>QODF01000007.1:5308559-5362001 GCA_024372805.1 Oostethus manadensis
CAGCAGTTGACTCTCAAATACAGTATGTTAACACAAACTGTGACAGTGTGACTGATCCCAAAGACACGATGTGACAGTGAGATCAACGCCTTCCTCTTCAATAACATCTTCCTTTTGCATTGCTGACACTTGCACTTTGTCACTATTTTTGACTTATTGAGGTGAAACACACTGTTCAGGAAATAACTCATGGGAAAACAGGATGGTGGTGTCCCTGCTGGTTTTGCTGCCACGTCGCGCCTTTGGGTAAAAGTAACCTTAAATGTTCAATTGTCCTGTCATTCATCTTTTGTACGTGTTTTTGCAATTCTGATTGGCATGTAATTGTAAAACTATAGAATAAAAACATGTTTTGTGTTATCATTTTAGGGTTTCTTAACTGGATTAGTTAAATTTGCATTATTTTTTAAGGGACAAATTGATTCAGTTTTGGCTATAGAACGCTAACCAAGGTTTGTATACCCCAGTTTTAATGGGATTTTGTTTTAAACAAAAAACATTGCCTTAAATATGTCTTGGTTTTCATACACTGTCTCAGTTATTGAGCCACACAAACAATCTAGTCCTAGTCCTTCATTCTAAGCAGTTCTTATTTACAGACCAGGGTTAGCCAGTTTTTCATACCCCTCGGAAAATTGCCCTTTTTGATTCCAGTTGTTCCAGGTTCCTTGACTTTTAGTTTTCCATGACTTGTGCGTAATAGTCCAACAAGGTCCATTAGATCCATCAACAATCTAAACAGTCCTTATTTACAGACCAGAGTTAGTTTTTCATACATATAGTCATAGTCCTTGTCCTAAGGTGTCAATTGGGTGACTACTTCTGTAAACAATAAATATTGGTTATTTTCCAATTAGGGACATTATAGGCACATACTGTAATAGTGTTACAGTATGCTTCCAGACAGTCTCTGTGCATTTTAATTCAGTATGCATGCAAACCATAACCCACAATGATTCCAGAAAAAGTTTAAAATTGTAGCACATTGCTGTAGGGTTGCAGAGTCGCTTGCAAAAAAAAAAAGTGAGCACATTGTCATTGGATATAACACAAACCGTAGCATTTTGATATTCAATAAATGATTGCCCCATTGATTTCCAATAAAGTACAGAGATGGTATCCATGAGGCTCTCCCCTGATCTCTTCCCTTGCTGCTCATCTTTCATTCGTCATTTTTATGCATATCACACTTTCTTTGGCTGAGTGGTTAGCATGTTGGCCTCACAGTCAGGAGGTTCAGGGTTCGAATCTCCATTGGGCATCTCTGTGTGGAGTTTGCATGTTCTCCCCGTGTGTGTGTAGGTTTTCTCCGGGTACTCCGGTTTCCTCCCACATTCCAAAAACATGCATGTTAGGTTAATTGCTGACTCTGAATTCTCCACAGGTATGAATGTGAGTGTGAATGTTTGTTTGTCTGCCCTGTGATTGACTGGCGACCAGTCCGGGGTGTACACCGCCTCCCACCCGAAGTCAGTTGGGATAGGCTCCAGCATACCCGCGACCCTAATGAGGATAAGCGGCATAGAAAATGGAAGGATGGATGGACGTTCATATTGAAATAGTTTGATGTTCTCATTTTTGGGTCTGTGGAGTGAATGAATTGGATTTTCATTCTTTCTGTTTGGAAAATGCTTTGTTTTTGTACAATTACTTTTTAGACCGACACTGAATTAATCACAAAAAAACGAGATTTGACTGCTGGCATTCTAATTACCCACCTGGAGAAGCTTTTATGAGAAAATCGTGAAGCAAAATGGAGAACGGGAATGATCCAAAAATATTCCAAAATTCAAATGGATGAGAAGGGAGGGGTGGTATCTTTCTTATCATTGAGGTCAAAGATGTTATGTCATTTACACACACTAGCTAATGTGTGCTGCAAAAAATATGCATATAAAATAGTGTTAGTGAGTGTGTCTATTAGGGGAGTTCTGTGCTGCGTCTCAGTAGGATGCAGCACCGTGTCCTTTCACACTCTCCCAGGGTGAACGTGTCCCTGCTGTCACTTTGTGGATGTGTTTGGCCCTCAGAGCTTAGCTTTGCTAGCCTTTGGATTCCTATTGGTGGATCTCTGTGGCTGCCGCTGTTAGTCTGATGTGTAACACACACACACGCACACTCACCAAACGCACACACAGTGGCAGACAGGAAGGAAAGCAAAGCATCGAGGGGAACAGGGACTTGATTTCAAAAGCACTGCAGTGAAATCCTCCAGAGTTGAGATCACAGACACACTAAAGAAAGAGCGAGATGAAAGTGTCGTCGCTCGCTTTTTTAACACACAAAACATCATCCGTGGATTCATTTTTTGCAAGGTAAAAACCAGCAGTACTGCGTCTGCCTGTTTGAAAACCCTGTTCAACTAATGCGTTTTTCTTCCCCAACCGGTCCCTATCCATCCCCTTGTGTTGGAAAATGACTTGGTGCTTTTATCCCCTCTAAAGACATTTTAATAATTCCCTCTCTTGTTATTCTCACTCACTTCCTCTTTCTCATTCTCTGTACACTCATTCTTCCCCTTTCTCCCTTGTGATCACTTTTTTCCTCTCTTAGCTGCTTCACTGACAAGGCTTTGTCCTTACACGTCTTTAAGAGCAAGGACGGGCTTTTACTGCTAGGGACTGAGATAAAGTTCATCCAGAGTGACAACAACTGAAATCGTCCAGGTCATGACTGGAAATATAATGCTACATTTCATTAGGTACGCTTTTCCATTCTCCATTACTTTTCTACAGCCTTTATCCTGTTCATGTTTGTGGGTGAGCTGGAGCCATCCCATCGGACTTTTGCAAAAAGTAGTCATTAAAGTGTCCGCCTGTTAATCACGGAGCAATTGTTGCTTGGTCATGGAGTGTCAGCTTTGTACGGCACTACACTAGTTCAAGTGTGACACAGTGGAGTCGAAGTGGCTTAAGTGTGGTTGTCAAAAATACTGTATATTATGAATGTAATACCACGATCATGTGTATGTGATCGAATAGAATAGTCTACATGTCCACAAATAAATGACACAGGCTCTGAAATGAAGTTAATGTCATGTTACACGTGACAGGTTGGACTTAAGAGTTTACCTTTCTGCTCTATTTCCTTTTGTTCTCTTATTTCGGTGTATCCATTTCCTGTTTTGCTTAGTTTTCATTTCTCTTGAGCTTGTTCTACCAGTCTCAGCTGTTCTTTGCACAGCATTGTCACAAGGACATGGCTATTACGTTTGCGTGGGATTATTAGAAGTGATTTCAACAGTGAGTTTAAACCATTCTCTACTTAGCTGCTTTGGAATTTTGCACTTTATTTTTATGCCAGCCTTGGTGAGGTGTGCCACAAGTTGTGCCTTGTGAGGTTAGTCAGCTTGGCTGGCTTCCGCCTGCCAGAAACTGCATTCTGGGGGTTGTCGTCCTCCTGTGGCTCTTGTGACCACAAGGACCAAACCTAAGGCACCTGTCCATGCTCCTCAACAGCCCAAGGCACAGTTGCACTCAACTCCTGCTGAGATCCACCCAATATTGCAGTCTCCTCCAGCTCCTGCTACTGGTTCTGGCTGAATGGTCAGAGCAGGATGAACCTTTTACCTTTTACCCCCATCCAAGCCTTTCACTTGCAACTATCCCTCTTTAGTGCGGACGGAGCCATGTTAGCTGCCACCAGTTGCTGTCCTGGCTCGGAAGCCACCCTAGGTGCTCTCTTGTTCGCCTGCAGCAGTGGTGCACGACCAACCCAAACCTTTCAATGGCAAAACCCCCATAAAGCACCTGGGCTTGCCATCCCCCATAGCAGTCCCAAATACTATGAAGGATCTGGAGTTTTGGACATCATCCGAAGGTGTTGCAACAGTTTGTCCGTTCCACCATTCCATCGTGGCAGAGGTGCAGATCTGCGGACTCTCCACTGATTCTCCCTCTGCCCACGCTGTGTGACTTTGGACCTGGAAACGTCTGGGATCCATTCATTGGGGGGATGGTACTGTCATGTTCCACATGACAAGTTGGATTTATGGGTTTGGGTTTCTTTTGTTTACTGATATTACCGTTTGTTCTCTTATTTTAGTATATAAATTCCTGTTTTGCATGGTTTGCATTCTCTTGACCTTGTTCTGAGGCAGCTACCAGTCTCAGTTGTTCCTTGTCAGTAATCTTCAGACTTCTTAAGCACGGCATTGCCATAAGGACAAGCCTGGACCGTTATGCTTACATGGGATTATTAGAAGTGATTCCAATAGTCTGTTTAAGCAATTTTCTCCTTCTACTTTGCTTTGAACTTTTCACTTTTCATATTTTTGGTGTGCCAGCCTTGGTGAGTGGTGCCACATCTTGTGAGGTCATTGGTGGGAAATAAAAGCATTTTGGACCACACCAGCAGGCATGCATTTGGGGGTAAAGTCACAACAAATAATAGAAAAGCATAACATCGTTTGAGCTATGCTAACATTATCTTATGTGGCAGAACACTGCTAAACGCAAAGTGTAAAGTAGAAGTTTTGTCAGCAACAAAAAATATTCTATAGCAATACAATAAAACTGGCAAATTAATTAGAAAAATATGCATGTGTAAGATGAAAAATCCACATTTTCAATGTGACAAATTTTAGTCGCAAAATGCGACCATTTAGTTGCAGTCTGAAGACCTGTGCATGTCTTCTGCAATGCAATTTAGTTACCTTGCATGCGCACTACACGAGTTACAGTAGCAACGCGTTCATATTTTGACATCAGACCGTCAATAGAAAATATTGGACACTGTTTCCTCTGTTTATTCAATGTTGTTTCAGTATATTATTTGGCATGTTTGGTGATAACTGCTAACTTACTGCTCACGGTGCGTGGGTCCCTTTTCAGAAGACTGACCCATATTAATCACATGCGCTTTTGCAAGTGTAACTAATATTGTCAATGACAACTAATAACATAAGAGCGGAAAATAAATGAGATGGTGAGAAATTCATAAAATGGATTTCAAAGAGCTCCCATCTTCTGTAGATGTCTAAATCCTTTAGCTATGGCAAGAAATGCAGCTGTGTGCTCTTGGATATCTAATGAGCGATGATCCTTCCCTTCCAGCGTTCCCAGTATACCAACATTTCCCTCCACTGTGCCTGTTTATCCGGAGACCCATTCTCTATGAAGTTGATGCTACCGCTTGTTCCAGCGCTTTGGCTTCAAACACCAACGTGCCTTTTGGGGCTACACGCATATCTGCTCTCTTCCTTCCCTCATATCTTCCTCTTGTTTCAGTTCCCCTTTTCAAGTCTTCCCAGGCGTCTGACATCTTTGTCTTTTTCCTCTTGCACTTTTGTTTCTTCTTGCAAATTTAGACAGGTGGGAGCAAACAGCCTGGCAGTTTTTCCTCTCCTTTAATCTACTGTCTTCTTGTCTTCCTGTGAATGTACCCTCCATCTACGCAATCTATGCCTGAAAACACATCATGCAGAATCTATCATTTGGAAGAATGCAGTATTGCAATTGCAGTACATTATGGTGGTGAAGTGTCCCCATTATATAATCGACTACACTTAAACAGCTGAACAACTATGGGATAAACAGTGGATTTCCACATATTCTTGATTCAGCGTTCGCGAGATCTCAAGCACCGCAATCACCATGAGTCGGTAACAAGCCATAAATATGCAATAATACAGGTAAAATGTACAGCATACGTTTACCACAGTTAGGAAGCACACCATTCTCACATGTTTATGTCTGCATACCTCACTGTTAAGATGTTTTTTCGAGCGTTTTAGCACTATGTTCGACCGCCGTTGAATTCACCGTAGTTCTGTGACTCGAGTTGAGCCTACTAGCACAAACCTGACGACCAGGTTAGAGGCTACGCTGTGAATCAGATTGCATATATTCATCGATCATCTTACATTGCAAATCATTAGTGAAGTTTACCTATACATGTTATGCTTTAGAATGCATTAAAATGGTAAATATGTGTGTACAACATATTTAGGGCTTAAACCCGGATTTTGACGCAACTGAGCAATGGTAACTGAAGAGAAACAGGGATGGTTCTGGAGCTGAATCTAATTTACTAATTGTAAACCTCACTTGTATTACAAATGTTTTTATTTGGAAATGTCAACTTCAAGCCATGTGTCAAAAAAAGACATTTTTATGGTCGTTTCATTTACTCGCAGTTTTTCATCATTTGCGGGTGGTCTTGCAGTACTACTGTACATTTAAAAGGCTAGTGTAGTAGCACATTTACACGTAAAAATATTAATAGTTAACTTAAACAAAAGAAAGGAAAGCTCAGTTTCATCCTCCAGCCTCCGAAAAAGAGATAAAACAAACAGGAAGAGGATGAACGCGGTAAACTCTCCAGGCTTAACGCAGCTTCACGGCGCCCACAAATACAGAGCTGGAAAGCGTGCGTTTGTGTCGTAGAAAGAATGACATGTAGCAGCACACGCAGTTTTCTCCCCAAAACGAGCATGAAGTGTGTGAGACGCCGGCGACAGCTGGCACGAAAATCCCAGCGTTTGTGATTGTGCTCGCGTTTGATCTGGGTGCATTATGTAGCGCTGTGTTGAGCGTGTGAGAGCAACACAACTGCCAAAATGTCACTGCAGTGACACAACCATCATCAAAACCTGCACCATCTATCCTAAAGACCATCTAGTGATATTCATAAAGAGCATAGCAGATAATAGCCTTGTCGTGTTTGCTACTCCGTAATACACACGTCTACTACCCTTTCATCTGTGTGTGTGTGTGTGTGTGTGTGTGTGTGTGTGTGTGAGAGAGAGCAAGAGAGAACGACATCTACAAGAAGATGATCATATATGCTCTTACTATTCAGGTTTATCACGGAGATCACACTACTGTCAAAACAACTGTGTGTAGGCAAGTGATGAGACACGCATGCACACAAAAGCATGTCACACAAATCTTATAGCCACGTGCCATCAGGATGCACAAAATCGTGTACACAGAGACACGCGCAGAAAAGGCGTGGTTCGTTCAGGTAGCAACTCGCAGCAGGTATTTGAGCTGTGGTGGTGCAGCAGCAACAGCCTCAGTCTAATTACCTTTGGGAAACATCACGCCCGTGGCAAGGCAGTAGTGTAAGTGTGTGCGCACGTGTGTATGAGAGATGAAGAAAGTGATTATGTATTTGTCTGTGCTGCTGCAAACTTTTAAATGAGAAATGTTCGTGAAAGCCTTGATCAATACTGCACAAACCACAGATGACTTTGTAGTCAAAGCTGAAAAGGCAGGAAGCATTTTTTGTGACATTATAAAACAACATAATACGCTCAGCAGACAGTCTGGCCTTTTGGCCGAGTGGTCAGCGCGCTCGTCTCCCATTATAAAGGTACTGTGTTCAAGCCCTGGTACGGGCAGTGTGATGCAGGGCGGTTTATTTACACATGCGTCTTTTACACTTCATCAGTTATATTGGACTCGTACAAAAATTTGCAGCTGGTGAATAGGATCATGTTAGAAAGTGAAAAATAATAAGGTTTGGTAATAAACTTTTGGGTGTATTGTCTTTTTTCCTTGATTTGTTTGAAACTATTTTTGTACTATTTGACACAAACCTGAATTTCATTAGATGCATGTTTTAGAGTAATACAAATACAGGGGAAATAAATCGTGGAATGATTTATATTTTAGTTTAGGGGTCTCCAACTTTCATCACTATTTGTGTTTTATTTAACACTGGCAACCTTTAAATTGTACATTACTGTATTTACCAAGCACATCTCCACTTAAATGGTGTGGCTCTTGTCTTTCGGCTATGTTGTGGTCATTTTTAATTATATAAAGGCATAAAGTCTGAATTCAACAGTTCCCCAATGATGTTATCCATGCATAAGTGACATACATTTACAGCCATGGGTCTATGCTAAATATGCTTTTTTTTTTATTCAAGCGCTAGGAATGAAATGCAATATGAAATATTAATAATTAGGCCAATATTACAACAGTCCTTGTGTAAGTACTCAGTTGACTTATATAACAGTATTTACTGGCGGGATAAGGAATCTCAGTCATCAATCAAATGGAAGAAAACACTTGTTTATTATAACAAAAATAAATTCTAAATGTTTTACAAAACATGTCACACACAAAACACTACCATCTAGTGGTCACAATAAGATACAGCATTTGAAAACAAGAAAACATTTCAAAGATGAACAAAAGACAGTTGTTGCTCCAATTTATTATTGTTGTGCAATGCTGAGCATTGACAAATAAAAAGACTAGTAGGTTATAGTTAGTGTAATAATCAGTGGCAACTTCACACGTATTTACACCTTGCATGCTGGCATGCCGGAGGCCCTCCCTTGCTCTATTGGCAGCAACAGTGTTGCTTTTAGCAGCATAATCTTCTGAGAATGCCTTCATACTTGCTCATCTTGTATAAAATACACTTTTCAGCAGAAGTCGAAAACTATGATGTCAAACACTCCCTTTCATGTGAAGGCTCACTTAACACAAAGCCGAAAACCATACATGAAGAAAGAAGTAGATAATCACCGTCAAAGTACCCATAATTCTAAGCCACATGCCGATCACTTGTTTTTTTTACAGAAATCGGCCGATATTGATCGGTGGACGACCACTCGGTAATAGAAAAAAAGTTTGTAATAATTTATAACTAGACCTGTGCAATTTTGGGAGAAATTGCGTGTGAATGCTGGCAACGCAGACTGCAATGCCGCTGCATGCTAACACCCAGCATAATGAATGCCACCAGCATTCACACAGGTAGAATGTCCAGCATGCCTTGACATTCTACCTCTACTGTTAAAAAAGACCACCATGTATTATTAAAGTAATTTTGTATGCATTGCCTTATCTCTCTGTATATGTCTTGTTGGCCTCTCAGTATTTTCATTGTGGCTCTGTGCAATCAATAGCTTGTTACTGGAGAGCACTCATACACATACAGCACACAAGCATATGTATTTATACAGCACATAGATGGAGAGATAGATTATAACAAATGATGTTATCATTGAGCATGAGATGTCCAAACAAAATTGCAAAGTTGTTGACAGCAGTTTAAATGAGTTGCTCGCCATCCCACTCCACCGCTTTGTCTGGATTCCTAAGTACATTTCTCCGCCGTGAACAAGGTGGAGAGTTCTTAAAGAGCAGCTGTTCTTCACCACGCACATGCAAACAACAAGCTCCAAAACTTTCACCACATTCAAAACAACATGGAAGAAACTGGACAAAAACAGCATTTTTCTACATTAAGGAATCAATTTCCAGTTCTCACATTGACATTGGATCTTTGTTAAAAATTATTAAACACCAATGTGTGGTCAAAAGGGTACAAGTATGGTGTGGTGAGATTGACTCTTGCCAATAGAATGTCTTTGCTTTCATTAGAAACAGTCTGTTTTGATTCAAATTCAGCCTCATTGGAGTTATAAATAATTGAAAATGGCGTGTCTTTCACAGAGACCTATACTTATGCAAGATGGTGGCTCATACACAGAGCGACTTTTTTGTAGTTATATATATTTTTGGGGGGTTTGTTTTGTCTTACACTTTTGGAGCTTTTGGATATTGGATTTTGCAGCTCAGCTTGATTCTGAAAGCTTTGTGTACAGTGCGTAAACAACGCAAAGAAAGGGGCACTCTTCTTACACACCATTTTTTTGCTTAGCTGCCTTTTTTAGTGAATAAAATTGTTGGTTACAATGCCACATCAACGTTGCAACGTCATAACTTTCAGAGACGTGGCTAAACAGCTGAGTGTCGGACAACTAAGTGCTCTCGGTTTTTTGTGTTAAGTTGTTTTTCTGAGTGTTTTAGCCTTTTTCTCTCAGGTGAAAGAGGTTGAAAATGAGATCTGTTCATTTCTAGGGATTAATAATAGCAGTGCTCTTAAAAAATATATAAATATAATACTAAATATTAGTCCACAATGAACAAAGTCTGGCTAATGACATTAAGCTATGAAACTCTTTAGTCATTTCATGAAACTGTGTAGAATTGTATACATGTGAATGATTAAGCATTCATTCAAAGATACAGTATATAATAGAAGTGCATCGATTCATTCACTAGATCAATGCATCGACTTATATTCTTATAATCCAACTACATCGGTCTGTGTTTGCCAAATTGCTGGATTTAATCGATACTAGGAAATAAAGCATTGCAATTAAGCACTGCAGGTTTTCTATGGATGTGTGTTTTTTAGCCATTTTAATTATATAGACGTGAAACGTTACCCTTGTAACAGTTTGATTTGTCGTAAATCGATTAGTCATGCCTGTTGACTGGGGCGCACGGAAAAGTTCATGTGGACGTCCTAAAATATGCAATTTTTCATAGGATATGTGGTGTATTTTTGTTGGTATACATGCTTCTTCATTTCCGTATGGGATTTATACTGAGTGTTGGACCACATCCAACGTTAAGTCCAACTTGAAGCCTTTCTAACTCATGGATGGGAGCGTCAGGACAAGATAAAAGGTACATAGCGAGCGTTAAGTTTGTGCATGTTTGTGTTCTGGTTGAATGTCGTTTTAGAGCCACTATTGTTCTGGCGTATGTTCCATTTTTTCTCGCAATGATAAGCATGTTGATCAAACACCTCCGCGCAGTTTTAATAGCGTCTGTGCAAACGTTACAGTATGTAGGATATTCATTCACTTTAATATCTATCTGCACATGGCATTTAATTCTAATCTGGTGGTGTGAAATAACATATTTTATTACTTTGGTTAGAGAAGTGAACGAGGAATTAAAGTTTGTCATGATTTATCCGATAGAATTAATCACCCACCCTGTTCGTTTATTTTTCATTCAACCTGAAGTTTATATCCATAATGAATGCATACCTGATTCTCTTACAAAAAGCAAAGGAAATTTAGGAAACTTCACCTGCACTGTCCAGTATCCAGCTATTTATTTCACCGTCAGACTGCTTGAACTTTTGGCAAAAAAGTTACTGAATCGATTTAAAGTTACTGAATCGTTTCGGATTGGATCGTTCTAAATGAACTAATATCGTCTTTGAACCGAATCGGCGACCAAGAATCGTGATACGAATCGAATCGTTGTCAAAACAAATCGTTACACCCCTAGTATTTTACATTGGGGGTATGATCTGGTCCAGAGGGGTATATTCTGGCCTAGGCTGTTATATACCCCAAGGTGACCCAGATTCAAAATAGTCTAAACTAAATATCAAGAATGCTTCATGTGTTATCATATGACCACTGGTAGGATTTTTGTTACTTGCATTTTTTTTTAAATTCCTCTCAGCTCAGTTGAAATCGATGTGAGTCTTTCATGACTTAGGCCCGCCAACCCGGCTAGAAGCAATGCTAGAGGCCCAGAGAGAAACAAACACCAGAGGAGGGCTGCAGAGTTGTTCTCCACCCCATACTGTGCTCTATTGATCACGAGCTAGAAAGAAAAGATGAAATGGGAGAAAGAGTGGTATGAGAAGCCTAATTACGGGGGTCTGATCATTTGCATCAAAAATAATGAAAGTCTTGGACAGTCTCCCGATTCTCTTGAGCATTTGTAAACCCCCATCCTCCTCTTCTTTTTCTAGTTCTGCTCATCTCTTTTTCTCCTCTTCTGTTGATTCCAGCATAACCAAACATGGGAATGGAAATGCCAATACGCCATTTCATAGTAACACCTCAGGATGAAGTCATATTTCAGCGTTTAGCGCGAACTACTGTATGAAAAGTGAAGCGCTCCAATGTCCTTTGCTGGCCTAATGGACCTAGAAATCATTCAGCCATGAACATTATGCTAATACTTGCAAAGCTCGCACCCCCTTGCCTCCTATTGTGAGTGTCTGTCACTCTATTTAGCCTGATAAACAAGCCTGATTTTCAATTATTGCTATTCAAATGAGCCCTGCGGCAGTGTTTGCTTAGAGGCGTCCAAACTGGGTGTGCGTGCATTCAGTGTGTGCATGTGTTTATGACTGCAAGCATACATTTAGTGTGGACAGACGCTCGGTTTTTCTCCTGTTAAATGACTTCATCTTGCTATTTAGGTGTACATATACTGTGTGGGCCAAAATTGGAGTTACTGTTAACACTTAGACAAATGTATGTATGTCTGACACACAGTACGACACAAATTCCATCTCCATCAATTTCAGTGAATGCACAGAATAAAGGTTCAGTATTATTTTCTATAATTTATATCTAAAACGTGATTGTTAAGGAGAAACAGATAATGAAGTAACTCTACTTTTGGCCCACCCTTGATATCCACCATATGTCCTGCGACTGGCCGGCGACCAGTCGTCAAAAAGTCATCTGCGGTAGGCTCCATCTTACCCATGACGCTAGGACAAGTGGTACAGAAAAAGGATGGATGGATAATATTGGAAATGAGAGAGACAAGTTCACAAACCCTGTTATAGATCTAGCTCTTCTGCACCAAAATCATCCCAGCATGCCATTATAGAATTAGTATGTACTGGGGCAACAGAAATGGACCCTCACCAAACTGTTCCCACAAAGTTGAAAGCATATAATTGTGCAAAGTGTCTTAGTATGTCGAATTAAGGTGTATTGATCTACCCCTTATTTATTCATTATTCAATTAAGAGCTTTGCGCCAGCACTTTTGTCTCATTTGGTATTTGGTCTCATGTATTTCCCTATTGAAACACAGCAATCAAGTCTGAAATTGTCACACAAACGAATACACAGTTTTATTGATCAGGTGCAATCACTGTTAGTCAATCATTGAGACGGTTTGACCTAAAATAACATAAAAGAAGGTCATGATTCATCTTCCTTTCTTTTTCTCCTTTCTTGCAGTTTCCAGGATCCTTTCTCTATGCTCCTCTACCTCCGTCTCTCCCTCTTTGCTTCCGTCCTCTATTTATGAATTCCCCTTGCTTGGCACCAAGGCCGGTGGAGAAGTTTTTAGTATGCAGCCTCTCTCAAGGACAGAGCCTTGTTAGAAAACCCTATTGAGCTGTGCAGCAATAGCTTGCTTTAACACAACACTGGAATCAGTCTTTCCCCGCACTCTCTCACCCTCATTAATGATGTATTAGTTTATTAGGCTTTGGATATTGGGTCGGGGACCCCGTGACGGACTTCATCACAGCAAAGCTTTATGGAGAGGAAATAGAGGGAGGAGGAATGGAGGAAGCAGAGATGCATACAGATGTTGAAGGACCCACACACGTCCCGCCCCGCATGCACACTAGTAAACTTGCATTAACATCGCATGCACTCGTCCCCGTCAGTATTCATGAACACGAACTACTTACTATGGAGTGATTTAGTTGGAGTGCCCGGATTAGTAACTGTGCTTGTGATAGCGCTGATGCGGGCACAAGCGGTAAACAATGGCGTCCTGCACAGGCGGGCCATGGTCACAAAGAGACTTGAGGTGATTTCCCAAAAAGCCGTTGCTGACTATACAGGCATCTGTTATGCAAAGGTATGAGATTGAAGCAAGGAAGGGCGGTGTTTGCAGTTTTGTCCTACATATTTGCAATGCATAATGGAGGAGGTTGTCTGTGTAACTTACACAACGTGATACTGAATCTTAACAGCCTTTTGACCGAATTGAAGAACCGTTTTAGCGTGCTCTCCCCCAATTTCTGTCTTTGTCAAATTATTTTTCATGTCAGCGTTGCCTCTTTTTATGTTAATTTTATGTTCATGTTAAGTTTGTTCCAGTCACATAACCTAAAACTTAAAATAGCCCCTGTAAGTTTTACTTTTAATGGTTCCCTCTTTTAACATCTTGCATCCCCACTCACCCATTTGTTCAACCCCCCTTTTCCTCCTTGCTATCCCTCCTCCCCTTCCTTCTCCTAGTTTCAACTTTAGTGCTCCATCTCTGTCTCTTTTGTTCCCGCATGGATGATTTTGTTTACCTACTTGTCATTGCTGAAGTGCTGGATCTCTCCATTTGGCTGTGAGGAGTTTATAGGTGCACACACACACACACACGCACACACACGCATGCACACACACACACATGCAGGGCAGTGCATCTACGAAAGTGCGCACACACACTACACGTTAGCACAGCCTCAGCGCTCTGGCTACAAAGTAGGTCTTGAATGCCAGCCAGCCCATCACATCTTGCCATTTTTACTCGGTGCTCTTGCTCGCTCTTTTGCTCTTGCACATACACAAAGTAACGCACACACACACTACTTCATCATATTTTTTCTTCTTGGTGCACCATCAGTGCTACAGTGCTGCTCTCCCTCATGGGGGAAAAGTCATATTTTAAACCTAAATGGGAAGCTATATGCACTCACAGTTTGGCTTTGGCCTTCATCAAAAGAAGAGAGAAGCACTGACTAAGTGAGGTGTGTGTGCATGCAGGTGCAAGTGTGTATCAAGATATTGCTGTGAGATATAAATGGGGATCTAGTGCTGAAGGGCAACAATTGTGGGTCACTATGAAGACATTATAGAGCAACTCATTTGACTGTATAACTCTTTTGCCTACATAATATTGTCTTGCTTATTCAGATATAAGGTGTTGCAGACTGTATGACACAACTCCTGAATACATAGGATTTGTGGATTATCAACATGTTTGATTACACTGGTTGTTTGTTTATACATGCACTGTTGACTGGTGATCAGGGGAGGGGCTCTTCAGCCTTCTTATTGTGGCTCTTTTTGCTTAGCGTGGTGATTATTTTTTTAACGCAGAAGTAAGGGAAACGTGCATTTTTTAAAAGAAAATGGAATGTCGGACTCGCCGCCAAGTCCGTGAATGCATCTACACTGTCTTCTGACTGCTGATTGGATGAGCAAGGGAGGGGGAGGAAGACTAGTCTGAGGCTCACTGAGTGAGAGAGAAAAAAAGGTGGAGGAGTTTTGAGTTGAGTCTGAAAAAAGTTACTGCGTAGTAAAATAAAACCATGTCATTAACAGGAGCGTAGCAATATGTTTTATAACGAGAAGTGCGCCGTAGCTATGTGCCCACAGCCCGTGACACGCTAATCACCGGGGGGGTGACTCCAGGAGAGTCAGGTTATGTGCAGCGGCAGTTGACGGACTGTGCACTCACAGCTCGGAAAAATATGTGCTTTCCATTTATGTCTGCAAATACACCGTGGTAAAGTTGGATGTTGGATATTCAGCTCCGTAGCTACAGCTGTAGTCCTCAATCACCGTGCCCGGACTGCTGTCTCATGGTATGGCGAGCTCCCCGCTAGGGACCATAACTTACTATTTTGGTGAAGAAAAATGCAAGTACCAGAAAAATCTCCCAACGACGTCAGGAAAATTCTTTACATTTTTCTCTAGTAGTTTTGAGAAATAAGGTTTGGAAAGTCTCCCGATTTAGCGAGAAAATTTTTAAGTTGGCAACACTAGGCTGTACATGAGATGGGAAGCCATTCAACGTTAGAGAATACATTTTCCATACCACTTATCCACAATAGGGCTGCGGGTATGCTGGAACCTATCCCAGCTGAGAATCATTCAATGAAAAAATACATAAACAAATTATGAACTAATAACTATTTAGTTAGTAATAAATTTCAGTTTTCAGTTACATTTGACAATTCTTGAAGATGGCTTCTCTTGCCTACTTTATACTCCTAGGGACCTGGCAGCGCTTCTTCTCACATAGCTGAGCCACATTTGTTTAGAAAAACACATGTTTGGCTTCGTGGAATATACTCTTTTTTTAATTCACTTGGCCTGTCGGGTTTAGCCCATGCACGGAGAACAGTGGAGCCCTATAAACGGCCCTGACATCAATTCCACTCCCACATAAAAAAAAGCAAGGAGTCCATCAGTGCAATCTGCACTGGGAACCAGACCAGATCCACGCGATGGGACCCCACAACCAGATGGAACGCGCCGCAACCCCCTATCTACTGCCATGACATCCAAGCGCCTTTTTTTTCCATTTAACATGGAAGCAGTTGGGGACCACGTCGCGCAGCGCGCTCAGCCCGACTACCCCACCTTCAAAAGCCTACCCCCATAAATATCCGACTGGACTCAGACGGCAAACCACGCCAAGGAGTTCCCCGCACTTCTTTTACTTTGCCTGGCACACATCACTTTGATTAAGTCGGAGAGAAAGATAACCGATACACGTCATATAATGTCACGCTCTGCAGCAACCTTTTAGGACGTGAACAGCGAGCTGGGACGTACTGTTTTTCCACGCTTACCGATGTCACGCCCTTGAGAGTGTTATACCCCAATGTGATTGGTTGGTTCGTCAGCACCGCTCACAACACTGTGCCAGTTATATTGTAGCGTTGTTGGGAGCACTTCCTGCTTCCAGTGTCCTTTGCGGGATTGTCTGTTTATGACACTCTGAGTGAGACGGTAATGTTGAGTATTGACATCCCGTGATTCCGTTGAGAACTTTAATCTTACTCTTCGCATAAATAAATACTTGCCTTTTCTTCACTTCCTTGTGGGGACTGCATTAACATTAAATTTTCATATGAGGATGGGGGCCACAAAACATCGGCTCTCTGCAAATAGCCCGCGGGCCGCAAGTTTAAGACCCCTGGTCTAGGGTGTACCCTGCCTCTCACCCTAAGTCAGCTGGGACAGCTCACCTGCAGCCCTGAACAGGATAAGCAGTAGAAAATATATGAATGACTCCAAAGTGGACGTGTTGTCGACCGGATCTTCTGTGTGTCAGCCCAAAGTGTTGAGATGAAGGTTCTCGGGTCCCGCCACAAAAGACCCATGCAGCCATGTTTTTATGAGCCTCGCTGTGTGCACTGGGGTACAGTCAGAAAAGGGCCTCGGCCAAACTATTCCTATTAAGTTGGAATAATTCACTGGTGAGATGAAGGTTTGGGGGTTGGAAAGTAGGCAACTGAAGCATTTAGTTGGAAATGCAACAGTAATTGATTAAGAGATGCATATCGGTACTTGTTACTTTGGCTGCAAATTATTGTACTTGGACTTTTTTGTGTCTGCATGAGTGGCCCTGAGCAAATTTCAAACTGTTTACTGAACCCTTCTGTAGTATTAGTCTCCTCTCTCCTTAGCTTCAAGAGAGACATGAAGGGTTTTCTGGTACAATGAACCAACACCATCTCGCAACCCAGCAGCAGTAAGCCGCAGAGATATACACAGATGCCTCATAGCCCGGACGACATGGAGAGAAAGCGCGCACACACAAAGCACTCACACATGAAAATGTGTGCTCCACACATAGACCTTTAATTTTGCCACATTCACTGGTTTGCAGCGTGGAAGTGAGCCATTTGTTTCACAGACTGAAAGAATACTGTAAGGTGTGTATTTTTCACGCAGTGTGTTGCAGTAGATTTGCACGCATCACTCTCATCAAGTATTTACAGCCCATTCTTTGGAGAGGATGAATAGCAAATTGCTTTTCTTATTAAGGCGACAGTGGTGGGGGGTTTTATACACTCATCAGACAAACTAGGGATGTGAACGGCTGTGCGGGTGTAGGATCATTTCCTACTGTTAGGTCTTGAATTCTTTCGACATGCACGCACATTATCCAACGTGTCAACCACCCGGAATTTGGTTCCTGATCATGTACAGAGGCTTGTCTGCAGACGTCTTTTCTCTTACATTTCTGTTTTTGAGAGGAAGGAAAATGGAATATTATATATGTTTTATTCTGCTTTTATTGCTGTATTTTTCTGTCTGCCTCACAGTCACATTTGTTTGATATCTGACAATGCATCCAGGAGTCTGTGTCCAGACGTATTTGGAAAATGACTGTTTCGGCATGCAGCCTTCATACCCCACAGTAGATTTGAGATTGCTAGAGGTTTTTTAACATATTTCTCTTAGATTCATGTTGTTTTTTTCATCCTAATGATGGCCCTTTCCACTTGCATTGGACTTTATATTGGTAGCTAGTGAAACAGCTGTCAAATGCCTTCTCGAGACCTGATATCTACTGCAGACTTTATACAGCCTACTTCACTTGTCTTGAAGTAACATGGAAATTGACCAATTTAGCTTTTGAGACTCAGTTGTCCAAATAATTCTGAACCCTGAAAATGGAAATGCTTTGTTCTAAATGGAAAACATATATGCAGCGGTACCATGTTTTTTGTTACTAATTCGTTACAAAAAGGTCACACGAAAACTGAAACCTACAAAAACCAAAGCGATTTTTCCAGTAGGAAAAACTGTAAATATGCCTGTGGCAGTACCAGTGTACAAAAACCGAGGCAGTTTTTTTCCCAAAAACCAAGGTTTGACTGTATTTGTGACAGTATTATGTGTGCCTAGTCGCCAATCGTGAATAAAAATACAGTTTCAATAATTGTACAGTATTTCAGCAAGTAGACCGTTTTTCGAGTGCGTGACTCAGTTGGTTGTTTTGCTTCAAACAAAAGATCCTAAATAGTGACCCTTATTTATTTACCTCTCCATACATATGTTGGCTTTTATCGTTGCCATTATTTTATTATGGTAAGTGGTGGGAATTGATGAAGATACACACACTTGTCCCACTTAACCATCTGCTTCCTGTTTTCCTTGGCATGTCTATCTATCTCTAATTCTTTAATTCCACCACTAGCCCCTTCCTTCTGTCTGTTTCACTGGCGTTATCTTGCATTCCCTCTTTTTGTGCTTTTTTTTTCCTTTTTGCTGTCTTTCCCCGGGAGACCACTAAGGCAATAAACAGAGCTGTGTGACGGTCAGTCTGTGGAACTGCAAGAGTGTGAATGATGAGAACTTTTTCTCCACACAAGCCACAAAAGCCGCTTTAAGTATTGGAATGAGAAAATGGTCTTGTCCTTCACACACACTGCCTGGCCCAAAAAAAAGTCACCACTAAAAAAAAGGTCATGGACTCTTAATATTTCATTGGACCGCCCTTAGTTTTGATTACGGCACACATTCGCTGTGCCATTGTTTTGATAAGCTTCTGCAATGTCACACGATTGATTTCCATCCAGCGTTCAAAGATCTTGCGTTGATGATGGTTGAGTCTGACCGCTGCGCAAAGCCTTTTCCAGCGCAACCCAAAGTTTTTCAATGGGGTTAAGGTCGGGACTCCATGTGTTAAAATGATGTCTCATGCTCCCTGAACCACTCTTTCACAATTTGTGCCAATGAATCCTGGCATTGTCATCTTGGAATATGCCTGTGCCATCAGGGAAGAAAAAAATCCATTGATGGAATACGCTGGTCATTCAGTATAGTCAGGTAGTCAGCTGACCTCATTCTTTGAGCACATAGTGTTGTTGAACCTAGACCTGACCATCTGCAGCAACCTTGTACCCATTTTTTTTGTTAAATGCATGTGGAGACTTTTTTTTGGCCAGACAGTGTTTATACACATATATATGCAGGAGTCCTTTGGTTTACGAACGAGTTCTGTTCCTTTCTCCCATAACAACGGGAGGACATTTAAAATAGAGTAACTACTACTGAAACATTAATTCATTTTCTATGCAGCTTATCCTCATTAGGGTCGCGGGTATGCTGGAGCCTATCCCAGCAGACTTTGGGCGAGAGGCGGGGTACACCCTGGACTGGTCGCCAGTCAATCGCAGGGCACATATAGACAAACAAACATTCACACTCACATTCATAGCTAAGGACAATTTATAGAATCGCCAATTAACCTAACATGCACGTTTTTGGAATGTGGGAGGAAACCGGAGTACCCGGAGAAAACCCACACACGCACGGGGAGAACATGCAAACTCCACACAGAGATGCCCAACGGAGATTAGAACCCTGAACCTCCTGACTGTGATGCCACCGTGCGGCCATCATATATATACGATATATATATATATATATATACATATATGTAAAACAGTAATTTAAAAAGATGCAATTTATTGATTATCAATTTCAGAGGAGCAGATCCTTTCACGTGTTCATGATGGTCATTGTGGTCAAGTGGCATGGATCAGGCACCCAGCGCATGCCGACTGTGTTTCTCCCCTTTCTGAGCATTGTTGCAGTGTTTGGTGTCGCTTCCATGGTGGTGGCTTTCCTTTTCTTTGGCACACTGCCTACGGGAGTCTCTGCCTTGCGCTCAGGAGGTAACATGAAGGGCGGGAGGTTGGCGAGTTAGAGCGAGGAGGAAGTTGTGCTAAGTGTAGCTATGTGCAACTACGCATTCTTTCGCTTCAGGTACAAGGTACTAGGTAGCTAGTTGTCCAGTGTGTCTCCAGTGTGTTTTTTGATGCAGTTTATTGGAGAGCAACATGCACGAAACGTCGTAAACCAAAGACTGCCTGCATGTGAATTTGTTACTGTAAAGGTCCATGTTTTATCATTTTTTCATGCGGCTATGAGCTGCTTTGCTACATTAAAGGGTCTGAAAATGAACTCCAACAATTCAGTGCATGCAAGAACAGAGCAACGGAGCAACATAGTCACACACCTGTTTGTATGCACGCGAGGCGGCCGCCTTGACTTCCACTAGCAGTCAAAGCATTAAATGAATGTGTAGAATTGGTATTCGCCCGCCTGTGGACGGGGGTTTGGGGAAAAACAGGCTGAGATTGAAAATGAATGTGAACTGCATGATAGTCAGCCTCTTTCCGCTGTCCTATTGTTCCGTCTTCCGTCACCCTCCTCCGTTCCCATGTCACCCCCTCTCCATCCTCCCCCTCTCACTTTCTTCTCTCTCCAGAGGGATTTGACTCTAACAGGCCCTGGCGCCCGTAATGAAACCAAATCTATTTAAAGCCAAAAGCGATGCAAGTTTTAATTTCCTATTCCAGACTTAACCTTTTTGGCTGCGCTGCATTTTCACATCCACTTAATAACTTTTTACTCGCTCCTCCTCCTTCTCCCCTCCCCCGTTCATACTCTTGCTCTCTGTCGCTTCTCTTCCTCCATCAAACCACCGACGCACCCAACCCCCCGCCTCCCCAACTTTGCTCAGTGGCTAGGCACAGGCTGCCTCTTCAAGGGCAATATCTGTCAAATGATTCCCTTGTGAAATTAAGACAGAGGCCATGAAGGAGAAGAGAGAGGGTAAAAGAGAGGTGGAGGGCTAAAGGGGGAGGGATGGAGTAACTGGAAAATGTGGATGTGACAGAGGAAGTTGGAAAGTCAGGTGATGGCCTGTCTCACAAGCTGTCAGCGAGTCTCTTCTCGACCGTTTGATGATGCTGAAAATGAAAGATTTTGGGAAGGGATGCAGAGAGCCTAAAACACTGCAAATGCATTCATCTAAGAATGGGAGCTGCCATCCGGCTGATGCTCGTGCACAATTCAGTGCTGGGCTGACATGAGAGGTGAGAACGGATGTATAGTTGAATTATAATTGAGATATTTTTTAATCAATTTATTGTATTTTATGTGTATTCTTTTAATTGTTCCTCTTAAATGTGCTTTATAAATAAACCTTGACCTTGACCTTGAAGTATTCTGGCAATAATTAGGCGGAGTAGTAAAATTTGAATCAAACGCCCGAGAATATTAACTGTCCTCTTCTTCTCTGCTTCTTTTCTTGCTCCAGTTCTGCCTGTTAAGCATTTAAAATGTATTTCTAATAGAATGACCAATGTGGCTCAAGACTCGGACATTGTCTGCTCACAAGCATGGCAACCCTCAGGTTCATCATCGGATGATCATTTCTGTTTAAATGTCATTCACCTGGTGCTTTTTTAGAGGAACATTTTGAGCCATCTTTGTGTAAACGGTGGAGCACACGTGCTGGTGTGACGTGAAACAGGTTTCATGATTGACTAAAACATCACTGTCTATATTATTCCATCAATGGAGTGTATTGAAGGGAAAATAAAGTCCACAGTTGGAGATTAGTGTCTGTTTGTACTTTGAGCAGTCCTACCTCGCTTACAGCAAGCACAGCACCATCTCCTGACGTTTTTACATATTACAGCCAGGGAACCATTACCCTGCATCCACGCCTGCATCACAGTAACAGACACCTTCCTCTCATTGTTCTCGTATTAAGGTTTTTTTCTTCCTCTTCTTCTATCTGCTGGCAGGTATTCACATAATGAATTGCTGACATGGAATCAAATATCCAGATCAAATATCTCAATTATCAGCGCTCACCGATAGGCGCAGCCTGAGAGCTTAAATTTACAGCCTCATTCCGTAAATGTCTGAAATCAAATTAACTTTTAACAGGGTGTCATCTGTGGCTTTTGAGCGCTCGGATTGAAGCCCCTCGCTACGTACACACACACACACACACACACACACGGCTCATAATGAGAAGCCATTATTAGGCCTGTGATTGCAGTCAGGGTGCAGGTATTAAAAGTGGCAGGAGAGGCAATAACAGTGCAGTGTCTAATGCCCTGCTAGGTATGTCATATATTTTAGGACAGCTGCTCTGCTATTTATAATTAATATCAATTTAGTCCCTCTTAAAAATTAGCCAGCTAACAGAAGGATCTTGTGCTATTATCTGCAGATTGGGGCTCAATGTCATGAGAGATATTTTGTCTTGGAGTGGGTGGTACAATATAAATACCATAAAGCCCATGTGCTGTTCTGTGTGTTTTTCTCTGATTCCTCTTTTGAGTCGGTGTAAAAATAAGTGCTTTGCAAACAACAGAAATGAAGTTGGCCCTTGAAGACACATGAGTAAAAATAATCTGTCTTTATTCTCATGCCTCACAGTCATAAATCACTCCCTCTCCCAAATGACAGGCTTATAGGTGGTGTATGACTGTGGCACACTGCTCTGTCTTATAATAGCAATGTAGCACGTCGCAATATTATCTGCTAGGGAGTATTGTAGTGTGTGTGTGTGCGTGTGTGTGTGTGTGCGTGCTGTGCCCTGCAGCACTAGCCAGATTACACTGGGCCCAGCAACAGTCTTATAATAAGACTCGCCCATTAAATCATATCAGCACTGCTTTTTATATCCCAACACCTCAGCTTCGACACTATGAAAGTGTCGATCACATAGACGAGCATGTCTGTGTGTGTGTGTGTGTGTGTGTGTGTGCTTTATCTGCAAGACCGGCGTGTGTGTTTTAGTAAAAGTTGTTGCCTTTTGAGCCTCATGCCTCGGCATCAGACGACGCTTCATCTTCTGCTTTTATTAGATCATCCTCGCACCGCTGTCACCTCTCCTTTCTCTGGGCTTACATCACACGCACACACACACGCACACACATTAACTGGAGACCTCGGCGAGGACGTTCTGCTTGGCTGGCTGGTGTTCGCTCCATCATGTCTGGTATCGGGAGAGGGCATCCGGGATGACTTCCCATCTCCAGTCACGGTGTGGATATGCAAACGACTCTGATACTGATATGAGCAATGAATCACAGCGTGCGTGTGTGTGTGCGTGTGTGTTGTGGGCTTATTCATAGATGGAATTAAGATGACTTCTACAGATGTTATTTGATGTTGCAGATCTCATTTGCAGTTCCTTTCTCCTTATCACTTGGTTTCCAAATGTGACATTTAAAAAAAACACATCTAAAAGCTCCCATTTTATTGCAATTAAAATGTTCCCTCGCTAAGCCCTACTTTTAAACCAAACATAATTAGAAGAACTCCCTCATAAGAAGGTTTTATTTTCTCGCACAGACAAGTCACTAAAACAGGTCATTGCAATGTTTTCACATGCAATTGTCGTTTCTTGGGACAGAACAACATTTATTTAAATGAAAATTTTGTGGTGACGCTTTTGTTTTTGTTTGTTAAATCACATGGAACTCTTTGTTTGTAGCCTCCCTAGCGGCGTTGTCATGTCACATTTGTCTTCCATGATGGATGACGACCGGGTCTCACAGAGCAGCAGATTCATTTGGATGAAACTGACTGACATGTTGTTGTTCATCAACACATTGTTTGCTGCCTTATGGGGGAATTTCTTCCCACAATTTAGGAGGCTCATTTGTCTGCCTAATACTGAAGTAGATCCGTGTGGGAGATGGATATGATAAAGCCATCTTAAGAAGTATACTAAATATAATACTATATCACTCTCTGCAAAATCAATAATGCCCGGTTTTGTTTGACATTGTAAGCATTTCAATTAAGACCTGTTTATTAGGTACAGCGTTGTGGAGCTACACTGCATCGTCGTAGCAACTAAACTAACTAAAATATCGGAAACAGCATGATGCGGTGTAGTTCCAAATCCGAGCAGATTGCAACCAAATGATTCAAACCTGTAGGTGGTCCTCGGTAACGAACGAGTTTCATCACCAACGCATTGCTAGTTTTAATTTAGTGTAGGTGGAAACTCATCTAAATGAACACTTATGTCCATCAAACCGTATGCAGATCGCAAGAAGGACAGAAAACACATGAATAAAACACAAAATACAGTTATTGCATACAACAACCAGTTATTACTGTCGTGTTCAGGAGCAGATCCCTTTAACATGTTAAAGGATAGACAATTAAGTGCAGTGTTACAGAGTTTGGTGGTTTTATACTGTCTGCGAACGTCTGACTGTGTGTGTGGGTGTGTGCGCACGCGCTGTGTGGAGACAACAGTTGAGTTTGCGGATGTTGTTTGCCAACAAGAGCCAGTTTTGCTTTTCGAATAAAGAGAGTGTTGATTGCCCACCTCCTCGTCATCCTTACACCACGATGATATTCATCCCTAAAGATGGTGGCACCAGTCCTGTTTGCATGTATTCTTCTGCTGTAACAAGTTTCCAGGTGTTGACGGACCACAATTAAGTGTTTCTTGTTGACACAAACTGTAGGCCTTTGTGGAGAATTCCCACAGAACTCTTGTATCGGATGGACTTATATTGTGCAGGTGTACCTAATGTTGTGGCCTCTGAGCACGCACTCGAGCGAGCTCTTCAGTCAGTATGATCATGGTGAAATGAGCTCCCACAGACACCTTCCTTCCCCCCCAAAATCAGGTAATGATACATCTCCCAATTTCAGCTAACACAACCAAATGATCCACACAGTGGGATTTAATTGAAATGCCTAATGGCATTGTTATTCATGCTGGTTTTTATGCTAACGCACCTCTTCGTACATACATACATAGTATGTCTTTGCTTTCATTTAGAGCCCCAAACCAGCAGGTCAGAGTTCAACAGGAACCTGCTGTGCAAACACACACACACACACAAAATCAACTGTTAGACAGGCGGAGACACGCATCCAACGTGACGCTGGAACATGCTGCACATACAAAGCACTACACATGTAGACGGACACGCTGACAGACAAGCAGGCACACACACACACACACACACACAGCATCCCCACATGTCTGCTAATCCAAGCTGTCAGTCAGTGCTTAAGGGCCTGGGTGCTGCCGTTTGATTGTAATTGCAAAAACCCGGAGACAGTGGAGAGAGAACCGGGGCTGTCGATAGATTGACAGAGGGGATGGATTCCTTCCACCTTACCCACAAGCCCCTGCTCAGCACGCCATGTGACTTTGTGTCAGCAGTTTGCCTTGTGCATAGCTAATGAAGGCTCATTGGAGGGGGCAGGCTCACGTCTGCAGCCTCTCCCTATCGCTCTCTTCTCTTTTTTAAAAGACCTTTTCTCCTAAATTCCAGTCAAATGAGATTGCGCTGGAGGTGCCGTGCGAAGCAAGGCCACGGTCTGAGTGTCTGTCTTTTTTCCCCCCCAAAATCTCACAAGCTGTTTAAGACCAAGATGTTTTTATCTGCTCCTAAACATTCTCCCCCATCCCTCCTCGTCCCCTTCATTCTCTCCTCCTGCAGCACCGTCTGTCTTCTAATTGAAGTTGGAGGCCATAATAACTAACAGTGAATTGTTTTAATGATGGAGCAGGAGGAGAAGGAGGAGAGGGCAAGGGCAGCCAGTCACACTGGGAAGCACAAAATCTGAAGGAGGGTGAAAAAACAATTGGGTTTGGGGAAAAAAAGGTTTTCCAATTAAGGAGTATTTTTGTTTTGTTCCCTTGCTCATGGACAGTCAGTCACACTTGCTTTGTTGAGTGTGTGATGAATTACGGCCCTCCGATGCTTCTCCTCTGTCTTTGTTGTGGTGAACCTCCAACTGTTTGTACCTCCTACTTGCGCAGTGAATTCTTCATGCCTGTTTACCAAGCAGGCTTCTATTTGAACTGGAATAGAGAAATGGCTTTTTGAAAAGTCTCTTTGATGGTGAGCATAATTTGTTTTCACCATTTAAAAGTTAGTTGGAACACTCAGAAACGTGGGATGACATCAGTGGTGTACCGGGGCGGCTGTCCTGAGAGAGACGGCGTGTGTGCGTGTCATTTGATTAGATTTTTATTTATCCCGCTTCATGTTCGATTACAGAGAATGCCAGAAGATCTAAAAGATCTATTTTAAATATTTTACAAAAACAACAATGTTTTTAATCAAGTGTCTTCAATTTGATACAATGTAAAAACATACATCACAAAAGGTGCTGTTGTTTGAAGTTAAATAACGGAATAAAAGTATACTATAGGAATAGATTATTTAAAAAAAGGAATGACAGAAAATAACTGAGAACCACTGCCCTAAAGCAACCCTAACAACTATCCATCCATCCATTTTCTATGCCACTTATCCTCTTTAGGGTCGCGGGTATGCTGGAGCCTATCCCGGCTGGCTTTGGGCGGGAGGCGGGCTACACCCTGGACTGGTCGCCAGCCAATCACAGGCAGACAAACAAACTACCACTAGTGATTGGTATAAACTTGAGTAATTGATACACTCACAGTGTAAAAGTTGTATAAACTTTTTACTTTAACTTATCACAGCAACAATGGTGGGTTCGAGGGCTGCTGAGCAAAGTGTGAAATCTCAGCGTTTGACACAAAAAAAAGATTATCAGTGAAGCATAAAGGATGGAATCTTTTGCAAGCACGGTGAATGTAGCAATTTTTTAAATGTATTTCTTTAGTATTTGTATATTCTAATGAGTCAGAGCTAGTGTTACAGTTTTCCTGTGTGTGGTCTTTGGCGAGTTGTTAAAATATGCGATACACATTTGCTGCCTATGTTGGTGTTTGTCAGTCTTTGCAGTGCAATAATTCTACTTGAGGATTAGTAGCGATTGAAGAAATGTTGCGACATTGTTGCGATCTTGTGTAAGTACTCTGGGGGGGGAAAAAACATGGATGCGGGCATAGCGACGCCGTGATGTAATTGCCGTCCATCACACGTTCAACCCCGCATCTTTCAAAAGAACGAAAATGAAATCCTCGTGCAGACAGTTGCCGGTTTTCATCTGAAGGTCAGAGTGTGTCGTTATTTTTTTGTCCCCAGCAGGCACAGATCTCTGCAAGGTATCTCTCAGAATTCCACCGATCACACTATTGATCAGCAACAGGGGTTGATGGATTACTGAGGCGAACGCGCTGACAGGCATGTCCAACGGGAGGAGATTTTAGCATCGCTCCAGTCAGACCCGACTCCTTCCCTCCTCCTCGACTCCGCTCTCTCCCCACCTCCCGCCTTCTGATCAGTCATTTTGACAGTGATACATACGTCCGTGCAGCACGAGGTTGGCTGGCTGACAAGAAATGCCACAGATCCCCAGAGAGTCAAGGAATGAGAGATTAAACAGAGAGGGACACCCCTTAAAAAGGAAATCAATATTTCCTCCCACTGCGACTGGCGAGAGATGTTTAATGATGGTGCTACTTGTGTTTTTTGAGACATTTTCCTGAGTCACAAATTAGTCTGGTGCGCCCTTTATCTTGAAAATCCTTGAGGTTAAATGCAAATGATTACTAAAAGATCATATCCACCGTTTGCCGTTTTTGCCGGTTCCAATGAGAAGAGATCGGCGCGCGTGAATGCAGTGAAGCACTCATTCATTTTCTACCTTGCGCCGGGTAAGCTCGAACCTATCCCAGCGGACTTTAGGCGAGAGGTGCATACAGCTTGGACTTACCTTCGGTCAATTACAAGACACGGCAATTGAAGCGCTACGACTAAACACAAAACACAAAAAACACAGCAATGTGTTAAAACCAAAGAGTGGGGCTGCAGACGGGAAATAACCTTGCAGGTTCTTTTTCTAATGTTCCTTTACACACTTCAACACACCTCCGCCCTTTGCCGTTTACCACCTTCCCTTTTTCGGTGTATCCTTTTATTCGCCATGTTCACAGGACACTACCAAAGCCTTTGAGAAATGGGGAGTTAGAGTGTATTAAAGCAAATGTTGCCTCACAAAAAACGGTCATTCTCCTTTGAGCAGAAAATCCAAAGGCTGCGCGGCTACCGTGCTTCAAAGCTGCCCGGAAAACTTGTCAGAAAACAACTTTTGATTGTCTGCTTCTGACGGAGACACGAGGGAGATTTTCCCCCTCGTGTCTCCGGAGCCTTTCTTGTATTTCTTAACACGCCTAACTTTGCTGTGGTTGCTAAATAATGATTTTTTTATAGCTTTCAAACAAGGATGGGATGCAGAATTGTATGTTATCGACCGTTACATTGTTAAGCTACTTTAACGGTATGATGAAGTCGCCCGCAAAGCCAAGTTCGGCCGTTGCTTTAAATCAAAACGCACTGCCAAACAAAACCACGTTGTTATAATCATTACATAAATCTTCCCCGTGTTTAACCATCAATTAGCCTCTAATTTAATGGTGGGACGTGGGACGTGAGGACAAGGCCGCACGGTGGTGGAGCGGTTGGCATGGTGGCCACACAGTCAGGAGAAGTATTTACAATTTTGTGGCGCCGATGTCATGCTGCATCTAATGATCTGATTTAAAAAATGTTATGCTGCCTTAACAAAGTGCATACTTTGCTGAATTCTGTGTAAAAGGTGGGTCTGCTAATTTACCAGTAGATATATTGCACCTTTTTGGTAATGGTTTAGTTTTTTTCAGACATCCATCCATTTTCTATGCCGCTTATCCTCATTAGGGTCGCGGGTATACTGGAGCCTATCCCAGCTGACTTTGGCCGGTAGGCGGGGTACACCCCGGACTGGTCTCCAGCCAATCGCAGGGCAGACAAACAAACATTCACACTCACATTCATACCTATGGACAATTTAGAGTCGCCAGTTAACCGAACATGCATGTTTTTGGAATGTGGGAGGGAACCGGAGAAAACCCACGCACGCACGGGGAGAACATGAAAACGCCACACAGCCCAATTGAGATTCGAACCCATCTCCTGACTGTGAGGCCAACATGCTACCCACTCATCCACCGTGCGGCTTTTTTTCCAGACATGCTTAACAAAACTACTTTGAAGTACATCACTTGTTTACAATTGCTCAATTTAACATGCCCGAAAAAGAGGAGGAAGAAGAAAAGCGTGTTTATTCCATCCCACGTCTCAGTAATTACTGATAGTCTATTCACTTCCTGTGTTTAACTTGACCCACGTTACCAATTTTCTGCTGAACGATAAATAATGTGTAATGGTGAAGTTGCACAATAACAAATAAAGAAATCAACATTTACAGAAATATTGTATATTCATAAATCACTACAGGATTCATTATGAACAACACATTAATTAAAAACGAATGAATACGAATAGATTGGAATATAATTTTTAACCGTTTTGCAAGCGTAAAACAAGAAGCTCCTGAATGGTGCTGATTGTACGTTACCATAACGCTGAAGTCTCAAGTAAAATTCATGTTTCTTCGAGTGGTCTTGAACTCCTGAATGTCACTTTTAAAGCTGCAACATTGAAGTGGATGTCATTGGGCATGGTATTTATTCAAATGGTGAGCACTGAGAGTGTGGATTTAACAGTGAAAGGCGACTGTCCATCTTTGACCTTTTTAAAGAAAAAGGAATAATCTGGGAAACATGACAGGCGGTAAGAAGATGCAGACCAAAGGAGAGAGCATGTAGGAAAAGGAAGGAAGTAAAGATTGGTTGTTTGGATGTTAGTTTGAAGTGACGATTGCACTCAGATGGACTGTCTTCCTAATACACACACACACACACGCCATGCACTCCAAGGCATCCAACCTCCCCCCACAGTCTCCTCCAATGGCCCCGTCGGTGTGCCAGGGCGGGTGATTACCGACACTCTCCCCCAATTATGGGCTGATTATTCTGCCGCGCTCTAATTGACTGGGGAGATATGCAAATGACTGTCATTTGGGATGATAAAGGATGCGGGTGCTGGATGCCCCTTGCATTATTTAGCCTCGGCTGTACGCGGCGTGAAGGATGTGGCGTGCGCGTTAATTGCTGAGGAGAGAGAGGTTAAGCTGAACGAACAGCTGAATTAGAAATGAGGAATTTGGACCCTTACTTTTTTTCTCCACTGCTTGTATTGCTCTCGCTTGCACACTTGATATCGTGTGTCTGGGTGAGTCTTGAGGGGGGCTGGAGTACTAAAGATAAAAACATTAGCGCAACATTATAGAAAAAGTATAAAGTAGACGACGAGGGCAACAAATGTACAGGTTGAAATTATACAAAATGGGGGTGTATCTGGATTTGATATAAGGCCCGCGTAGCTTATAGGTGGTGGCTTGGGAGGGAGAGGTTGACACACACCTCTGCAAGTGTGTGTTCTTCTGGAATGGTGGGAAATATTGTGTTTGTATGATTATTTATCTTTCCAGAAGGTTTGAGTTTGCTGCGTTATTAAAAATCAAGACACATCGGGTGTGCTAATTTTATCACTGCTGTATACAATGATCCCTTGTTTATCGCAGTAAATTGGTTGAAGAACCAGCCGTGAGAAGTACATTCCTTATTTATAACTCAAATATTTTCATAGTTGTAGCACAGAAAACCTTCTAAATATTTTTAAACATTATTAGAGCCCTCTAGACATGAAATAACAACCCTAGTCACCTTTTCATTCATATTTCCTAATACTGTACAGACAAAATAAGACATCCTTATATCCATCTATACATCTAATATGGCTATTTCTTTTTACTAATAATTGATCATATTCACCCACGAAACCATTATTATTATTATTTATTATAATTATTACTTATTGTACTGTATTTATTATTAGTTATTAATTATTAATTTATTTTGAAAAAGGTACACTGCTTGACCAAAAGAAGGTCATACACACAGTAACATTTTGTTGGACCAGCATCAGCTTTTGATTACAGCTCGCTTCTGTAACGCCACCGCATTTCTTTTTGTCGTATTCATTTTGCATTCAAACTGCATACACTATTTCCCATTTGTACCAGGTGAAACATAAAAATTCATGCAGCGTAATTTTATAGGCCGTGTAGCGTATTTACTCTTTAGAACCAGCTTCATTTTTCATTTTTAGCATAGCTTTTTCTCTGTGCTGGTACACATGAAAGTTTAGGTTGTGTAGAGGAGTCCGCTGGCTTAGAACTCCTACTACAAGCTGCTTGGCATACTATCAGGGGGAATCAGAAATTGACTGAACACTAATCCCTCCAGTTTGGAGACAAGCAGGGCCAGATTTGGGTGTCTTTACCAGCTTAGGGGTAATAGGGCCACCGATGTCCCTTTCAAAGCAGCCCACCTTGTATGGCTACGTTACAAGAGGCTTAAGAGCCTCACCATTTATCTCTCAGCAATGTTCATGTTGAGGACTTACTGTTAGTAGTACTACCATTCAGTCTCTCTAAATCCAAGTTCACACAAAGGTTTAACCTCCAAATTGCAAATATTCGTGAAAAATAAATCAATATTACTTCTTAAGATACTGTGGAATTGTCAAGAGATTGGGCTTTTTGAGGTGTGCAGAACTGGAATTGAAACGAATACTTGTTTTTTGCGTGTGCACCTCTGACTCTTTTCTGCAGTGGAAGTCCTAAATATTTATTAGTCTGTAGGCCTGCCACCATAATTGATAAATCCATTAATCGCACAATAAAAAAAAAACAAAGTTGATAAATTAACATATGCATGCATGCCGGGTGGATGGCAAGAGGGTTCACTTTGTATCTATCTGTGCATGTTGGTTCTACAGTGGAATGAACGGAAAGCGTGACCCATCCTCTCAGACATTAACAAAATCCCGGAATCGCAGAATTGGCAAATAAAAAACGAAATTCACCGTTAAAAGTGGACTCTCACGGAAATTTACATAAAGTAAAGAAAATGCTGTTATTGAAAGAAGAAGCGACGTTCGTGCGGGGAATTATTTCCCCAGCAGATGGCTCAGTTGTGGCGGAAACTCATCACAAACACTCAACCGCCCCCTCCCGAACTAAAAATGTTGAAATGGCGATAAACACCGGCGAAAGTTGGAGGAACCTTCCTTTCTTACGGAAGCATCATGTTACAAATAATAAATTAACTGTGGGATCTTCTCAAGGTAGCACACAAACAAAAAGATATTTGACTGACTGCTCGGTATTTCCTCTCACAGACACACAATTCCTTACTCAGTCTAATAAGGCCCATGTCTCTTTTAGATAAAAGATAGCAATCCTCAGTTTTGAATGACACTTTCAAAATAAGTAAAAAGAACACCAGCATGCATGTCTTGTTATGAAAAAAAAAAAACAATTACATCCATCCATTTTCTTCAGCTTATCCGGGTCCGGGTCATGGGAGCAGCAGTCTTAGTAGGGAAGCCCAGACTTCCCGGTCCCCAGCCACCTCATTCAGTTCCACCGGGAGGACACCACGGCGCCCCCAGGCCAGCTGTGAGACATAATCCCTCCAGCGTATCCTCGGTCTGCCTTCGGGGTCTTCTCCCGGCTGGGCATGTCCAGAACACCTCACCAGGGAGGCGTCTGGGAGGCATCCGAAGAAAATGCCCGAACCACCTCAACTGGCTCCTCTCGATGTAGGGGAGCAGCGGCTCTACTCTGAGCTCCTCACCCTCTTTCTTAGGGTGAGTCCAGCCACCCTACGGAGGAAACTCATTTCCGCTGCTTGCATCCGCAATCTCGTTCTTTCGGTCATGACCCATAACTCATGACCCTAGGTGAGGGCGGAAACATAGGCTGACCGGTAAATTGAGATCTTTGCCTTCCGGCTCTTTCTTCACCACGACAGTTTGGTAAAGCGACTCCATTACTGAAGATGCTGCACCAATCCGTCTGTACACCTCACGCTCCAACCTTCCCTCACCTGAGAACAAGACTCCCAGATACTTAGACCGAACAGCAATTAGGGGATTAAGGTGCTTTCCTTTAATACGACTAATCTAACATGTTTTCTTTATGCTAGTAAAACTATAAGCAAGGGAGACGTGGAGAATGAACCCAGTTTATAATGTTCATATTTGAACCATATTTGCACACCCACACATTATCTAACAAAGATAAATCCTTTCAAATCATTTAGACGTAGAACAGCATCCAAATAATGTCCTACATCCATCGCCCTAGTAAGTTGGGTGGGTTCTGTGCACGAAACAGCTAATCAGCATAAAACTACGGTATGTATACAATTTATGTTAAATCTTTACCCTGTTTCTGTTTTTCTCTCTCCTTTCCACTTAATAGCACTAAGGGTACAGTTGGTGCTCTTCAGGGGGTGTTGCATTAAAAAAACCCTCTTTTCACGCATTAAGAAGTCCATTTGGATTCATTTGAATGGTTTTTTTATTTGAATTTTGCCTCACTTGATGGTTGGGGTGGAGGATGGATAAACATCTTTGTGTAATAGCCTTTCCCTTCAGTCTCCATCGCCACGTAAAGATGGAAAGCTTGGCATCCGGATCCGATAAATGTGTGCGTTGCTGCAGAGAGCAGACCGGTCCCTCAGGCCTACCAACCATAGCTACTGGACTTAATTACAGTTCACATCATCATATTTACTTAGACAAGAGCAACAGAGAGTAAAGCTCACCTTTGTGTGCACAGAGAAGTTGTTGCTCTCTGTTCATGGTACCACGTCGCGTATATAACTTTATCATGTGTGTTTACGTTTGACCCGCATAACACAGGTCCTATGGATGCATAAATAATAATTATATAACAATACTAATAATAGAAACACTGGATATGTTTTTTTACAGTAACTGCAGAAGAATGAAGTACACTGTTCCCACTGTACCTCTACATATGGACAGTTAGGTCCAAAAGTAGTTATGGTATTCTCCTTCTACTCCTCTATGTAAATGTATTACGGTACTATTCTTGTACCTTGTAACAGAGAGCAATATTGACCTGAGTCAAATTCCTACTGTCATAACACATATGGCAAATACATTTTGGCAGTGGATTTGTGGCAGAGAAACAACAAATATTCCATTTGCCATTTAGAAAGAGATTTGACATAATTGCAAATAACACAATCATTTTTGATCCTTCAAATATTCAACCCTATGCGCGGCCATGTCCATCCATCTTCTATGCCGCTTATCCTCATTAGGGTCGCAGGTATGCTGGAGCCTATCCCAGCTGACTTTGGGTGAGAGGCGGGGTACACCCTGGACTGGTCTCCAGCCAATCGCAGGGCACATAAAGACCAACAAACATTCACACTCACATTCATATGTGGACAATTTAGAGTCACCAATTAGCCTAACATGCATATTTTTGGAATGTGGGAGGAAACCGGAGTACCCGGAGAAAACCCACACACGCACGGGGAGAACATGCAAACTTCACACAGAGATGCCCAACGAAGATTCGAACCCTGTACATCCTGACTGTGATGCCAATGTGCTACCCACTTGACCACCGTGCGGCCATCATATATATATGATATATATATGTATATATCATATATATGATATATACTGTATGTATGTATGTATATGTATATATATATATATATATATAAAACAGTCATTTAAAAAAGATGCAATTTATTGATTATCAATTTCAGAAGAGCAGATCCTTTCACCTGTTCAAGGACATCTTTACCCTTCATGATGGTCATTGTGGTCAAGTGGCATGGATCAGGCACCCAGCGCATGCCGACTGTGTTTCTATATGCATGCGTTGTGGTAAATCTATCTGTTGTGCTCCAAACTTAAATGTGGTGGGTCACCACGAATACAAATATTTTTTGAGAAACACTGGCCGTGCAAGTGTGTGTGTCTTTGTGTGTGTTTGTGTGTTTGATCACATATGAATAAGGAATGTAGTGGTTATTGGCCATGTGTGTCATCTTATCCCCTCGGCTGCATCTATAGCCCAACAAGTTTGACTGTGACAGCTCAGCAACATTATGTATGTGCACACACACCCATACATGAACACACACACACACACACACACAGTCATTACAGACAGGTGGCAACAACAGCGAGGTGAAGGGTCACGAGCAACTGCCTTTCCAATGTTGTGTGAAATGTGTCGATGGAAGCCCATTAGGTACACACTCTGTGTGTGTGTGTGTGTGTGTTGTGGGCAGCAGCCATCTCCAAGTAACTGGTTATTATCGCCTCAATATTTTTCTTATTATGACAATTACATGCTCCAAGAGTGAATTAAGCAGCACAGGACGCCAAGCGGGAGAGGTTGACAGCTATTTGGAGACTCAATGCACAGAGCAATTTGCAGCCTAGAGCCAAACAAATTGGATTTGGGCCACTTTGGATTGGGGCCCTCGATTGTCGGGCGTTTGGATGCTTCAACCGCATGTCTGTCTGGATGGTTAGCTAGCTGGCTCTTGGGGATTGTCTGTGTGTGACTACGTAGCAGACAAAAACTCGGTGGCCCATGACAAGAATGAAACAGTACCGAAAAGGTATGGGCGCACACATTAAGCTCAAGGAGCATTCTACATTTTTATAGTGCTGTTTCACTAATATTATGGGGTATTAGGAATGTACATTCATATAGTCAATTGGTGTTCAGGTTCGCCACCCTTTTATTTTATTTAGTGCTGGTACTTTTTGGGTCTTAAACCACACAGCTGTGCTCAAGTGTGTGTATAATCCAAACGAGCCACTAAACAAATTAGTGATACGCATTTTCCCACCCCTAAACTGCCACTGGAAAAGCTGGCAACAACACCCAATTAGGCGAAATGCAATTATTGCCATCCATTCACGTGATTAGCCCATGGGTTAACAACCCAGCTGCACGTCATACTAGCTCGCGGTTATTTGGAAAAGCCATCACCATGGATACGGCAGACGTCATGGTAACCTGCGGAGTGCAAAGCTGCATTCTACCGCGCGGGCGCTGATTGGAAAAATAACCTTCAGTCCTTCAAGGAGGCGCTTTGCTTGGCTCAAACAACCGACTGACCTGATTGGCTGAGACAGGGAACGGTACCAAGTGTGAGACAGGAATAAAGGAGAGCGGGTGCCCCACGTGCTCACTTGAGTGAGGGTCGATAATGCCAGGCGACAGGCTGGCAGGCTGGCAGCGCGGGTGGGCACTGATCACAGCGGTATGATGGGAAACAAAAGCTTTGTGTTTCGCCGTTGAGATCGCATTAACCAAAACAAGCAGCCGCGGACCAACAGAAATGACACGGCTACATGAATACAAAACAAATCCTTGTGTTGAATCACAGCCAGTGCACTCTCTTGTCTCATGTTGAGCCCAGTGAGTCTGCAATGAAACCTCTTTGCAATGTTCGGCTAAAAGGTAGGCTGCTGACAAGTGAGGCTGTGGGAGGCTTATTGCAAGCAGTCAACATATTTTAATAACAACCTTTTTCAGCAGTAAGAGTTGGCAAATGCAAAACAATCTTAATAATTATCTTGTCTGTGTAGTCTAATTGATTTAAAATATTAAGTGCCAGAAATTAAATTAATGGATGCTAGTATGAAGAACCAACATAAGACTGGGGTTAAATATCAACGCTGAATCCGGACTTGATATTTGGCAAGCAGGCAATTGCACTTGATATTTTTATCTTATACTTATGGCAGTTTAAGTGTCCAAGTTGTGTCCACATGTTAACCAGTAACAACCAGTGTGTAACCATTGTAGTTTGAGGTGGTGTGGAATTGCACTGTATTGAGAGCTTGTAATATTTTGGTTATCTTATACAAATGTATTATAAAGTGGGACTATTTTCTTACGTGCAAGTGGACCATGTGTTTGCATTTTAAAGAAATCACACTGTTATTACACTGTTATTATTATTAGACTGTTATTCCACAATACAATAAGGCAAGTAACAAAGACAAGTCAAAAGAAAAGTCAGTTAATTAATGCAATACAGCCTCCCACTAGCTGGTGAACAATAGCCAATGAGCTGCTTCACTAGTAGAATTGTTATTTACAAATAACAGAGAATACTTGGATGTTTTGCAAAGTCTTAAAAAAAAAACTTTTGAAATTGTACAGTACACAATTCTTTTTTCTTCAAGAGGAATATTGTTTGTGTTTTTTGCATTTGATGGTTCATTGCAAGGGCTGGAACTACGTTGGATTTTGAGGCACACTGGAGGGAACATGTCTGTTGTCACGTCTGTATCTCTGCACGTGTCTCAGGTGGGATCAGACTGAAGGGTGACCAGGCCAGGTTTAGCAGGTTGCATCAGCTGGCATTCACCTGCTACTCTTCCTTTTTTCCCCCGAGGTCACTCACAGGTGATTTTCCCCACTTTTTTGAGCTACAGCTGATCCCCAGCCATCAGCCCAGGACTGCGTGCTGAGTGTGTTTGAGGGGCAGCATTCAAACCTAATCTTGTACATTCTACCACTGCTTTTATTCTGTTGCCACTCATTTTCCACAAGTTTACTTAAACAGGAAGGACACACACAAACACAAATACAGTGCTTACCACAGGCAATGAAAAATGTAATATCAAGTAATTTTTGAAAGCTATTAGCTATAGTGGCTAATAGGGTATTAGGCTTGCATTGATACAAATTTTGGAAAAGATAGTAATGCAGTGCAAAAGTGCAACTGCAACAGCAAGCATCAATTTATGTCATAAACTATTGGAGCAGAAATACAGTCTCTCTTTGGTGACAGATGTTTTTTGTTTGTTTGTTTTTATTAGATTGTGAAGGTGCACTTAATGACCCGTCTTGACTTGACTCGATATTTATAATGATGATCATCTAATAGCTCACGAATGCTGAAAAAGTTGCACTTGTACTGGAGATCACATTTTTTAAAATTATGTAGCATCTCATTTTTTTCTATTTTTTTTCTCACAGATACTGTCATTCAAGCAGTGTGTAAAATATTCAAGCACATGTACTCACACGGTATCAAAAACAACTGGAGGATGCCTCATGTGATACACTTCTTCTTCTTCAACCACGTACTTCTACTTTCTTAAGGCTTCCGCCATCTACATTGGACTTTTTGGTCTTCCTTTACAGGATCTATCTGGCTCGATAGATGACCTCCCTACTGGGACCGAGGCTGGTCTGGGATCAGCCGTCAACAGCAGCAGTAGTAGCCAAGGGGAGCAAGCCAGCGCCCAGAGACAGTCTCCTTTTTCTCCACATGCCTCCCCACATCTTCACAGCCAACGAAGCGGACCTTCTCCCTCACCTGTGGGTTCACCTGCAGGATCCTCGCAGTCCCGATCAGGTTCTGGGCCCATCTCGCCTGCCAGCGGACCCCCCGCCAGGGCCAGCACACCAGGTAGTTCTGTCCTCAAATGCACCAAATGTACTCACGCGTACGATTATACTGTGAAATTCAAAATACTTACGGTTTGGTGGAATTTCTAAAAAGTGACGGTTGAGTGTGAATGTTTGTTTATATGTGCCCTGCAATGCACCGGCACCCAGAGTCAGCTGGGATCGGCTCCAGTTTACCCGTGTGACCCGTTTGAGGACAAGAAGAATGGATATTTCAGTGCTTGCACCAAAGAAAGGAAGAGGCTTCACCAACTATAGTAGAACATCACGGAATGGGGCGTGGCCGCGTGTTTCATGTCTGTTGTAAAACGTTATTTGACATATTTCTGGCAACACTAATAGCAACCTAACACTCCTGAAAGGAAAGAGCAGTTATCACACGCTTATTTTTGGCTGACCTTTCCATTTTAATTCTCCCCTAAAACCCAAGCTAGATTTCATTTGTGCATGTAGGCCGGTTTTCAAATGATTTTAAAAAGGTCATGAAGAAAGCTGATGCATGAAGTACGCAGTAGACTAGTTTTCATAAAGAGCATCTTGCCAATAGTTTGCATGCAGCATGTTTGGAACCAAAGCCTTTCGTATTTGTCTGAGCATAAAAAACACATTTTTGTTCACTTGTTATGATAATGTTATGGCAATTCCGTTATGGCAATTTTCATCACATGGTCTTTTTGACCTTCAATAGTGAGGCTTTGCTAAGACTTTGATCCTCTCTAAATCCAGCTTCATATAGCAGTGGATCATTGCATGAACTTTTTAATGTGTGGACAATATTTCCACTCCTCTTTAAAAGAAATTATTCTGCCGTGTATTTATAGGGAAAGTATTTTTTGGTCTATCAGGTCTGTAAGGTCCACCTCTCAATCAAGTGTCCAACAATGCTTTTTGCAGTCAAGCGTACAGACTGACCTCCCTAGTTACCACCTCATGTAAAAGGGATTTATTTTTGATTAAAAGAAAATTAATAGAGTATACATATACCTCTTAGAAAGCTCACAATTTTTGTTGATGTTTTTATGCTTCACTTATAATATATTTTCATCAAGTGTTGTGATTTTGGACTTTTGGGACTCGTAGACCAGGCGCACCTTCGCCTGCGCCTCGCAATGGGCACGTTTTAGGCGCATTTTGCAATTTTGTGCCAGGCGTAGCTTGGAGTAAGTATGCCTCCGTCACTTCTACCGGCGCAAGTGGCAAAGATGGAGCAGAGAAGGTGTGACTAGGTTTAAGACAGCCGGGTCTTCACCAATCAAAGGAGCTCCTCTCCTCACCTTTAAATGCGGCGCTGGCGAAGCGAATTGCAAGTTCCTCAGAATATGGATGAAGACAGCGGAAGACGGACAAACTTCTCCCAGACGGAAATCGATGTTTTAGTCCGGGAGGTCCAAATTCAAAATGGCCAAATATATGGTCACACGAGCAGACCTCCACAGGCTGATGATGCAAAAGTGGCCTTGGAGGATATTAGGGACAGCCAATATAGATCAAAAAGTGTGTGATGATTCAGATAATTACTTTAAACAGTGGTTGTTGTGATTATTAAATGCATTCAAATGTGCCTGACATTGTGTAAACCGGCCTGTGGGGTCTTGGTGACGTGTGCGCCAGTCTGCCAAATTACCTCTAGATCGGCTGTGCTTCGCCTTACACCGAGAGTAGGTCAGGTTGGAGCTGGAGAGCTTTCAGCGCACCTCCAGAGAAAAAGAACTGTCACTATGCCAAGCTGAATCAGTCGGCACCCCCCCTGCTGCGTCTCCACACCCATCGCGGCGCTCCTCGGTCTACCAAATTACCACTGCGTGACCTCGATTCCGTCCATACATTTTATACTTTAAATGCATTCAAGAAGTGTGTGAGGCGTATTAAGGGCTTACACCTAGATTGTGCGAGTAAACAATGGCCATGGAAAAGAGAAGCAGAGTTTTCTGGAGCTCTAACTGTCAGGCTAGCAGGAAGGTTTGGTGGGAGGCGGAGAGAGATGTGTGTGAAAAATACAAATCTTTACAGGAGGATCAATTACTCACGTTTCACAAATGACCAGTTTTGTCACGATCCGGGTGTTGTGCGCGTGACAGGTTAGGTTTTATGTGGGGTTTCCTTGGTTGTGGTGGTTTCCTGTTTCGTTGCTGGTTAGTTTTCTGTTGATTAGACACACCTGTTCCTCATTTGTCCTTCTTGCTATTTAAGTTCAGGTGTGTGCATCTTGTGTTTGTCGGGTCATTGTTATTTTGTCATTTTGCCCTCGGATGTCGTGTGTGCGTCTTGTTCCTGTTTTTGTTCCTGCCCTGCATCTTTATCATTAAAAGACTCTTTTTCTGCACCTTACCTGCCTGACGTCCTGCTCGCTGCTTCCCCGGGGTTCTCGCTATGCCGCGCCGAGCTAACCGAGCGGCGGATCCTGACAAGTTTATTCTTTTGAATTTCCTCATTTGCACGTTGAAAGTACGCAACCCAAGTTGCAACCATTTATCACTCCTTTTGTTTGTTGTTTAGCAAGCAGCAAATAATCTGACCACTGCTGGAGGTTTTGTTGCATCCTTTGCAATTATTTCACATTTACAGTATATGCATGCATGCGTGTATCGTAAAGCACTTCCGGGTTACTGTTATTTAAAAAGTGCCATTTAAAGAAAAGCTTAGATACAGTTGACAGAAAACTGCCATACAGGATCATTTAGGTGATGCGTCGTGTACGCTGGGCATATAAGACATCAGAAGGAGTGTGGCTTTGTTCTGCCTCTGACTGACACGACTGCCGGATGTGATGTGTGCACGTGCACGGCATTCCCGCCAGGCCTCCCTTGTCATCCGGCCACCTCTTTGCCCCGCTGGGCAATTGAGCAACGTATCAACGAGTCTCCGAGCTGCCAGTCATCTTGACGAGGCGGGGCGAAATGTCGTGAGTGAGATCCTGATGTCAGGCATCCTCCTCCCTTCCCTCTTCCTCCTTACCAGAGTGATTGACGCTAATGAAAAGTGGGACGGTAGTTCTCTTGCCAAGAATCCTATCAAGAATCCCGAATGAGGCTGCAAAGATGGGGAGCGAAACTGATTGTTGAGACATGATTAATAAGCAAATATTTAAAAATATTCCCTCTGCCAAATAAATGGGGATAAAGTGTGGAGCAGTGCATTTGCCATGTCTTAGCGGCTGTACTACAATCACTTTGAATTAGATCAATGAGCTTCCAGCCTGGGAGAGACACACAGGAGAACTAATGTGGTTAGCACATATCTGATTACTAAAGCCTCCACTTTCGAACTCTCTATCACAACTTCAGACACTTTCATTAATGTGCTTGTTTGAGTTGGTGCAAGTCAGCACCGCTGTGTGTGTGCGTGTGCGTGTGTACTTCCCTGATCATTATTCATGTTTTATGAACAACAATGTCCACTAAATCAACAAAACATTAATAAGAGACTTAATTAGTGAGAAAACAAATTGTTGCAAGCTGCGTTACTGACTGAGCTTCAGTCAAGAAAAAGTCACAACAACGCATCTTGTGGCTGTATTTCATTTCGCTTTATTAATGCGGCTGCCATACAAGTGGTGCCGCATGCTCTGTAATGATGGATTAAGGCTTCTGAATGAATTTACACATGATGATTTAGTTATTTGAACCCTTTTTGTCGTATTAGACTCCATCCAAAAGCCAGCTAGTCACATCACCTTTGCGTGCTTAATTATCAAATAATCCAACTCTTATATATAGTAATGTTGTAGGCAGCTAATGTAAAGGCAACGTAAATGCAAAGTGAAATGCATCACTACACGGGAAATGTGGCATCACACAAGTAGGACAAAATGATTGCGGTATAAATCAATGGTTGGATGAGTTTGGTGTGGTTGACCGCCGAGCGATTGTGACATTATGCCATATGTACATTATTATTAGAGTGGGGGTATGACAGAAAATAATTGAGAATTACAGCCGGAAACTCTCAAGTCAAACACCCTTTAGAATTTGACTAATAATAAGGAGTAGTAGCCCTGCAACCGATGTCAATAAAAGGACTTAGATTCAAAAGAAGAAGGACTCCTTCATCACACACATTGTGAAATCACATGACACTCATGTGAAATTAAGCCATGTGAAGGACACATTGAATTATTTTGTGTATTGTGAGTGGGGTAACTTATTGTTAAACTTGTATCACACTCAATAATTAAAAAAAAATCGTAAATCTGCAGTTAGCAAAGGTTATAAGATGGCAACCCATTAATGGGATATTGTTATGTCTACTATTGTCTATGCGGTTCGACTCTACAATTGTCTCGCTTTTATTGCGGTTAATTGGTTCCAGACCCGATCACGGTGGGTGAATTCCCGCAAAGTAGGGTTCAATGTCAATAAATTGAATATTTTCATAGTTAGAGCATAGAAAACCGACTATGACTTTCTAAAGAAGTTTACCGTCATTAAAGTTATGTAGACATGAAATAACACCCGTATAGGCACATGTACACTTTTTTGTTTACACTGCACTGCTAATGTGCAGGCTATGGGATAACTTAAGAACCTTAAATTTATTTATCCTAAAATTAAGAAAGGGTTTCAAAAAGAGTGGGGAAGAAACACATTGTAAGAAGCTTAAAATATACCACTTCCACAAAGTATGGGAGGAGAACTTCTTTTCACTCTATTATGTTGGACATGCCATGGCTGACTCCAGGGGATGATATGATGATATTGTGATGTAATATCATGTCTCATCCACGTTTTGTGTCTTTACTTAAACCTAGTGGCCTGAATACTACATATACTGTAACATGTTCTCCCCTGTGCGCGCATGGGTGTTTTGCGGGTCCTCCAGTTTTCTCCCACTTTCAAAAAAAACATGAAGGTTAACTGGTGACTCTAAATTGTCCATGGGTATGAATGTGAGTGTGAATGGTTGTTTGTTTATATGTGCCGTGCGACCTGTTCAGGGTGTACCCCGCCTCTCGCCTGAAGTCAGCTAGGATAGGCTCCAGCATACCCCTCGACCCAAATGAGGATATGAATAGAAAATGGATGGCTACATCATATGTTATCACGTGTTAGGATTGTGAAAGAGTTAGTAGTTACCTAGTAGTGATTGAACTTGGTTAGGTGTACAAGAGATCAATGGCCTTATTGGCTGGCGTAATTACTGCCATGCATATAATATTCTTTAGTCAAAACATTTTGTATATATACTGTATTTATAGATGCAGTGTTAGTTTCCCAAACATTTCAGCAGCAGTGTGATGTTGTCATCTTGTCTCTTGTGCACTGATGTGACACATCACACGGCTGAGCTCTCACAGGATGACACAAGCCCTGGAAGCGGTCAGAGAGGAGCAATTTCATTATGTCATCCTTTCACCTGGCTGTCAAACGCATACACACTATATATTTGGAAGGATAACGCAGAAGCTCGGCAGGGCATACATAGCGGCACACATGGTTGCACATACAAATCACTTAGAAATGCTCACTTGCTAGGATGTGACTGTGATAGAGCCACAGTCGGAGGTGAGAGAGTGGGAGGCTGACATATGGCCAGCCTATCATACACCTGTACACATGCACAAATTTATCACGGCATGCCTGTGATTCCCTATTATTGCCTTCCTCTCCCTTTCCCAGTCTCCGCATGAGACAAATCCAATATGCCGGACATTGTCTAGCATTGCTTTGCTCTCTTGGAGTCAAAAAGACGCACACTGGGCCAAATTGATTTTCCTGCTGCAGTAGATTTGTGAATTTGTGAATCGAGTAGAAAATCGGAGCAGAAAACACATTGCACAACCTCCTCCTTGAAAAAGCAAGCTTTCCTTCGCCGCCACACAAGCACCTTCATCACTGAAAGCAATTGAGTGGCCTCTGAATAATCTTCTCCTTACATAAGACTTTGGGGATAATGCAAGAAGATATGTCTTTTACCCACGTAACTGTAAAGTGGAATTGGGTACCAGAGCTAAAGCTGGAGGAGTGCTTGAGAGGAGTCAAAGTGTGTAACACAAGATGATGAAAAAGTTTGCATCCCCCATTTAAAGTTGGTTAAACGGCATCAATCAAAAAGCTTGTTTTGGATATGGTGAGAGCGCTGCAATATTCTCGGATGAAATGGTGTTTATGTCGTTTGGAGTGTGTGAGGGCTGCGTTTTGACAAGCTGACAACCCACCAGTATAGAATCACTTCAACCAAAAATGAGTTGCAGTTGTGTGCATTACATGGCTGAAGCTGTTACCTACAGTAAAAGAGCAAACGTCACGTATACGGAGCATAAATAACTCACTTCTCATTGACTCAGGGGAAGTGACTATGGAGCTCCTAAGACACGAAAATTAACAAGATTGTTGCTCTGCAACCCAAAATCCCACAACAAATCTCAGCATCAACAAAATATACTGCAAAGGCATATTTCACTTTTAAAAGTAACGTCTGAACCGAGAAATTTTCTAAAAGGGGACTCTAAAGTAAAACAAAACAATAGTTATTCAAATTTAAATATTTGTAACATTGAAGCTCATGACACAATTGTATCGTTAAACCGTGTTGGAATCGCTTATCCACACATTTGACCTACTTATCTGACATTATATCAAATGTTCCTCTGTATTGATTTTAATATAAGTAAAGAATTATACACGACACATCAAACTTAAAGAGAAAGTTCGGATTTTTGACATGAAGTTGTAAGACATCCCCATCACCAGTGTAGTGCATCAATAGTGACTTACCCCTCACTATGTCCCGTGCGCCAAGTTTGGTGAAGTAGCTCCAGTTAGTTTCTGGAGCCACTTAAGTAAATAGATTGGCTTCTAAAAACAATGTGTGTTCCAAAGAGTATCCATTTGCAAAACAAAAATGCCTTGTCAAAAAAATCAGACCTCACAATCGCTCGGGCGTTACTCTCTGTGCCATCGTATCACTGCACGCTCCAGCCTGTCCATTGTTGTGTATGTGTTTCACAGTGTTTGCATGCGATTCTTGATTATACAGATTATACAGTATTTCATATGTCAGGTAATTTGAAGGTAAAGATGACTATATGGGTGTTATTTCATGTTTAGTAGCTCTAATAATGTAAAAAAAAAGATCGTAAGCAGGTTTTCTTTGCCATAACTACAAAAATATTCCATATAAAAAAATGAATCACGGAAATTCGTGTCGGGTCTGGAACCAATTAACTGCGACAAACAGAGAGTAAAGAGATATAAGAGATATATGTGTAAAACGTGGAAAAGACAAGGATGGACAAACACAGCTCATTAGCATTACTTGCTCACTAAAAGTACTTTATAACTATGGAAACACAGGAGTGCCAAAATTAAAAGGGAATATACGTGGAAATATAAAGAGAATCAATCAAAATGTAGTCATCTTTTTCCATTTTGTCGTTACTTTTTCTGTATTATATTTGTTTTTTCCATTTTGTTGTTGCTTTTCCTGTTTGGTCTTTGTCTTTTTCATTTTGTCATTGCTTTTTTTTACTATCTTTGTTTTTTCCGTTTTGTCGTTGCTTTTCCTGTTTTGTGTTTGTCTTTTCCATTTTGTCATTGCTTTTTCTGTATTATCTTAGTTTTTTCCATTTTGTTGTTGCTTTTCCTGTTTTGTCTTTGTCTTTTCCATTTGCTCCATCCAAGGTGGCAAGTAAAAGCAAAGGCAAAACAAGGACCCGCCCCATTCCGCCAGGGTGACTAGTCCACACCTGATCACACAATTCCAGCTTGGCTATATTGTTGCAATGTGTAAATGCCACCCTTAACACGGGTGAGGAAGAAATGTCAGAGGCAGGAAGTAACGTCACTATCACGCCACCTTGCACGAACGTCTTGCACGATGGAGTCCATATCAAAGATGCTAAGAGAAGCGGCTAACAGGCTGGATGAAACCAGTCACCCTGGCAGAAGAAAAGGCTGAGGGCGGGTCCTTGTTTTGCCTTCGCGTTTACTCGCCAGCATGTGTGGAACAAATGGAAAGGACAAAGACCAAACAGGAAAAGAACGCCAAAATGGGAAAAAACAAAGACAATACGGAAAAATAAATGACAAAATGGAAAAAGAATATGACTACGTTTGTATATTTCTTAATTATTGATTCTCATAATATTTCCAGGTGTGCTTCTTTTTAATTTTGGCACTCCTGTGGTTCCATATTCAACTGTCTAAAGTCCAGCATCATTTATCTTGTGCTTCTTTGGGCTTCCATGGGTATAGATAAGAACACAGATCAGCGGGAATGGAGGACAATGAGGTCATGCTGGGGGGAACATGGCAGAGAGTGGCATACAAGGCCGGTTCAGCCAGTTGGTTAGCTCAAGGCTCCTTATTAGAACATTTCATCCCACCTTTTTTTCTTTGCCTCTTATCCTTTGTATCCCCTATCTAGGCTGTGGTTTGCAAATATTTGGTGTAAAGAAATACTGAAATAAAACTTGTGATTTAATGAGAACAACAGATGTAACAATATCTTTGTGGCAATGTTAGGTGTTTTCCACACTGAGGTCAAAGATCAGTCACAAACGCCTGGAAGGGATCCCAGTGCAGTCCAGTGAGAGCTGCATGCTTTAGGGCGGCCATTGTTGATAATGTTGTCAGTAAATGACTTCCTCTAGCACAGAGAAAAAGTCATTTGCAAGCGGGCAAAATATCCAAGTGGAAAAGACGCCACGGGAATGCTCATTCGAATCTTATTTTTCCTCCGTTAGGGGTGCAAGTCATTACAAGAAGGCTGAGGGAGAAAGAGAGTAGAGGGATGAATTTTGATGCAGTGTGAAGGGAGCGGAACCAGGCTGCTATTTTTTTCCTCGTCACAGCGCTCCCAAAGAGGCTGCATGGGAACACTGCCTGTGGCTCTCCCTGTCCCTCTCTCGGCCTCGTACGACTTTCATCATGCTCGCTCTCTCTTATGTTGCCTCTCGTGTCTCCCTTTCCCTCGTATCCACCCCCGACCCACCTTCTGTGCTTGTCTCTACTGCTGTCTTCGCTTAGAGCGTTGCTGTGGTGGAGGCTTCCCACTGAGGAACCAGGCCCATTTTTCCATCCTTGCCTGTGTTCCCTCTCCTCTGTGTTCCTCTGTACTGCTCCTCCAGCTCTCTTTTCCCTCTTCTGTCCTTTGGTTTTATCTTCTTCCTCCCTTTCTGCACATTAAACCTCTACCCACCCTCAAAATCTTTCCCTTCTCCCACATGCCCCTGCCTCTCCTCCATGATGTGAGAACAGCCAAATGTCCTCCCCGCTGGCAACTAATGCACACAGCACAAACAAAACAAACATAAGAATAAAAACAAGACTGTGTTAGCCATTTATAAATTATTTTCTGACTCCGTCCAAGTGGAATATTCAGATTGGAGCCAGTTGTTCAATTATTTTGCTCTCCCCAACATCTACCGCTGTCTTGCTCCTCTGCACCCTGCTCACTGCGTTTTTAGCTTAAGCTGCACTTTTGTTTTACTTACACTTGCTACTCAGCGCTGAAAGTAATGAGGATCTCTGGAGAGAGAGAGCGCTTGTTTTGTGAGCCACTGCAGGCTTGCACTCGTCCCCTGCAGGGGTAGTTAAACTGGCATCAGCCCCTGGCTTGGAGAGGCATTGGCTTGCACCCATTGAGCTAAACCGCCATTACTAGAACCTCTTGTTTATTTTCCTCTCTCTCTATAAAGTCAGCAAGGAGATATCACCTTGTTGTGGGTGTGCTGGGGGTGGGCAAAGTGTATGTACATTTACAACTTAAGGGTTGTATTAGGAGACATTGCTGAAGCAGCCCTTTCTCTTTATTTGAGCTCACTGTTGTACCCTCACTTTGGAAAAACACCCCCCTTTGTTCCAAGGAACTGTCTATGACTGGCCACATCTGTATTCTCAAGGTAGATGGGATACACCTGCTGTATCGAAAGTATCATGAACAGCTCCCAGTACGTCACAGTGCAGTCCTGGGTGACTGCAAACACTATCGATCACACTTGAAAATGTAATACTGTGGATCCCCACACATTTGGGGTTCATCATTTACAATATCTAAAAAATAGATATTGCGAATGAGCAAGTACACCACTATCACCACTATCTCTATCCATATCTGTACTCGTAGTGGGCGGGGCACAAAACCAGAAGTGGGTGTGGTTTAACCCAGAAATGAGTGTGGCTAAATTTATTATATTATTTTAAGTATGAAACTGAAATTGATTGATCAGAATTTGCTATGTTTGTTGTATTTAAAAACAATTTACAGAACAGCTTCATATTTGAGATGCGTGTGTGTGTGTGTGCGTGCGTGCGTGCGTGCGTGCGTGCGTCTGTGTGTGTGCGTGTGTAAGTCAGGGGTCCCCAAACTTTTTCATGTGAGGGCCACGTAACTTTTCCCTTCACTGATGGGGGGCCGGGGTCAGTTCGTAACAGAAAAAGTGTGACGATCGCAAGGCTGCCTAAATGTAAACATTTACTGTATTGTTTTCCAGAAAGCTACACATAACCAAACATTAATAACCCTTTTCTGGCATCTTCATATGAAAAAAAGGGAAATAATAAATACTATTTATGAAGTAAATAATAACCAAATAACCCTCTCTGGGTTCTTCACAAAAAAGTGTGTATTGTTCTTGTTCGTTCGTGATTGGAAAAAAAAATCATAATGCGGCTCTGGTATTGTCCAGGGGCCCGGGCCCAATGTGGAGGCGGGCCGTGCCTGTATAGGGGGACCACTGGTGTAGGTGATCTGTAAGACTTTGTTTTAAATGATTTTTTAATGATCTGAAACTTTTCCAGCTGACTTTTTATCACCAGCCAAATTAGAAGCAGACAACCGATGCAACACAAGCCGTTTGCAGCTCTGTCTTGCCAAACGCACTGCCTACGTTACGCAACAGATTTACCAAGTAACACATTTTATTCACCATAAGTCGGAAATAGCAGTCATTTTTATTGTAAATGGGCGTACAGTATTGATTTGAAATAAAAAAAGCCAGAAGCTAACCCATATACGTCGCTTGTAGTCCCGAATCGTGACCCCCGCGAAAATGTGCTATATTTGCTAAGAAACATGTTGTCCAGTGCTGGTCCCGAGCCCGGACAAATGAAGACGTGTAGGATCCTCGCTATGGTGACCCCTTTTGCATCCTTACTCTTATGTTGTCTGCAATGGGTCTTGTCATCGACTGTGTACCTCACTTTCCTACCGGCATTATACGGCCCCACCCAGTCTCTCCCAACACACACACACGTTACTCCAAGTCGTAATATAATATTAGCCGAGCCCTGAAACAAAACAGCAATATGGCCACAAGTCCGCCCCCTCAGCTTTGAACTAAACAAGCTTTTGCGTTTGAAATCCTGATGAAAAAAGCTTCAAAGACCCATTCGCTCTCTTCAAAAGCAGACTCCGGGTTGCCTTGACAGTACTGGCGGAAAAGGAATTTCAAATGTGTTTTTGGTTTTTAGCGAGGAGCATTATCTCCCCAAAATAAATGCAATGAACTCCCGTTGCTTTTGGCCCCATTGCTTTGTATCATGAAAAGTGTAAAATGTGTTGTGCTGGCTAAGTGCCTTTTTATACACAGCAAATTATTTATTTGGCTCCTCGGTGAAATACCAAATAGTTTGCTCGTATTTATCTTCCTGTTCTCTTGGCCTTCAACATGCCCTGTCTCTGTCAGACTTCATCAACATATTAGCTCCAAGTGTTTACTTTAGAATAAAATCCATAAGCCAGTAGCATCGCGGCAACTGTTATATACTCTCACGTCGCTATGATAAATGCAACACTATAATGCAAAAGTACAGAAGTCACCGGCAAGTAAGCCGTAGTTCCAGCATCAAAAACCTTCTTTCCAATCTTCTGAACATGGCTGTTAACATCATTAAAGCCCTGTAGACAAGGAATAACACCCCTATATTCACCCTTACAATATTTTACCAATATTACGTAATACAGTAGACATAATAAGAGAAAAAAGGCACAATTAGGACTTTCTTGTGTGTGTTCCAGTAAATGTATACCAGTGCTAGCAGAGCTTGGTGGGGTGCAGACAGGAAGTGATGTCAGAGATTCAAAGTTGAGTTTTAGCTTGTCTTGAGTTACACCCGCAAACCATGGTAGACTGAAACCACAAAATTAAAAGTGCACAATGGCTATCACTGCTGTGTAAATATTTGAGTGGGGAAGGGAAACAAATCTTGTCTTTTCAGCGTGCTAGAGGTAATAGTTATATAATAGTTACATAATAGTTAGCGTCCAATATTGTATATGTATAAACAGCCCGGGTACTCGTGCATTGAAGCAAACACACAAAGGTTGTAATATTCAAGTGTCATCATTCAAGCATGTACACTGTACATGCAAACCCACATGGTGTGGTGGTGAATATGTCCACAGACATACAGGTCTTGTTAAACCTGCGCGGCTGTATGGTGCATCAAGTCTCCTACAAATGGGTAAACACAAAGCACACACACACTTACATGCAAAGCCATGAAGACGACCTGCATGGCAGAAGAATTTTTATACAGATTATTATTATTTTCCGTGTATACAGGGAATGATATACTGCTGACATTTAGCTCTCTCGCTTCTCTCTCGGCAGCGCATGGTGAAGAACTGCGCATCAGAAATTCAGTGTATGAATTATTAATGGTACAGATTAAGCGTGCCAGGACTCACTGTGGAGCAGGTTTGTTTTATTTAAGCATAATTATTTAATGGCATTTTGGGTAGGAGGATAGGAGGAGGGGAGAGAAAGAGAGGAGGTTGTCAGGGAGAGAGAGGCTTTGTTTGGACACTAATTGGTAGTGAAATAATTACGAAGTGCTGGAAGCTTAACGGGAGTAAGAGGGAGGGGCTGTGGCTTTATCAAACGTATACTACTCCTCTCTTATCTGTTTTCTTTTCTCCATTGAGACGTTCGGTTCATTGGTTTTTCTTCCCTTTTCTGTCTTTGTCATCTCACTTAATTCCGCTCACAAAAAAAAGCAAAGGTCTCATACGTTGTTGCGTCTGTCTCAGACGCCGCGTCGCATGGCTGTGTGGTACCTTCACAATGGCGCACACACACAGCACAAGCTGCTGCCACCATCAGTCTGTCATCCAAGCAAACAGGCTCTGACAGCAAAGCTGATGCCTGGCATGCATCTCTGAACACACACACACACACATGCGCGTACGCAGACGTTTTCGTCGGGTCAAATTTCATTGTTTCACAGTTCAGTAAACCTCATCTGCCAAAACAAACCAAAGTTGTAGCTTAATCTGCAGGAATAAATCGTTACTTAGTGAATTGAGAATATCGTCGAAGGATTTGTACATTGTCCCGACTTTTTACAGTCGCATATCCCTTCTGACATTTGACCTGAAGTCTTTAGGGCCCTATGAAATCCGTTTTGCGTTTTATCCCTGCTAGCTTCCATTCAAGCTCTGTAAGAGGAGGTTCCACCATTTCAACATGTTTAGTTTGGGAGGGAGCGGTTTAGTGTTTGTAATGGGATTACGCGGGATTTGAACCATCCGCTGGGGAAGTAATTCCCCACACGGTCGTTCCTTCTCCTCACGATGGACGCATTTGATTCACCCTACGCCAATTTCCGCGAGATTCCACTTTTAACTGTAATTTCAGATTTTGTTGGTCAAAACTGCCATTCCGTCCTCGATTCCATTCGCAAATCAGTTTGCAAACTTAAAAAAAACAAAAACCTTTCATCCTGATTCACGTTGAACATTAGTTCCTTCATTTCAAACATGCATTTTGCATGGTCACGTTTTGGTAACTCATAAGCACTGAAAAATACTGTAGATAAATAATCGTCCTACATATTTTTTATTCCAGTTTGATTTTGCCATCCTTCTGTTTGATTGGCTTCACCTTTTTTGTGTCCACAGGAATGGCACGTTCATTCGATTTGTCTTTCATTTTAAGGTTAGATTCTTAGAGAAAGTTACATTACACAATGTGATGACGTCCTAATAAAAACCTCAATGCAATAGGAAAAGTGCGGTGCCCCTGCATGTTCCTGCAATGCTGTTGTTTCACAGCAAACTTGTAATAAAATATTTTCACCCTAAGCGTGTCGAGGCGCGTCGCTAATGTCTCCAGTGTTATCTAAGGGCTGCTTCAACCGCTGCACGCGGATGTTGTCCCATCCCTCCTGCCACATGTTGACAGACCAACTAATGGAATACTCTCTCTTTGAAGCGGTGCCGCTGGATCCACTCATGTGTGAGGCAGGGGTGTGTGTGTGTGCGTGTGACATTTTTGGCACATATCCAATGCCTTTGTGCTCTTACTGTGTTTCCTTGTCGACTCGTGAGTGTTTTATTTACATGTGTTTGTGCAATTACTTTTATTACTTCCACGTGTGCCTGTGGTTGTGTAGGCAGCCTTGCAGAATGAAATGTTGTTTATGCAGTTTTATGCAAAGCAATTATGTTGACTTAATTGGGTTTGTTTATGTTGACAGTGTGCCACCTCCGGTCATGTATAACTGCTACAGTGGGCAGCTACAGTACACACACACACACACACACACATCAACAGACACGCACAGACAAATGCACATATATTTTCTGTAGCATGATAGGAAAATCTAACGTTGCCTTCGTGTATCTAAATACTGCAGATTTTTCCACTTAGGACAAAGTGAGAAGTGTTTAATGTTTGTTTAAAAACGGAGCCGTCCCTCCCTTTATCGCGGTTAATTGGTTCCAGGCTGGGGCGCTGTAATTGAATTACCGCAAAGTACGATTCAATATTAATACACAATTAATACAATTATATTTTCGTAGTTAGAATATAGAAAACCCGGTTATGACTTTCGATATACAGTTTTTACCATTGCTAGAGCCTTGTAGACGTGAAATAACACCCCTATTATTATTTTTTTGCACCCCGATGGGCAGGATCACTGCAGGGACATAAGGGACGGCCGCCGCTCATAGCATATCCCTAGCTACTAAGCTAACTAGTTAGCCTCCAATTTATTTGTTCTAAACTTATGCAAGTGTTTCAAACAGAGTGGGGAAGAAGGACAAAGTAAGAAGCCAAAAACGTACCACTTCCGCACGGAACGGGTGGAGAACTTTTTTTCATGCCATACAATATGAAGGTCTCTCATTAATTTAACATTATTTAACATTATTGACACCTAGTGACCAGAATACTACAAAGGACTTTATTTTGTGACTAGAAATAAGCTGTAGTCAACAACCAAACAGCAATAATCTATTCCTTTATATATATATATATAT
>QODF01000007.1:5362147-5378490 GCA_024372805.1 Oostethus manadensis
TATATATATATATATAATGTTTTGTTTTTTTTTTAAACCACAATAAAGCCAGGGAGCAATGTTCAAACCACGATGTAGCAAACAGTAACAGTACATTCATTTGCAATTACTACATTCAGAGATTAACCGAGTCGGAATTTGGTTTGGTCTTGGATGCGTTGGAGTTCTCTAACAATCAGTAGCCAGTGCTTGGATGGCCAGTGTTTGAATGGACAAAATCTGTTTTAAGGGCTGAATTCAAATAAAAGGTTACAAGTGGCAGTCTCTCTCCTTGCTGTGGGCCAAATCAATCCACTACGGTCCCTGTTTGCCATTGTCCTAATCAGACTCTCAACTTCTTATTGGATTTCAATGGAACCAGCGCAGGCCAAAGACACGCACAAGCACATAATCAATGATCCTCAAATGGCTGTGCTTTCCTACAGGGGATTGTTCCCATGTTTTAATGCTTACACAAAGTGGTAGCACAGGGTCAGAAGACTTGACATGTCCTCTGGAAGTACATTAACTGATAGTGAATACACACAATGAGTGCTTTAACTTCTGGTCACACAGCAAAATAAGAGAAAATGTTGTCTTTTTTTAACTCTTATATGTATGTCTGTAAGCAATACAATACAAGTCAGTGCCACTTTGTCTTCCTGCAGGCTCCACTCTGACCCCACAAAGCTCTGGGAACGGACCGGATGGCTCTCGCCCCCCAATCACCCGCTCACCTATGGCTCAGGAGCGTGGTATGTACAGTACATGTGCATGCACGCCTGTGATAATAGTATTTCTTAGATTTTGAGTAAGAAAACACACCCTGTAGACTTTTGACTCGTATGCAGAATAATGGTTCTGGTTTTATTTATTTCGAATCCAAAAAGAAACTTAGAAATTATCCAAAACAATAACAAAATCAAAACTTGGTGAAGATTTTTAGCAAAGACATAATCATGGGCCAAGTCACTTTATCAATATACAATTTTTCCGCAATATTTAATTAATTGATCATACTGTTTTGTGGTTGAGTATGGCTCAACTCAGTATCATGTCATGTCTGATGTTTGATCCCGTGACATCACTTCCTGCCTGCCACTCACTCTGCTCCCCTAGGGAACACATTTATATCAGCACACAAGCGTTGGGTTTTATTTTTGTCTTTAATGGGTAATTTATTCTTATTTACTCTAATATAGCGATGTTAGAGGGGTGTTATTCTAATGTCTTCAAGGCTCTAATAATGTTAAAAAATATATTTAAAAGGTCATAAATAGGTTTTCAGGTGCTCTGATTATAAAAATAATCAATAAGGAATCCTTCTTTGCGGAATTTCACGGTCAAGTCAGAAACCAATTAACCGCAAGGGATTCCGGACACCGCAGGAAAAAAATTGGCAGTCTGTTCCCAGGAACCTTTAGTAGAGTTTCATGCAAAATGTATTTTGCAATGGCTCAAAATAAATATTTATTTCTAGGGATAAGAGATTTTTTAAGAGACAAAAAAAAAATTCCCATTGACTTTTATGCAGCTTCACATCAGAGATTAGTAACATTTCCTATAAAAGACCATGCTGTAATTCGTAGAAAGCTATGGGTTACTTGAAAAAACACCAACTGCCGGGTCGTAGACCCAAATTCTAACACAAAATAGTGTTGTTAGTGCAGTATGCTATTGGTCAAACGGGTCAAACCAATGCTAATTTAATAGGAATGTTTAAAAAAAACATTTGTGGAGTGCTGACATATTTTAGGGCTACCTGAAAACATTTTAAATACGCTAAATGACCCTAGCTTTTTTAGACACAATATGCAATTTCAAATAGTACAACTCAATTGTAATATAGTTCCCAAATGTTCATACAGTTTAAAACTCTACTGTTAATGGGCCATAAACTAAAAAATGTGTTTGCAAAAATATAAAAATGTCAACACAAGTGTGTTTTTTTTGCTTAAAAACTGTTGAATAGAAGAACGTTGTTGCTCATAATTAAAAAATCTGTAAAAGCATTCCTTATCCATCACTGAAAATAATAAGTAGATCTTAAAAACTTGGAGACGGAGAGAGGGAGGGAGTAGATGAGGTTATTTCCCAAGAAGATAGAAATCAAGCAGGATTGAATGCCTTTAAACCCCGAGCACACCCCATTCCAGTCTTGGAAAACACAGTGCTGGTTAAAAGTGTTTTTGTGTTTTTTTCCAGAAGAATTACACACACAAACACAGATACACAAGCACTCTCTCACCCATACACACCCACTTTGCTCAAGTGCTTGGCATGCCTCCCTTAAGAGGCTCTCGTCTCTTCATTTTGATAAATACACTGAATGTCCCTTCCCACTTTCTCGCATGTATGCTTCGCCGGCTGCCTCCTGTCCGGCTGAGAGCTTCGTTCACTCTGCCAGGAAGAGGGAGACCTCTTTGTGTGTTTGTGTGCGTAGTGGGGGAGTGAACCAAGCAGAAAGAGAGAAATCCTTGAATGTGCTATTTGCTTTTAGCGCTTTCTACACATTGTTCCTCTCCCCATCCATTTTCCAGGCAATTTAAAGTGCGGTATTAGACACTGTGTTTTTTTCCTCCTCTTCTCCCAACATCCCCTCATCCTAATGGAAGCAAAACATTACAATAATGTCCTCTCTCCGTAAACCCAACACACGCAGCCTAAGCACTTTCAGGCCCCAATCTCTGCTCTTTTCCCTCCCACACACTTTCTTTTCAAATGTCTTGGCCTCCGTCTTTTTCCCACACACGCGCATTAATACAGCATTTATTGCTCTCTGTCTCCGTTATCTGCCCCAATACAGTCAGAGACACAATAATAATGTGCACACTTGCGAGCAGGCACGCTCACCGGCCATTGTATTAGGTACACTTGCTGCACAATCCAGTGGTCCAATGGAATTGGGACAAAAAAATGTAGTTAGAAATTTATTGCAAACAACTTTAAAACCAGTAGATCTCCAACTTTTTTTCTTTTTTTGCACCACCCTTTTGGAGATAAAACATTTTCAGCCTACCCCAACCCCATCCACCAACGCCGACAACCACCCCCATGCCCCCAAGACCCCCAAACCCCCCGCGCCAGTAGTAACAGTAGATGTCTTGTCTGTTTGGTTATCTGCCTGTTGTGTGTTAAAGTTGCTGTGTGATGATTTTAGCTTTCCTTCTTTTATCACACCATGAGTCAGACAGTTATGCAGACTAATGACCTCCTGTGATGCTTTGCCAAGCTCAGTTCCCTTGTAGCGCATGATTGGTTCCTGCCAAATAAGGAGCTACCGCTTCCTCACTGATTCGTGACTGACACAATATTTAAATGATTAGCAGTACTTCTAAAGTATACCATATGTCTCAAGATTAGAACATGGTCATAAATTAGCTACACCTCTGTATAAGCGGTGTAGGTTCAAAGTTTAAGAAGAAAGTAGGGACTTCTACACCGGAAATTATGGCAATTTAATGGCAAAGTTGCTGAGAGAGGCGTAATTGTGTACTGCACTCACAGTCTCAGGGCACAACAAATCCATGCTGTGCACAAAATGCAATCCAACCTGAACTGTAAACGAAGTAAACACGTCGTTTATTCTGTGCCATTCTGCAACACAACTCCCATGAGTGACAGGGATCGACAAGCGGTAACGACATATAACACAATGACGAACGCTGTCCAGCCAAAGATAAGATCCCGTTTGCACGTATTTACTTGTACATGCCGCCGTTTTAGCAGGTTAGCGTTTTGCTCATGCTGCGTTAGGAGAGCTAAATGCTGCTTGGAAGTGCAACGGTTGGTGGTGGACTTTGCCAAAGGAGAGGTGAGCTCTTTCTGTTTTATATAACTGCCAACAAGCACATCTCCAAAGATGCAAAACTGTTTTGCATCTTTTGGGTGCCTTGAAAAACCCTATATAAAATCCATTTCAGTATTATTACTATTATTATTATTATCAAAATTAGAAAAATTAGAAAAATCAATCAAATACCCAAAGTCTACAATCGGATAAACAATTAATCAGCGACTAAAGTAACTGTTGCAGTACAGGAGCACAGTAATACACACGTGAAAATAATACCACATGAAGTATCTATTCAACACTCTTATTAAGACTTTTTAGGCTTTTTGGTACAGCTTTGATATTGGATTAGAAATAATACACTAATATATAAATCCCCATATCACAAAGGAGTCAGTCTGTGTACATTCATCCAACAAAGTTGATGGTGATCAAAGTTTGCACCCAGTCCAAATCCATTTACGCCTTGTGTGAAATACTGAACTATCCTACACACACACACTTTTTCGCGTTCCAGGGCCAACCAGCGACCTTTCCCCATTTGTGCTGTATTTTAAAAAACGTACACGTGGCTTGAGATCACCGGGCCCAGACGAGGATTGCTCCAAATGTCAATTTCAATGGTGGAGACCAGTTTTAGCCTGGGAGGCTTTGAGGCACCTTTTGACGGTAAAGCTTAGAATAATGAAGCAGCTATTCCGTACACGTGGAGCTTTTTTTCCCAACAGACACAACAATGTTTAAACTCATTCTCTGCAGGTCGAGCTCACACAGTTCACTGATTGTGACATTGGAAGTGTGTGTGTGCTTGGTGTTTGCACATAGGTTTATTTTTTCCAATGTTTCTATTGGCTTATCCCACTGGCTAGTGCAGACATTTTTTATAGGTGGGCCGTGGCCCGGATCAGGACACCTATCTTTGTATCTACACCCATCTAGGTAATTGTGAGATGCTTGTCAGTTAAGGGCCTCTCCCGTTCCTGCTTTGGACACGCACATGCACTATTGTGTTTGGTGTCAACTTTGGCAAAATTTATCACTGAATGCATAGCCTATCATAAACACACGATGACTCAAAATTGTCCGTACCAGACATGTATATGCGAAACAGACATAAACGGCAGTTGTTTTATTCTTGTCGAACAAAAACTGTAAGCAGTTTAATTCATAATTGTGCATAATACAAACATTTGTATGCAGTATATACACTATATATATAATAGGGCTGTCAAAGTTAATGTGCTATTAACAGAAGTTTCTTTTAACTGCACTATTTTTTGATGCATGACAAAAATATTGAGCAGAAATGGACAACACAAATGGTACTTTGATTGGTAAATTTAGCTTCAAAGCCATTTCAAATGGCTCTCGCAACAAGACCAATGGTAATTCTATCTACCGTTGTCTACTGTTACTTGAGTTGTAACCGAGTACATTGACTCCCAGAGAGAAGTGAGAAGGTACTGAAGCACTGCCAGTATTTTTAGGTTCGGTTCTAATACCTATCCACGTTTCCCAACTAATGAGTGTTTTTTAAATGCAAGCCGTCTCTCTGCTGATTTTTTGCTTTGAACTTTGAGCTCAAATTTGGATTACGAGCTGCAAGTTACGAGCAATGTGAGCATGACTGAAGACGAGAATGGATGGAAATAGCATTAGCCTTGCGCTACCTAGTCACCTGAAAGAAAACATAGTACATTATTGCAATCTAATTTGTCTTACTATGCATTGTGTAAACTAAGACAGGAACACGTTAAAACTCGGCCGAGCTCGGTCACCCAGGACGAGCTCACAGGGTGACCGAGCTCACCGTAGAGTCGTTGCTCCTTCACATCGAGAGGAGCGAGTTGAGGAGGCTCGGGCATCTAGTCCGGATGCCTCCTGGACGCCTGCCTGGTGAGGTGTGCCCGGTGGCAGAGCGAGGACACGCTGGAGGGATTATGTCTCACAGCTGGTTTGGGAATGCCTTGGTGTGCTCCCAGTGCAACTGGAAGAGGTGGCTGGAGACCAGGAAGTCTGGACTTCCTTACTGACACTGCTGCCCCGGCAATCTGGACCCAGACGAGCTGAAGTGTTAGTTAATTACACTAATGATTATGAAATGTTCCTGAACTTGCCCTCCTTTTACTGACAAACCATGCCTTAGTTGCGCAATGCGCAGTCTCACAAGATTTGCTAAAATCACACGTACATTTTCTAGAAAACATTGGCAGAATTGTGGAAGGTCCACTGTACTTACATGATATGATAAAATATAAAATTGTTTTTGTAATTACACATTAATTGTATCTCTGTGTGTGTTTCAGGATTCATGTCTAACATACAGAGAAACCAGACTGGCTCTCAATTCCCATTGTATCCCGGGATGGGTCCCTACTCCCAAGGTGGACCCCAAGGCCCTTACGGACCTCAAGGATCCCAGTATGGGCACCCAGGTTAGAACAGCACCACACTTAAATCACCACATCCATTAGCTAAGACTAAGTCATTGAAGACATTTTTACTGCACACAACGAATTTTTCTTGTATAAATCTATTATTCCAAAAGTTAGGACTATTTTCAGGTTTTCATGAGACATATTAGTACAAACGTATATATAATGTTAAATATTAATACAAATGCGAGACATTCAATCAGGTTGAGGTCACAGTGGATTTTGGGAGAGTTCAGTTTTATATATAAATATATTTTTGACAGCTGGCCCCTCGTTCACAGTCACTCTGGGCCTTGGCATCAGTGTCATCGCTTTCAAAGAGAGTGTGCTTAATGAGGAACATTAAAGGATTTGTTTGAAAAGACACATCCCATCCTCTTTTGGTCTCCCACTTACACACCCCCACACACACAGGCACACACTTTGCTTGTCTTCTATGACGAATATTAAACTGGGACTTGCTGAGGGTGACCTCCTGGCCCCTCTTCATGAGAAGATGATGAGGTAGCCCCAGACTGACAGTGGTGATGTCATCAAGGTTTATCTGCTGAATAATGATAGCCCTTGTTATCATGTATTCATCCAGGGCTCTGTCGTTGCATTTTAACAGTTTTAGCACCATGAATCAGCTTTACGAAGTAGTGCCCTTAGTGAAATACTAGTTTTATTTTAGTAAGTTTTGTTTTTGTGACTAAAGTTTACCGTGGATGTTAAAGAGAAAGTGTATATAGTGCAGCATTTTGGCGCAAACAACATGGGTCTGAAAAGTATTGATAATACATTTAAATTAAAAAAAACTGAAGGAATATGAAGAAATATTTGTTCAAAAAATGTTTCTCACTCTGCCATCCTCTCTACGAACGTTCTTTGTAGTCAATTTTCTAAAGCCCGGTGTCTGTTAATCTTACATGTCATTTAAAGTTGACTGAACAATATTTGTGCAAAAAATGTACACGTACCAAAAAATGTTTCCTCTGGCTTTATTTCTAAATCATTTCAATCAGGGGTAGGGAACCTGTGGCTCAGGAGCCAGATGTGGCTCTTTTGATGACCACATATGGCTCTCAGAATTTTCTAAACACCATAACTTTTATTTATTTTAATTTTTTAATCTACCCAAAAATGTTTGGAAAATTAGGTTGTGGAAAAGGTTATAATATCAGGAGTCACAATAATACCAAATTGACTAATACAGGGCAGAGTCTGAGGACACGTACGTGGACAGTTCTATCACTGTGGCTGAGGTATTTGGGGTAGTTAAAACATTCCCCAATGGCAAGGCTCCGGGGGTGGACCAGTTTCACCCTGAATTTCTCAAGGCTCTGGATGTTGGAGGACTGTCTTGGCTGACACGCCTCTTCAACATTGCATGGAAGTCGGGAACAGTACCTCTGGACTCGCAGACCGGGGTGGTGGTCCCCATTTTTAAAAGGGGTGACCAGAGGGTGTGTTCCAACTATAGGGGGATCACACTCCTCAGCCTCCCTGGGAAAGTCTACTCCAGGGTGCTGGAGAGAAGGTGGTATGACAGTTAGTCGAACCTCAGTTACAGGAGTTGCAATGTGGTTTTTGTCCCGGTCGCAGAACACTGGACCATCTCTACACCCTTGCAAGGGTACTGGAGGGTATGTGGGAGTTTGCCCAAACGGGCTACATGGGCTTTGTAGAAATAGAAAAGGCATTTGACCGTGTCCCTCGTGTGTCCTGTGGGCGGTGCTCCGGGAGTACGGCATTGGTGGTCCGCTACTACGTGCCATTCGGTCCTTGTAAAATCGAAGCAGGAGCCTGGTTCGCATTGCCAGCAGTTAATCAAGCTTGTTTCCGGTGAACGTTGGCCTCCGCCAAAGCTGCCCTTTGTCACCGATTTTGTTCATAATCTTCATGGACAGAATTTCTAGGCACAGTCAAGGCGTTACAGGAGTCCAGCTTGGTGACCTTAGGATCTCGTCCCTGCTATTTGCAAACGATGTGGTCCTTATGGACTCATCATGCTGTGACCTTCAGCGTCTACTGGAGCAGTTTGCAGCTGAGTGTGAAGCTTCTGTGATGAGCTGTGATGCAGCCCCCGCGACCCGGACCCGGATAAGCGGAAGAAAATGGAATGGATTGGAATGGAACAATAATACAGGAATAAAGTCAGAATTACAAGAAAAATTTTAAAAAATGCTTTTCAAATGCTTTTGTACAAATAAAGGTCTCCTTACAGTAACGGACATATCATCATTGTACAGTATTTCAGAATACAAACTATTCAAGACCCAAATCATGGTATCAACCAGGGTGGACAGCTGTTGGTGATTTTTCTTTCTACGTGACAGCCCCCATCTGCTTCTCTTTCCTCTCCCCAATGCACTGACAAATTAGCAAGCCATTAGCCAACACAGAAAGGCTCTTGAAGTTCCTGAACTCTGCTCTTTGTTTTTCCTGGCCTGCCTGCCTGCATGTGTCAGGAGAGCCCAATCACTGGCCAGTGTGTGTGTTGTGTAACAGAACATCTATAGCAACAGCACCTGCTGTGCACGTCCACACAGACAGCTCATACTTCACCAGAGAATATGAAATACTCTGGAGATGTGGTGCTGGCTGATTTTAAAGGTACTGTTCTACTTTATCGGGTTTGTGTGGATCATCAAGAAATCCCAACACAGCGCATGTCTATGACAATACGAGCAAATACTGGATGATATTTTGTTGTCACTTCCCAATCCCAGCAGCTCTTCAGTCGTGTGCATGGTCCAGAGCCAGCACAAGCAGATTGACAGGGAAGGTGGCTTTACTATCATTTTACTCAAATTCTTTCCACACAGCAAGCCACCCACTTCACCCCTTCAAATGCTCCTCCAGACGCTAAAGACTCCACCTGTAATGACCATGCAGACAGCACTTTTAAACCATTGTGCCTTGCCGGACCTACATAGTTATTCTTTTAGCGCACACACACACGCACACGCAGGCACACACACACACACACACACAAAGAATAGACAAGTCATGACTCAAGGCAGATCCTGAGGGAGGCAGGGGAGTTTTTGGGAGAAAATTGTCAATGCGAGGTGCTCATCAGACCTCAGGTGGACACCAACCCTTTCTTGGCTTAGACATCCTGTCAGGAAAGGTGCGGAAAAGATGGTGAGGTGGCTAGGACAGGATGTGCGAGCCTTAGGCAAAACACACAAAAAGTCCAGCAATTACAGTATACAGCAATCTAGGACAGAGGCAAAAATAAAATGTATACACACATTAGATTTCTTGCATTGGCGGTATAGTGATAAAGACTGTTTTAATGTCCATATTGACCTTTAAATAAATACCTAATACATATAAACACATTTATAAATACATATATTTTATTTCATTAAAAAGGCATGACCTTGTAATTTTATTTACTACTGCATTGTAGAAAAACACACAAAGATGATCTATATTTGAAAATGTCTTGAGGCTGCAATCCTGCTAATGGCTAAAAGGGGCAAACTACATGGTGCTAAAAGTATGGCTGTCAAAGTGAATGCATTCAGAATCAGAATTCTGATTCTGATTCTGATTCTGATTCATAATGTGATATTGCACAAGATTAATGCCTGCATGTCATGTGTGAGATGTTGATACACATTCCCCTTGTCCATATGTGACCTGTGATTGGCTGGTCACCCATGACCCAAAGGAGGACATGTAATGGTTGAAGTTTAATCATCCATACCAGAGTCCATTAACATGAATAAAGTTATCTGTATTTATTGTGGCTGTCAAGTGAGCTATTGTTAATCTTAGAAGGAAGAACCTCCCCAGTTATGTTACTCTGTGGTGATGAAAGACTGGTTTCAGGACATGCTGTGTGCTGGTGCTGCTGTCCTTGGCAACATGCAGCCATGTGTTGTACACTTATCTGCTTTCCAATCTGCACTGATGGAGCTCTCAAATCAAGAAAGTGCATGGTGCACCATCACACATTGCTCCATCACAGCCGGGGGGATGAGTGCCACGCCTGTTAAGACTGGTCCGGTCCATTCTGCTGAGGGAGCAGCAGACAGTAATCTGTTCAGTCACACTTCAACTCTCCCGTGCGACACCAGAGATTAAGACCAGCGCTGAATATAGTGTCCGCCGAATGCGTGACTGTGCAGGGAATTTCCATGTAATTGTGAACGCAACTCCATGAGTGTTCCATCTTCTTCTTCTTCTTCTCCCCCGCCTTCACTCTATAAATATCACCAAGACTCCCCAGAGGCTGCAAACATCCAAGAAGCAGGCAGGAAGCTGAACAACAAAGCAAAAGGACAGAAAAAAGGACAAATAAGAACATTCACATTCTCCTTGTCCTGTTTTTATCTTGTCACACTTGGATGGCTCTCAAGCAGGAGTGAATCACACAGATGTATTTATGGTAATTTAGCACACCCATAAGAACAAGCACAGCGACGGCAGTGTTAGTGTATAGTGGATCACATAGCTGACTCTCATGAAATTTAAGAGGCGACAGTAAGAGTGAAACTTCACAAGTCTAAAAGTGAAGTAGCTCTACGGGGCTGCACGGTGGATGAGTGGGTAGCATGTTGGCCTCACAGTCAGGAGATCAGGGTTCGAATCTCTGTTGGGCATTTCTGTGTGGAGAATGATTCAATGGTAATAAATGAAATATTTTCATAGTTAGAGCATAGAAAACAGACTATGACTTTCTGAAGAAGTTCACCATCATTAAAGCTATGTAGATATAAAATAACACCCGTCGAGGGACCTTTACACTCTTGTTATTTTTTGTTTACACTGCATTGCTAATGTGCAGGTTATGGGATGGCTTAAGAGCCTTAAATGTATTTACACTAAAATGTAGAAAGGGTTTCAAACAGAGTGAGGAAGAAACACAAAATAAAAGACCAAAAATATACCACTTCCACACAGTATGGGAGGAGAACTTCTTTGAATCTGATTTGACCTAGAATCAGAATTGTATTCTGATTCTGATTGAACTCTATCATGTTGGACATGCTATGGCAGACTGCAGGCAGGTGATTGTATTGTGATGTAATATCAGTCTCATCCATGTTTTGTGTCTTTACTGAGGCCAGAATACTACATATACTGTAACGTGTGCGTGCGTGCGTGGGTTTTCTCTGGATACTCCAGTTTTTTCCCACATTCCACAAACATACATGTGAGGTTAAATGCCGACTGTAAATTGTCCACAGATATGAATCTGTGTGTGAATGGTTGTATGCCTACCCTGCGATCAATTGGCAAGCAGTCCAGGGTGTACCCTGCCTCCTGCCCAAAGTCAGCTGGGATAGGCTCCAGCATACCGTGGATGAGGATAAGCGGTATAGAAAATGAATGGATGGATGTTTTGTGTGACCTAGTGGTTAGCATCTTGGCCAACACATTCAGGAGATCTGGGAGATCTGAGTTTGGATCTGCGTTGGGCACTGTGTAGAGTTTGCATGTTCTCCCGTGTGTGCTTGGGTTTCCTTCCACATTCCAAAAACATGTACGTTGGGTTAATTGGCAACAAAAGTGTGAAAAGTTGCTTGTCTATATGTGCCCTGCAATTAACTGGCAACTAACCCAGGATGTACCCCACCCCTCACCCAAACTCAGCTGCGATAAACTCCAGCATACCGCTGTGACGCTTTTGAGGATAAGCGGCATAGAAGATGAATTGATTAATGTTTTGTGTTGGTATTTTTGGGTGTTGGGTGAACAGATTAATCAGATTTACATTGTTTGCCATGGGAAAACGTCCAAAAGTTCAGTTTTCGTAGGATTTGGTTTTAGACAGACCCTTTTATTGAACTCTCAGTAAGTGTGGTATCTGTCCTTTGAGACACGCCTCTGGTGTAGCAGCAAACCTCAAGATGTGAGTGATTCTTGTCAAGACAAAGCAAGACTGAGTAAAGCTTAGCAGTAACCCTGTCCACACAACAGCTGCTCTGGCTTTCTTTTGTCTGCAGAGCCAACATAGTCCATGACGGAAATAGTGTAAAAGGTGCTACATCAAGGCAGCACTCGGTTTAATGACATGTTTTTTTTTCTTTAAGATCTGGCTTCACGTTGCCTCTAAAAAGAGAAAACTTTTCAGACACCATAACTCACTTTTGCGGCTTGCCCACTAAAATTGGAAAAAATACAGCTAGTCCAAGTGGGACTGTATAATCTAAACAACTCTGTGGGAGGTGTCCTGGAACACAAGTCTTTCTCAGAGGCCAATAACCCCAAAGTGTCCACCCAGCCTATGGCACTAAACCATGACATGGGGCTAAACATCTGTCCATAGATGGCTGGAAGAGATTCTTGACTGGGACCTTGTTCATCTGCTGTCCACCCAAGCTGATAGGAAAGAGACTTCAGGGCACAGTTCCCAGAAATATCTACAGTATTGTAGCCAATTGCTTTTGGATGAAAATATCTCTCTCTTTCTGCAAAGTCTACAATGGTAGTATTATTGCTTAAGAATGAAAAAGAAAACATGCAACTTTGTGACATGAGCAGGAAAAAGAACCAGAGTTGCTGCTCCTAAAAGAAAGAATTCTCCGTGTCTGTACATTAGTGTTTTGTAATTTTCCACCAAAGCATATAGTGTATGATAGTAAGAAAGAGTAATGTAGTGCCACCACCATTATTTTTATATAGAAATATCAACGGAAATTAGGGATTAAATCAGGGATGGACATTATAATTTATCAGATTATCTGAATTTGGGGGGTTGTGTTAAATCGATAGCAATAGAGGCAAAATCGAGTGCATTAACTACTACTTGGCCCAGACTCAGCGCCAACTGTCTAAAGGAGGTCAGCTACGACGATATTATGACATCTCCTTTTGGCAGCATTATCAATAATAGCAATATGCTATCTGAATGGAAACAAGAGCTCAGAACATTCTGAGAGAGGTTCTTCCATCCCATTACATAACATCCAGGGGGAAATTTTCCCAGCAACATTATAGATAAATATTTGTTTACTATATTTATTGATCAGTCATTTTCCACCATAGTCCATCAAGGAAATGTAGTCAAATGCCAACGTGTACTCTGTATGCATCAGCCATGTTCCCCTATTGCACACTCACTAGCCTTGACAGGTGTCTGCCATACTCAGCTCACCGACTCATTCAAAGCCTCCTCAAAAATAATCCGCTTCTTCTTCACCCCTGTTTCCAATACCGGGTTTTATTACAATTTCTGGACAAATTCGACCACAGATGCAGGCTTTGCCCCAAAGACTTTTATTTTGATTCAATATAAATCCTGTCTCAGTGGTTTGGACGGCAGACATTTTCCCCTCTCTGCCTTCCTCTTGCTCTCTTTGCCTGTTAGATTGCAGGCTTATGTCATGTAGAAAGAGAGGCTTTCCGTTTTCAGTCCTTCCCACCCCCCCGTGCAATATTGTCATTCAACTTTTCATTGTTGGAGGAAAAGCTTTCAGGTTTTAAAGGGACTTGATCCCTTTTTCCAGACATATTCTTGGAGGATTATGCAGTGAGGCCCTTCTAAGGCACCCATAATCAAATAAAAATAAATAGCCACCATCATAAGGGTGGATGCCACATTTGCAGGGGATTTGTCCAGGGGTGGATGATCATGGTGGAAATTGCCCAGCAGCTATGGAGTGACTTGTAATGTTCTATGTGTGTGCGTGTGCGGGGGGGTGAGTGTGTACCACACTCCCTGTGTTTAGTGTGACTCCTCCATGTATGTGCACATTGTCTTTGACAGCCTGGTGGTTTTCTGTCAGCTCTTATTGCAGCTGGTACTGGAGTGAGACTGTGCTGTTGGAGCCAAAATGGAGGGGTTTAAATGTGCCTAAGGAAAGCCTCTGGCTTGGCAGGCATGCAGCACACTAGGGCAGCAAGAAAGCATTTACTGCAGATTAAAGCTCCACTCAAGTGTTTCAAAAAGTCAGCCTTAAGCTTGGCAATTGTTCCCAGGGCCATTCGGCAACCTGCAGCTCTGAAGAATGTCACAAGACCCACACCAGAATCTGATTTTCCAGCCTACAGTGGTGGTTGTGATGGTTGTGAATCTGAATTAAGCTCAGGTCTTTGCATGTTTCATTCTTCGCTTCTGCAAGGATTACTAGTTTGATAGATAATAGAGCTGTAAGTGTCACTGGTGCAGGTCATAGGGCACCTGGGCAGTATGTGGCAGAGCCTCCAATTCAAGTAATGAAGTGGTTAATAGCTTCCACATGCAACCAGTTTATACCATGTGATTCAGGTGGGACAGGTTTGTTTTGGAATATGTAACAGTAAAAAGTATTTAAAATTGTTCTCTTTTTTATTGCTGTTTCACGTAATGCTTGTGTTTAGTGTTACATGCCGTATTTGATGTGCTCCGTGTGTTCTTTGTGCAGAGTGCTTAACTTAAGTGTTAATTTAGGTTCCGGTCTACAAATTGTAGCAACGGCATGTGATTTTTAAACCCATAAATAATCAGTAGATATATACAGTACATAAACACACCGACTGGTGATAGTTAAAAAGAAACTTGGATGTCTATACCATGTTCATCCATCCATTTTCCATACCGCTTATCCTCATTAAGGTCGCAGATATGCTGGAGCCTATCCCAGCTGACTTTGGGCGGGAGGCGGGGTACACCCTGGACTGGTCGCCAGTCAATCGCAGGGCAATCTATACCTTGTGAAAGTCATAAATCATTCCTTGGACACATGCCATGTGAGGGACTGTGTGTTATAGGCAACATCTTGACTACTGCGCACTATTTTCTCTAGGGAATTACACTCGGCCCGCCAGCTACAGTGGGGCTACAAGTACCAACTACAGTGGTCCTGGCCCAGGAATGACCAACAGTCTGGCCATGAACGCAAGCAGTCCCATGCACGGTCAAGGCCCTGGTCAACCCATCCCTGGAGGACGCAACAATGGATCGGGCAACCACAACAGGGGCTACCCCACTGTGGCACCCACCTCCCCCAGCATGCCTCAGCCAGCCGGACCTGGAATGGGACCACCGTCTTCGGCTTCTTCTAACCGCAAGACCCAGGAGGCAGCAGCAGTCAATGCAGCACACAGCAGGTACTCACAACAAAACCATAATGACCGTAAAAGTGATCTTGTCAAAATAGATGTAAATGGAGGCAGACATATACCTATATGCGTTAGAACATAAAAAATACCTTTCTTCACGCAGCCAAAATGCTCTGAAATGACACAAATTCACATCAAAGAGCAATTTGATTGTACACTTAATAATCACAATAATTTTGGTGATGCCATGACATCGTTCCTACATCATTACTTGTCTGCCCATCTCACCTGCATGCAAGTGTTTCAGAACTATAGATATTAGGGTCCAGCGGGGATGTCCTCCCTTACGTCACTATTTCACCAGCGCAGTGTCTTTTCAGGTGTGTGGAGGAGTTCATTCTCATGGGTGTGACATTTCCATGCGCTGTCCCTATTTTCACACATGTAGTAAAAAGCTTGGCATTTTGATAGCAAGCACTGTTCACCAAGTGTCATTTGTTGCAGAGGAAATGATGGCTTTGTATGAGGCTTTGAATGCTGCGCCGTCTAGACATAAAAAAGCAGGCAAAGTAAACCGCAGGTTTCACAGTGAAAACACCAGAGATAGAAGCGACACCAAGCACCTTCACACAATGGCAATGCACTTTGATGCCATAACAGTATACGAGTTTGGAAATATTATTGCCCCATCGGGGTTGAATACATATTTAGTGTTTGCAGGCTGCTGAGGGATCGTACGAGTGGGGGTGTAAACTTCCATCGAACCCAGTCAAGGGAACTTGTGCAAACATGACTGCCTTGAGAGAAAAATGGGGGATATTTTTGTTTCCTCCTCTTGTTTTTATGAAACGGCACACCAGGACGAGCTAACTGTAGATTGATGTTAATCAGTATTTATTGTATTTTCTGATGATGAGTAAAGGTGGGGTACTGAAACTCTTTCCATACGGGTGCCGGTGCCGACATTAACCACACCAAAAAACGGTGCCTCGTTTCTTAGCTAAAATTAACGCTTTTAAAATGAATTATGAAGTATCTTAATTATCAGGCTAATTGGAATAACTATGATGTCGTATCGATACATCCAATAACATGACAAAATATCCCCAATAACCCATCAATTTTCTATGCCGCTTAGGGGGGGGGGGGGGGGG
>QODF01000007.1:5378501-5681176 GCA_024372805.1 Oostethus manadensis
GGGGGGGGGGGGGGGGGGGGGGGGGTACACCCTGGATCAATCACATGGCATACATAAACAAACAACCATTCATAACTATGGATACTTTAGAGTCATTAATTAACCTAACATGCATGTTCTTGGAATGTGTTCGAAAACCGGAATACCCGGGTAAACCCGGCACCCAGAGAATGCAAACTCCACACAGAGATGCCCAAGCGGAGATTTGAACCCAGGTCTTCCATATCTCATCACCATTTTTTAAAACTCCTAATAACTAACTAACTTCCCCTGTAAACAAACTTGTAAAAATATATGCTGTGGATTTTGTAGGGCTTCTCACTGTTTCAGGGGAAAACACCAAGCCTTCCGTGATGAAGTGGAAAAAAAAACATCGACCTTCAAAACATAACACCTTATTACCCACCTGAAACGCCAGCGTCACTATGACGCCGGGGGCCCAGAGCTTGTTCCTATTGCCCCAAACTAGGTGATTCCCATTACCTGCATTGTTAGCTGTCTCATGCTGTCAGTTTTTCATTAAAATGCACAGTAAAAGGGAAGGACGTGTGTTCATGTTTCCTTTTTTTGAGAACTTAATGCTAATTTCTAACCCCGTTATGGCCAATCGAACAACTAGTGGCAGAGTAAAAAAGAAAAAGCAGCAGCTGTCGTATGTGCAAACAGAAAAACATGAGATCAATCTGAGTGAGATTTTTTATTTTTTGAATGGGGAAGGGCAGCTCCAAAAAACATGCCGCAAAGCCAAAGTAGCAAGCGAGGTTTGTGGTACTGGCGTGCTTTCATTTTGGGAACAGTTTTCCCCAGTGTTGCCAAATGGTTGTTTTCTTTTTTGGTTGCAATTTTTTTTTTATTTAAACAACCCCAACCATGGGCTGCACAGTGGTTGAGTGGGTAGCACGTTGGCCTCACAGTCGGGAAGTTCAGGGTTCCAATCTCTGTTGGGCATCTCTGTGTGGAGTTTGCATGTTCTCCCAGTGCGTGTGTTGGTTTTCTCGGGGTACTCCGGTTTCCTCCAACATTCCAAAAACATGCATGTTAGGTTAATTGGCGACTCTAAATTGTCCATAGGTATGAATGTGAGTGTGAATGGTTGTTTGTCTGCCCTGCGATTGGCTGGCGACCAGTCCAGGGTGTACCCCGCCTCTCGCCCAAAGTCAGCTGGGATAGGCTCCAGCATACTCACGACCCTAATGAGGATAAGCGGCATAAAAAATGAATGAATGAACACCAACCATATACAACAAATATGTCATCAATTTTAAGTACATTTCTAGAATGAAATGAAAGTATACATAACTATAAAATAAATGGAAATTATAAACTTGGGATTTCCTACAAGATTCAGATCAATAAATATAATTTAAAGAAAAAGATAAGATTTTTAAAGATAAAGAAGATAAAGATAGTTCTCTGGCGTGTTTTGTTTGAGGTTGAGAATAAAGATGCTACATTGTGAAAAAGGCCTTGCTGTCTGTTTGAACCCACACGTATAGAAAATACCACAGAATGGAAGTGACTACCTCAAGTTGTCAGCTTTTGGACTGGTGTGATACTACAGCGTGTGCATACGATGGCGCTAACAGAGGTCCAAGGACAGCTCAGGCCAGAATGCTCAATAAAATTGGGGGGTACGTCGGGCGACATCCTATGTTCTTGCGAGCTTTGTTGATCACATATAAAATACTATTTCTGTGCCAGCGACTTTGTCGAAGGAACAGGATTTGCAACAACATTAAAAAAGAAACTCTTGGGTCGGTGCCAGCTGCCTTCGCCGACACTGTTGTTCTTGTGTGCTGTCAATCATTCTGCCTGCTTGTGTTCTCTCCCCTCCCACCTGTTACTCGTTTTTTTTTTACCAACTCTCCCAACTGTATCGCCCTCTTCCTCTCTGCTCTGTTATCCTACCCCGACTCTTTTATCTCGCTCTGTCTTTCTTCCTCCCAATTTGCTTTTTGTTCTGTGCTGTCTCCAGTGCTGCCTTGTTATGTTTTCCTCCCTCAGATCCCACTTTAAAACATCTGAGGGAGATCAGGAGAAAATTGGCCTGTGAAAACCTGCAGTTAAAGGCTCCAGTGCCCCGTTTGCTCTTCGGATCTCAGCGCAACGTTCCGAAAGGTTCAGACCTAGTTCCTCCCTGTCTGAGAAACAAGTTGTTAGTCGCCGCACACGTCTAGTTTCCTGCTTTGATGCATCGACCCTGCGAGAACCGCAAAGCCGCCTACTCCCTTCACTCTGAAAAAAAAGTGGGGTGCGATGGCTTGTCATTGGGATGTTTTCCTCAAAAGTACAGCTTAGGAACATAGCTTTACTTTTTTGGTTCTGGAAACATTACATGGAGTTGAATAATTCTCTTTTTTCAATCTAGAATGAGAAATAATTTTCGGCGTTTATTGATTTAAGCTGGGTTCACTATTTGTATGTGTCCGAGAGCGCGCTCACACAATTTGTTACCAATTCGTATGCTCTTGCCGGACACTTGGTGTACCAACGGTAATATATTCTAAACGCACCACAAATCTATAACCATGTCAAACGATTAGTCCCGCCCTAACAGTATTGTAATGGCGGCTAAATAATACGATTGCTGTAATTCAGTTGGCCATCTATTTGCATGTCAGCACACACTTTCTAGTTTTTTGTTCTACGCGCTCGCCTCCAAACGCTTGCTCTAACCAGCATGCTGAACACCACTGCCCTCTATAGCCCACACACCAAACAGCAGCCTGGAACAACACAATATACTCCTGGCTACAGTGTTTGGCGTGCCCGTTTTTTCCAATATTATCTTTTATCGGATGGATTTTTATTTTCATTAGGGACCTGACTCACAGAGGTTTGTTAAAAAAGACAAACAATATTGTTGGTTTGCAATTTGTTTTGTTTAATTGTTTGATTTATAGATAATCATGACAGGTCTACGTGCAGGTGTGATTCAAATAGTATTTTATATTAGCTGTCAGACAAGTATATATTATATATATATATATATCAAGTTAAATGGTACATATTTTTTATAGTTATTAGGTTCATAGTTTTTGATGGTAAAAACTTAACGTGTACACTTTTTTTCAACATTCAAAGCAACATGAGATACAAACATCAAAGCAATGCCACGCCCACATCTTCTTAAAAGGTTTGCAAAATGTTCACAATCTAACATTGACCCTCTGCATAGTTTCCATTCCTCATTTGGTAAAATACAACCAATTTTTGCCCCAAAATTGCCGCCTGAAACTAAAATGGCCGACTTCCTGTTTGTTTTGGAATATGAGACTGTTTTTGTGCGCCCTGTCATGATTGACATCTCCATAAAATTTTGTGAAGATCCATGAAAGTGGTGGCAGGGGCTTTTTTAAAATTATTTTTTCAAAGAGGATGCTACTAAGTGAATTTTGGAAGTTTGTGTTTTGGATCCCTTAAATATCACATTTTTCAACAGACCTGACGCACTTGCAAATTTTGGAAACTTTTCATGCAGTCAGGAGGTTCAGGGTTCGAATCTCCGTTGGGCATCTCTGTGTGGAGTTTGCATGTTCTCCCCGTGCGTGCGTGGGTTTTCTCCAGGTACTCCGGTTTCCTCCCACATTCCAAAAACATGCATGTTAGGTTAATTGGCGACTCTAAATTGTCCATAGGTATGAATGTGAGTGTGAATGTTTGTTTGTCTATATGTGCCCTGCGATTGACTGGCGACCAGTCCAGGGTGTACCCCGCCTCCCGCCCAAAGTCAGCTGTGATAGGCTCCAGCATACCCCCTAATGAGGATAAGCGGCATAGAAAATGAATAAGTGAATGAGTTTCAATAGGGCCCTTGCACCGCCAGGTGCTCAGGACCCCAATAAATGATAATAATAATAAACAGTCGTTTCAAAAGGTTCCCGAAGCCTAATAAAACCCTCAGTCCTAAATTCAGTGACAAAAGGCACAATGCAAAGGTGTAAGTAGTGTTGCCGAGGCAACCTGCACATTTTATTTGTACTATTTTATTTGCCTCACAAATAAGGTCAACATCGTTAGTAGTAAAAACTATAAAACACTCTCTAACTTCCTGCATATGCACACGCGTACATGAGGAGAGTTAATCTTGTAATGTTTATTTATTGGCTACAGGATGTGTCCAGTTTTACCAACTTGGCGACCTTCTTGCCAAATTTCATAAATGTTCAAATACAGGAAAAGTATGGGACATTTGAACAGGTGGATACCAGGCAAGAAGGGCAAAATCGGGTATAGTTCGCCTGACAGGTACGAGTATCGTGTGGCATCATTCATGACGAGCTCTGTGCAACAGTAAGTCGACTTTAGAGGTTCCACAATGCTTTTGGTTCCTCAAAAAAATAACCACTTGTTTGGCTTCCTTGGTGGAGGTGAAGTACGAGGACGAAAAAGGCGTTTGTTCCGAGAAAAGCGCAAGCTTTTTTAGGGGCTGTGGATTGATGGTGGGGGTATTTTGGAGAGGAGAGCAGAAAGTATTAAAAGGTATAAGCTTTTCTTGGCAACAGCTTCTAAGGGCAGAATTGGCTTTTCAAATGACTTTACAACGCTGCCGGCGACACTCTACCAAAAGTTCCCGGAGCTATAGAAACAGGCGCTGTCGAAAAAATAAGCACTTAGTAGAAGAAGAGCAAAAGCTTCGAGGAAAAAAAGCTGTAAATCAAAGGGAAATTGCAGAGGGAAAAAATGCGGTGCTCCTAAGCAAATCCTAGCCAAATAATTCATTTCTGACCTTCTTAGTAAGTAAATTTCCTAAATAAATAAGCGCAGCACTTGAATGTCAGAAACGGGGATAGTGCCTGTGGCACTTTGTCGCTTGCAGTCTTGGCAGGCTTGCGGAGTGCTCTGTTTTCATTAGCTGGGCAAAATAAATGGCTTCTCCTCCATCCATACTGAGCTGTTTGATGTTTGGAGGTTGCGGAGCGGAGGGAAGTGAAGAGGAGCTTTTCTCTGGATTTAATATGTTAAAAGCTGTCCTTTATTTTTGTGCAGGGGGTTCTGCTGTGTGTTGATGTGTGTGAGCCAGGAGTTTGTAAGAGCTACTAGGCCGACCTGCCCTAAGAACAGATTGACTCCATATATAATTCATGGCCTCCAGCAGATCCACTCCATCCAGCAAACGTCCATGTCTGGCTCTTTTTCTGACACTTTCCTCCACACTTTCTTGCACACACGCAGCAAGCACTGGGATCGATGGGTTGCCGTCTTCACACCCCTCGCGGCCCCAGCACATGTGCTGTCTGGTCCAGTTAACAGCGCTGGGAGGAGGCTTCAGAGCGGCCTTTCACCAACCAGGAAGGACACAAGGCGCTGCCACATCTAGAGAAACCAAGTCAGATGACTGGCTGGCACCTCGTAACCATGGCAATCCCTTGGCAACAGCACACACACATATATGAGCACAAGGACAGGCTCCAACACACACACACACACAAACACTGCCCCATGCTGTGAAAGCGGTCCACATCCTCTTCACTGTTTTTTGACATCGATGTGTTTATGGTCACATTTTGGGGATGTGGGAGGCAGCCGGCGTACCTGGAGAAAATCCACGCAAGCACAAACATGCAAACTCCACACACTAATGGCTCACCAGACTGCGAGGCAAATGTGCTACCCACCACGCCAACATGCTGTCCACAACATCAAATATACTATCGATTAAAAAACACAGCTATTTTTACCTCAATGAGTCTAATCCAATAACACATTGGCAAGACAGCACGCGACTTAAGGAAGCAGTGGGAAATGAATGGCGCTTGCAGTGCAAACTGTTAAATGGAAGACCAGTGGAAGCCAAACTACTTGTTGGCAAAGACGTCAAGGAACTGGACACCACCCTCGACCACTGCCCAAATCCCAATGCACCGGACCCTTATGCTTGCCCCTGTAGGTGGTGGGTCTGCGGGGGGGAGTTCCCGTGTGGCTTCTTCGGGCTAGACCCGGCCAGGCCCCACGGGTGAAGGCCTGCCCACCAGGCGCTCGCCTGCGAGCCCCTCACCCAGGCCTGGCTCCAGGGTGAGGCCCCGGTATCCCACGTCCGGTCGCTCCTCTTGCTTTTCTTCATTAGGGTCTTCTGAATCACTCTTAATCACTCTTGATCACTTTTTACGTTTAAAATTTACATTTTTCTGTTTTTCTTTCCTCCTTTTCCTTAAGGTTTATAGCGTCATTCTATGAACACCTACTTGCTTCTTAAGGTTGTTATTGTTCTCCTTCCTTTCTTTTACCCAGCAAGTGAACAAAATGTCAACATCAAAATGCAAGCAAGTAAAATTCTATTGTGTCGGCATGTAAAATATCTGGTGTAAATGAATTATCAGTAATAGACATGAAGAAGGGGTAGGATTAAATAGGATCCGCTTTTTCTTACTCTTTTGCAGGCTTGCTGACTTGTGCAAATGGAACCATGCGATGTTCCTTAACGTAACTTGGTTAGCATGTCTGAAGCAAACCATACCAAACCATAATGTGGTACAAGTAAGATGATTCCAGGACAGAGGAACACTTACATTGCAACATAAAGTAAAAAGTGGGTTCTGTATTTGGGTTTGTTTGCTATCCATATGTGAGCTACCAGGCTACATCATGCTTCTTGTAGAACGACGTAAGATGTTTGGATTAGGCGGACAAGACTAAGATGTTTGCATTCAGCCATGGGAGGCTTTAGTTTCCGTTCTTGAGGTTTTTGTTTTTCACCTGCTTGATAAACATATGGTTCAATTCATATTCCCTTGTGTGTCAAATCAAATCAAACCTGTGATTGACAACTCTTGTGTTGAATCTGTTACTTTGGAGTGACCAGTATATATTTGTTGGATCCGCTGTGGTCTTTTTCTTGTCCCACACTGCCTACATACTCCTCTTTAATGTTAATGTTGCTGCTTTCTTTTCTCTCTTGCACTTTCTCCCTCTCCCTCTACAGCAACGGGATGCAGACGTTTTTTTCCCTCCTCGGCGCAAAGGTGCCTGAGAGCAAGATGAATTTGTTTTGGCCTTTTTTTCCTCTCCGATAGCTGTACATGCATATATTAAGTGTGATTAAACGCTGTGCGGTGCCTCCATCAAGTGCTCACTAATGGCCTTTTTTATGACATGAATTAGTCATAATGGGAATGCAGCACAGTCAAAAGCCTCCAACTACTGTTGTTGTTATTGATTTGGATGTTTGGCCGTTCACATGAGACCATGGCTCCTATTGGTATAAGTAGGTGCTGGAAAAGCAAGTTGGAAGGCATTTGGAACTGCAGAGAAAACATGTTTTCATGCAAGATGTGCAAAGATCAAAAGGTAAATGTATTTCTGCATGTTGACTCACGCGGGGATTATTTGACAGTGGAGTCAGTATTCCCGCCTTTATCAGGAAATAGGGCCAGATAAACGTGGATTTTGTGCTCATGTGTGTCTTTTCGCTGGCACTACCCAGTGCACCCCCCCTCCACCCCCCACCCGCCGATAGAGGATTACATATGTATCATCAGTCGTGCTCTATGACTAATTACATCTGTGAGATGAGATTATAGGGAGGTTTACCAAGCCGATCCCTCCTCTTAGGCTAACTGTATCGGTTCCAACATGCAGCATTACACTGTGAAAGAGAGACTGATGCCAATGAGTAAGCGATTTGAATGACATAAACCCAAATAGAATCCTTTTGTCCACAAAAAAAACCTCTACTTTTTCTTATAAAATATCTGCTTATGGTCTTCTGTAGTTTAGATTGTCCATCATTTGTGTCTTTTTAGACATCATCCATTCATCCTTTCTCTACTACATATCCTTGGCAAGTTCACAAAAAGCTGGAGTCTATCCCATCTGACTCAACCCTGGACTGGTCCCCAGTCAATTACACATATAGAGACTGACAAGCATTCACACGCACATTCACAGCATCATTGATCTGGGACTGAATCCACGCTACCTGCATGGAAGTCCAATGAGTCGGCCACTAAACCATCAGTACCAATCTCGTCTTGATCTAATTTATCTTATTTCTTTATGGCTTTTAAGTTGTCTACCATACCTGCCTGCCTTTTTACAAACTGCAAATAGACAAAAATAGGCAGCTGAGGCAGTCTTTTTGCAAGATTTTGGAGTGAGTTTGGAGTGAAGATTTGGGGAATTCAACAATGTTGAATCTGAGGCTCTCCGCCTCGCCTTGCCTGCGCCTCGCCAATGGGGCGTGTTCTAGGCGCATTTTGCAATTTTGTGCCAGGCTCAGCCTGGCGTAAGTACTCGTCAGACCATCCTACCGGCACAAGAGGCAAAGGGGGAGGAGGTGGCTGGGTTTACTGTTTTCATGGGTTTAGACCTCCGTTTTCTCCTCATGCCCTCACACGTTACATCTCTCTCCTCTGCCTTTTAATATGGTCGTCCAGAAGATAATCTTGTGGCGAGAGGCCAAACTGTTCCCAACACAGAATTTCTTTTCAACTCCTATGTCAGTGGCTTTGGCCTGCCCAGCATGTAATGAAAGATGCTGCCTTTAATCTCATGCTGCACACACACACACACACACACACACATCCAGCAGGTTGCAGATAAGACCCTCTGATGTCACTTGCGACACCGTGTGATGAGCCACGAGACGAGGGAGATTGAGCGGAATTGATTTTTGCCGTCGCCATGGAAACAAATAATATGAGCCTCTCCAAAAGCACACCTTAATTAGTCAAATTATGACTTGTGGGAGAGGATAGGGGGAGGATTTGTAGAGGAAACGATAAGATCTTAGAAGAGTTTCTCTTTTCTGATGCAAGAGCTGTGTGTTTGATCAGTGATATGGCGTACACTGTCTTTTTAGATCCCAAAAATGACTAGAGTTGCAATAACAAATTGCCAAATCTCATCTCTTACGCAATCTTGCAGCATCTGTCATTTTGCAGCGTTTCTTGTAACGGTCCTCTGCTATTACTTCAAAACACTTAGAAACTGATATATTTGCTGCAAGATGATCTAAGACCTCTTGTCTCTTTCATATAGGCAGAGCAGCTATCAAGGTCCGAGCATCAGCCAGGCAAGCGCCACAGTCCCCTACGGCCAACAAGCAGGCAACAATGATCCAGCCATGGGCAACACTCAAGGTCCAGCCTACAATGTGATGCTTTCAGGTATGCTTGATACAACCAACAGAGTGTATTGTCTGTATTGTCAGCAGTGTCTGCATTAAAACACACAACACACAAATCACTTAGGAATGCTACACTACTCGTACAAATTCAAAATGCAAGTTTTCATTTAAAAACAGTGTTGTTGCAATTCACACAGAAAACACATGTTTGTTTATTGTTAGAGTATGTGCCAGTGTAACATGTCTTATGTGCACCTTAGACGTATTATTATACAGTATTACTTTGATTCTTTTTCCTGGTCATGTTTTGATTTGATTTAAGCTTTAACCTCAAAAGCCGTGAGCCAAATGTAGCCCCCAAATTAATTTTATGTGGAACTGTTTGGAAAAGAGAATTAAGTTGAGCTGTATCACAGATCTCATCAAATATGCAGTAAAGTATGTCAGTTTCAACTCTTGCTGCCACGTTTTAGTGGCCATAGTAACTGCGCAACCTTTATTACTAAAAGTGACAGATTCATACTGAAAGTAACAATAGTTTTAACTGTACACAACTAAAAATGACACTTAAAAACTTGTAGTCTGTTTGTAGAAAATAACACTTTAATGAGGCATTTGACAGTAAAAATGGTCATTTTATTTGCAACAAAACATTGGTGTCTTATTTTGACAGTGTATTAACATACTGGGTACAAACAAAATTCACCCAAAAATCCAAAATTTGAGTAGGAAAAATGTTGGTTTGTTGAGTCTGAAATTTTGAGTTTGAAACCACATTACACAAACATCGATCTTTTTAAAGCTGTTTGTCCGGAAATGTGTATGTTTTCAAATGTGATGGTGGCATAATTGCAAACATGGGACTCTTTTTGCAAAGTTAAGAAATAATAGCAGTATACGGGATGTTGCATAATCCGGAGCTGGGGTACCCAACTTCATCACAAAGTTTTTTTGACAAAAAGGAAAGGGAGGTGAGCTGTTTGTGTTGACTTTATTTACAAAGCAGCTCTTCAAAGAGTCTGCTCATTGTCTTTATTGCATGCATTTGTAGGCATAATCTTTAGAAGCATAAAATACTAAAAGTTGAGCTAACAAGTACATTGTTGGAAACCCCTGATTTGAGGACCCCAACTGACCTTTCAAGAGTGAGTGAAAAGTTTCTAATCTCTTTCAAATATTGTTAAAAATGTAAAAACAACTCCTTTGAAGTCATACATGGTGCTACACATTTCATGTCAGGTACTCGGTATTAAACTATGACCATGACAATTAGCGAAAGGAAAAGATGCAGTGCAGTGCACGTGTCCTAAAAGGATTTTATTTGGAGCAAGAGAGATGGTAGACTGCTTCCTGACCACTGTTGAGGTGCCCTTGAGCAATACACCAAAGCCCCTCAGCCAAGGTGCGCAGCCACCATACGTGAACCCTTGGGGTGTAATGGTACACTAAAATGTAATTTCGCTTCGATCCAATTTCCTGAAGTGCTCGGTTTGGTTAATTTTCGGTACAAAAAAGGCAGAAAAAATGACTTGAAATGCATTTATTTAAAACATGAAAACAATATATACTTAAAAAAAATAAAAGCGACAAATTTCTGTGATATATAACTCAGGCTGGGACTTTTTTAAATAGAAAAAGTAATGAAATAAACTTGTTTTTTTAAATTAAAAATATGTATAAAATTATAAATTACCAAATTAAAAGTGTAAACTTGGAACACTTAGCAGCAACAGCCTGAATAGGACAACTAACTATTTAAGTTTTTAGCTAAAAAAAAATTAACTTATCCACATTTTGTGCAGTGCAGTGGCGATATCTGCAGCGGTGGAGAAAACCCGCTCACTTTGGATTTATCCGCTTGCCTTTGTCCATCCGTAATTTTAACAGGGAAGCCAAAGTGTTCCCAAACAGGAGACCGTAGTGAGATGGGAGGGTCTTCCTGCGCAGCCTTCTGGCTGGCATTTGCATGATTCATCTTGATTTGCATGATTCCTCCCCATCGATAGTGTCCGACACTCAGAGGCGTGCGTCTATGCGGAAACTCGGCCAGGACTTTTGTTCCTCTAGTAATAAATTAGTGAGAAATAATTGCATAAAATATATATACGCAAGTGGACCGAACCGAACATGCAAAACCAAAACGGTTCAATACAGCCATGTGAAGCGTTACACCCCAAGTGCACCCACTCTGACTTCTCTCCTTGTATGCGTACAGTATGCAACACAATAAATACAGCAGAGTGTACTTACTTTTCCATTGGAAAGTAGGCCTGCAGGTCAGGCCAGTCAAGGTACACCTTCAGATATTGTTTATGTAGAATTCATAGAAAAGACATCTCAGTGAATGAGGAGTAGAGGGGAAAATACTTCCATTCTTCCAAGAGTGGTTAGTTCCGCCGAGGTTTCTCTTTTCACACAGCAAACGTTAGATGTATCAATCTTTATTTCTGCGTTGTCGCTAAAGGCGGTATTGAGGGCGTCGAATGAAAAGAGGCCTTTTATTCAAAGGCAAATATCGGAATGTTTGATATTTGAAAAACTGGAAATGAGTTAGAGTAGCAAGGTTCCTCAGCAGTTTTCCGCTTTGCCCTGGGAACAGAGAAAAGCCATTAGTCTTTAGTGTCACCGTGCTACAGCGTAAAGGACAAGTAAACTTTTTTCGACTTTATAAGAAATGTATAGCCGGTGCTGTAAAACACCTCCACCACAACTTGAAAGCACTGGAATGTCGTTAAATTGAGAAAAGTATCTGTTTCGTGAAAGACAAATCCCCGCCATAGTGACGTCACTTTAGTTTTTTTCATACACAATCAGTGATCCCGTGGCATCTTTTGAAATATTTCCTGTGTTTGAAAAGAAATGGCGCAAGGGGCTTGAGAACGACAACTTTAAAGAGGCGATCTGATGAAAGACGCCTGTCTGTGACGTCACACAAGCGATACTTCAGCTTTCAAACATCACAAAGGAAGCGCTATTCATTTTAGAAACGAATGATCTGCAGCCGCCGACTCTTGAGATAGTGTTTCCTCACCACGGTAAAGCCAAATATTGTAATTTGTTTTTAGGACACTTTCTTATTCGATGTTTTGTTTGTGCTTTGACAAGGAGCCGTTGGGATTTCAGGGGACGGTACGATGAGCACAGATGTGAAAGTGAAAGGAGATGCAAAAGATGATAATGGGCCCGCAAACGACACTCACAAGCCAAAGGTAACGGGAATGATATTTTTATGTGTTTTCTCCCACTTTTCTTTTGTTTGCTCGTGTGCTCCTAAGGACGTCTGATCTGCACATGCTGCCTCAGCACAGAGGGCTGTTTTTCTGTGTTCTCATCATATTTAATGGTTCTTTAACATTTACCATTGCTAATGTTTTCCCAGCTTTGTTTTGGCCCCCAGCTTTATTTACTTGCTGATGTTTTGGCAGCCTGGGTTGCAAAAAAAAAATCCCTTGGCATCTGCAGCACAGTCGCTTGGACACAAAAGTGCTTGGCACTTTGCTGTCCTTCACATCTCCCATCTGCGCACACTCAAACACATTCCAAAACACAATGCTGACTTCTCATTTTGCCCTGCCGTTGCACCTCGGCTTGGCTCAGCTCAGCAACAACAAAACAACTCTGTGCTCAGTCCTACACCCTTCTAGTAGTTTCACTCACACATGCACCTCCATCACGTCCACTGCACATCTTTTCCCTCCATATCGCTGTCATTTCTTTCGCTGATTACGGTCGTAAGGCTCTTTTGAATTATTAAAAGGCATTCCGAGCAGCCAGAGAAGACCCCTTGTGCTCCCAACAGAGATGATCTGTCTGCCAGGAGGATTGCACAGAAAGACAGAGCCGCAGAAGACAGACTAGGGGAAATAGAGAGCAGGGAAGATAAGCTTTTGCTGACATGGAGATTCCATACAAAGACCAGGAGCACTTACTTGTCAAGCTGCTGTTGTTCCCCCTTTGGCACTGGAGGGATGATTCTACCGTTACACTGATATTATTGTAGCACGGTTTCTGCTGCAAAACTACAACTGTAATAATAAACACAAATGAATCGACACTTGTGATGTTTGGATTCACAAGTAGTGGAACCTTGCAACTTTGCAATTTGGCATTTGTGGATTATTTTTTCCCCCTCCAGAGATAGGTACCCTAAGTTGGTACTAATTTATAAATATGTGACAATGCAGGTACAGCATACTTGTACACAATTTTTGCATGATTATGTCATGCTTCTCTTCATTCAGCAGTCCTTGAATACATCATTGTTCATATTACGTTCTCTGATGCTGCCACAGTTTAATAAATCCATTTGTTCAAGGATCATCTTACATGGTCATGAATTAGCGGTGAGTACCTGTACATTTTATACTTTAAAATGTCTTTAAGTGTGTGAGGCATATTTTGGGCTTAAACCTGGATGAAGGAAATCTGCATTTTTATGGGCATCTTAATCTTATTGCCCATAGATTTTTGCTTTTAGTTCCCGTTATGTGCGTAATAAATAAATCCTAAACCTACTTAATAACAAAAGTGGCGATAGTGATCCACTTCCTTTAAAGTTAGTCCTAATTTTAAAAAGTACTAAACAGAAATTCAAAATGTTCTTGTGCGTGTTTGATATACTTGTCAGTCCTGAGTCATGCACTTTTTTTTACTGTAGTTAAAATTCCACTTCTGCAAGCTCAAACATTTGTACTTTTTTATGTGCATGTTACATTCACCAGACAACAAAATTACTAAACTCACTATAGTGAGTTTCTTTTAATGAAATAATTAAGTGCAAATTTGCTGTCCTCTCCTCTTGGCCAAAACACGCGGATTCAGAAGCATCACCCCCCACGCCTACTCTGGTGGTTAAGGGTCGGAGGTCGGCCTTTTAACAACAATTTATTTATATAGAGCTTTACAACACTCAAGGTGACCAAAGTGCTTTCCATTAAAATCAAAACAGTAGAAAACAATAGGATCAAGAAAACAGTCATTAAAACAATAGATTAACCAAAACAAATAAGCGCAAATATGTCTCCGCATCACTAAATGTTAAAAGCCAGTTTGAATAAATAGGTTGTAAGCCTGGATTCAAAAAGGCTATAGTCAGTGATGAAGTCAGGGGGCAGCAACTGAGAAGGCCTGATCACCTCAGTGTTGAGTCCATACTCTGGGGACATCCAGCAGGAGCTGGTTTGTGGACCTTAAGGCTCTGTTTGGATTTCGAACACAGAGTTCAGACAAATACGCATGAGCAAGGCCATTAAGGGTTTTAAAAACAGAGTACAATTTCAAAATAATTCTAAAACTAGAAGCCAACACAGAGTAAAAAGAACTGGGGTGATGTGTTGACGTCTGTAAGTGTTGGTTAAGAAGCGGGCAGCAGCTTTCTGCACCAACTGTTGACGACTGAGAGACACCAACATAAAAGTGCATTACAATAGTCGATCCTCGAGCTTATAAAAGCATGAATGGTTTCTTCAAGATCTGCTTGATTTTAAAAATGGTTTTAAAAACCTTTGTTAAAAGATGCACCTGGGAACACAAGAAGGTAAATCTGCAGATCATCAGCATAGCAATGAAAGGCTAGGTTATGCCTGGCTATTATAGACCCCGATGGCAGCATATAAAGGGAAAACAACAGTGGGCCTAGGATGGAGCCCTGTGGCACTCCACAAAACAAAGAGGCATTGGAGGAAGACATTACTGAAAAACTCTTGTTTGACAGATAAGATTCAAACCACCTCAGTGCAGTGCCATGTGTCAATGTGTAGGCCTATCATGGCAAATGAATACATTAGCACAGTTAATCTATTTGTAGCACAAATTCCAATTGAATAGATCTCATTGATCGAAACTTTCGATTTTCAGGTTTAATGGTCATTGTCTCCAAAACATGTTGGTACCATTCCATTGTAGAAGTCATCACATGCACAATAGTCATTGTCAAAATAAGTCTGTGATATACTGTACAATACCATGGATACTGAATATGAATCTTTTGGATCATTAGATATAAAGTGATGATTTGACAGTCAGATGAAATCAGGATGAGAATCTGAGACGAGATGGACAAGCAGTGTGAGGACGGGGGCCGGGAGGGAGCGGGAGGGTAAGGACAGCATCCAGGGAAGAAGTGTCACTTGTGAAACTGCAGCTTTGTTTACAACACTGTAGGCGACATATTTATTTGTGTTCATATCACAATTTGTTATATTAAAAAACATGTATGGAACTTATTTTTGTGAATAAGTCTGACTACGATGTGTGACGTCAAACCTTGGATGCTTTTTTCAGTTTCATAATTAGTTTATTATATATATATATATTATATATATCTAGATAAAGGACTATCTATTGTCAGTATTATCGGGACTGGGCCAAGACTAGAGATGGACTGGAGGACCAAACATCCAAACATTTTGACATGGCATTATGTAATCACATGACGTGTTTACATAATGCCAAAGGGACGATGCAATTTGGGGCCACAAGAAATTAGGTTTGACAAGTGATGTTTTGGGGAAAGAGAAAGTCCGGTCTGTTCAAAGAAACGAGCCAAACAATTAAGAAGGATGTTTGCATTTTGGTGGCACTGACTTTTTATATAAGAAAGGAACTCCGTTTTGGGAGAGATAAGCTTTTGCGAGTGAGCTATGGTATTGTGCTGAACGGTGTTGGGGCAATGATTTTAGAATTTTGAGAATGTAATTTTTGGGTCAAGAAAAGAGCCAAACCAATGGAGAAGAAATGTATTTTTTGAAAACCTGTGTGTACTCACAAAATGAAGGCAATGAAGTTATTTTGTATTTTGTACTCTATGTTGACAGCAGCTACAAGACAGCCACAATACCAACAGCACCACGAGCTCCCAGCAGTGTGTCTCTCAGCCAGCCACACCAAGCAGCGTCCTGCCCGTCCCCTCCCCGCTTTCACCCAGCCCGGCCAGTTTGTCCTCCTACCATGGGGATGATAGTGACAGCATCAGCAGCCCGCCTTGGCCCATCAAGGCCCCTCCCAGCCCTGTAAGTAACACACCTCCCGATAAAGATGATCACACACACACAGGAAGACGTTGACGTCAGGAGCTTGCATTTTGCCTTTGAACATCAAGAAATCTTGACTGTGTGAAAACCTGACAGAAAATGACATTAAATCCACATTTTTGTGCTCTTTTGATCAGCAGATGAACAGGTTATTTCATTTTATGGTGGTTTGCAATAAATTGCTTACTCAAAATGTTTTGTCCCGCTCCCATTTCTTTGGACTCTGAAGCTTTGATTAGAACCTACTTAAGATTCGACATTGCAATATGCACATTCTTGCCATTTTTCAACCAGGTCTTAAAATGAAAGAACCTATCATTGATAAAAATAATGGCTCATTTAGGGGCTGTGAGCTATAAATATTTATTATTTATTTATAGATTTTTCATTGTCCAATTTCTCTCTCTGCCCACCATGATTTTTTTGACAGAAAGCCAACCCCAACACCTCAACGGCCAGTGGCGAGCGAATCATGCGGCTATATGATTTGGGTGTGGAACCAGAGAGACGCAGCTGGGTGGAGCGCTATCTTACCTTCATGGAGGAGAGAGGAACGCCTGTTTCCCAGCTGCCTGTTGTGGGGAAGAAGCCACTGGACCTCTGGAAGCTCTACGTTGCTGTCCGTGAGATTGGAGGCCTCGCCATGGTAACGCTGATGTTGTGACTATATGTTAAAACGTCAACAGAAAATGTTGTTTTTGTAGTATTAAAGTACAAATACGTTAATGGAAGCAATAGGATGCGGACGATTCATAGGCGAGTATGTTACCGCTTTTCATAGTTCTTTCCAAAATTCTGCCTGACTGATAGTGTCAGATATGAAGTCATTTATCTAATATTTATACTGAAGAAATGCAATCTTAGCAACATTAATATCTGAAATGAAGGTTACAAAAATATTCCCAAAAAATTCTTATCGGTCATTTTCCAATACCAACATGCTTATCTTAAATAATCCGAGCTATATTACTACTTCTTTTGGTAGATTGCTTAAATTTCCACTACTTGCTGTTTGGTGAAGTACTAGAAACTTCTCTCTGTACATCACAGCAAACTACCACCACGATAATCAACTTATATTTCATAGACATCAGAAGTAGGACGTTCCAATGAAAGGATTTTATGATGTCATTGAAACAGAATAAATAACATGTCATCGCCGACAGGTAAATAAGAACAAGAAGTGGCGTGAGTTGTCCACCACTCTGAGCGTGGGGACATCGAGTAGCTCAGCCAGCTCGCTCAAGAAGAACTATATCCAGTACCTGTTTGCCTATGAGTGTAAGATGGAGCGGGGAGAAGAGCCACCAGCAGACAGCAGCAGCAGCAGCAGCAGCAGCAGCGTGGCAGGAACAGACAACAGGAAGCCGGTCAAGATCCAGCCCCCGTCACCTGGTAAGGCTTAGTAGCACACCACTGCTCTTCTACTACCAGTAAAGCTACTGGTTGTGATGCTGTTATGCAGTCTAGGGTACTAAAAGCACTACCATTTCTGCACCTAAGGGTGTACTTGCGTTAGGGTATTTGTACCACTGCCCTGTGCTCACACTGAGCATTCATTCATCATGTTTCCTTGTCCCGTCAATTCCGTAACGCTTTTAACCGCAAATTCATTGACTTTGTGGATTATTTCCTGTCTTATTTTAAGCCGTTCTAATTATTTCTTCTGTGCACTGTGGTGGCAGCACATGCAAGAGTATTTTGTAAGTGAACAGTTTTTACTATGAACTACTAGAAATATAGTCCCAAATTGGTATGATAGGAGTTTATCATATTGTCAATGTAAAAAAAAAAACAATACGCTTTCTTGCAGTAGGTGGACCAGTGGAAGGCAAAAACCTGCAAGTAATTGATTAGCCAGTAAAATGTTAATTTTTGACACGCGTCTGACTCCTACTCAGCCAAACCCTACTTTTATTGTGACAGAGATGTCTTCCGATTTTTGATCAAAATTTGCAATAAATATGTAGCAATTAACATAAATGTTAAATGCACACAGAACAACTTCAGCTGCATGAGCCACTGCAGATTGCTTTTCCTGCTGGGTGGAAAAGATCATCCATGTGTATTTGCATTCGTACTATTAGTGCAACCATTCGTTTTGACAACCATTCGTTTCGTATCACGATTCGTCACTGCCAATTCGATTCAAGGACGATATTGGTTCATTTAGAACAATCCGATCCGAAACGGTTCAGCAACTTCAAATCGATTCTGTAACTTTTTTGCCAGAAATTCAAGCAGTCTGAAATCATATGGCTCTCACAACAAGGCCAAAGTTATTGGCTTGAGTTGAGTTGTCAGAGCACATTGACTGCCAGATGGAAGCATTGCCGATATTTTATTATCTTTCATACAGTGGTACCATGGCATAACGTCTGTTTTTTTTATATGCAAACCGTCTCTCTGCTAATTCTTTATTTTTTTTGCTTTGCACTGCGAGCTAAAGTTGGGGTTAGGAGCTGCTAGTTACCAGCAGGCATAGCCAAGGACAGCCATTTGGGGGCTTGTGTCAATGTGGCCATGGCTGAAAACGAGAATGGACGCAAATAGCAATAGCAGCGCGTTAGCTAGTCACCGGGAAAGATTTTCAACACATCAGCAAAACATACTTTACAGTGCATTATAGTGAATTTATTATGTATTGTGTAAAATTAAGACTGGAACAAAACATAAACTGCATCAAAATTGTTTTGTATACTCTATTAAATCATTTCAAATCATTCTGTTTTTAAAATATATTGTTTTTGAATTATATCTTGCTGAATCGTATTGTTTTTTTAATGGTAACCCGTACATCTAGATACATATCCAATCATACACCACAGAGATTAACATCCCTACTTACTATAGATAAAAACATCTGCAATTATCAGGTAACTATTGACAAAATGTAATTGCACTGTGAAGCACGTTATTTAAGTACTACCCAGAAAATTACAATATCCTGGAAAAGGTTGTTGTATTTCTGCAATTCAACTTAAAAGGTGAATTTCACATATAATCAAATAATAACTTTTTTTTCTTTGGATTTTGCTGGGGCCGCATGGTGGATGAGTGTGGGTAGCACATTGGCCTCAGTCAGGAGGTTCAGGGTTCGAATCTTCTTTGGGCATCTCTGTGTGCAAGCCATGCCTTTTATAAGCGAGGGAGAACAAGTGGCTGCAGGACCCATCCATCTTCTACGCCACTTGGCCTCATTATGGTCGTGGGGGCATGCTGGAGCCTATCCCAGTTGTCTTTGGGCGAAAGGCAGGGGGGAGTGTGTCCAGCAGGCTGGTGTGCGTGGGTGCGTGCGTGCGTGTGGCAGCGTGATTTAATGATTTAATGTTGTTTACATGTCTAATGTAAACAAACCAGACCTCTTTGTCACCTTTCATTCACAAGACTCCCACCCCTTGCTCACTGCCACCATCCCCCTGGATTATGTCACACACACAAAACGCCAGCCGCATGCCTCTGACATTTTTTCTCCACTGTCATTCTTCTCCCTCTAAATGTGGAGCAAAGGGTACCCGAGTTCATTCACTCGTCCATCTCCCCTCTGCCTTCTTTCGCCCCCCGGCTGCGTATGATATGCGTCCGCTTGTCTGCTCTTGAAGAACGGCAAGCGCCGGTTTGAAGCTGCCACTCTTTAAATGTGACGTGTGATTCCTCTGATGAAGGGGCGGAGTTATCCCTGGAAGTGAGGAGTTCCACCTCTTCTCCCTGTCATTCTGGGATAACTATATAACATTCTCTCTCCCTCTGGTTCTGCCTTTCTTAGAGACACGGGCCGTTGTTGAATAATTCAAAGTTGGTATGAATTTTTAAAGCTGGAGTCTGTGTTTCCTGTTGGAAACGTGCGGTGCAGTAAAAGGCCACTGAGGCTCTTCCAGGGAAAAGCTTCTTACACTAAATGCTCATTAGGATATTCTGCCATTGTCCTTGTCATCTTTTAAACAGGGCACTTCCTATTTTCCCATTAAGGAAATTTGTATCCCTTCATTGTATGTGCTTGCGCTGGCAGCCTCTTGTGGCTCTCTATTCCTAGTATTCCCTGAATTGTGATATCACGATATTGAGAACACACTAACCTAGTTTTAGTCGAGATGGATAGATTTTTTTTTTCCACCTCCAACCAAGGATCTCCGATAGTATTGGCTCACTAATATTATCGACAACAAAATGAGATATTGGATCGTATCGGTACTGTTTTTCCTGCCAAGGATGATACACTGCCTGGCCCCAAAAAAAGTCACCACCAAAACAAAAGGTCATACACTCTAATATTTGGTTGGAGCGCCTTTAGCTTTGATTATGGCAAGCATTCGCTGTGGCATCGTTTCCATAAGCTCCTGCAAGGTCCCGTCCAGTGTTGCATTCATTTTCCACCAAGATCTTGCATCGGTGATGGTGGAGCCTGACCGCTGGGCAAAGGCTTCTCCAGCACATCCCAAAGATTCTCAATGGGGTTAAGGTCTGGACTCCATGTGTGAAAATGTTTTCTCCTGAAACCTGCTCATTCAGTATATCCAGGTAGTCATTCTTTGAGCATATAGTGTTGCTGAACCGAGACCTGACCAACTATTTGCTTAGTTAAATCCAGGTGGCCACTTTTTTTGGCCAGGCAGTGTGTGAGCACTTTTTCCTCAAGCCCATAGTATTCCTGAGTAGTCCATAGTTTTTCCTCTAATACAGAACCAAAGTACTGCCAAAACCCGACTGTATAAATGTGACAAGGGGAAAACATATTGCACATAGCAGGCAGTGGTTTTGGTTTAAGTCTAATACCCCATCGTTTCTGTCTTCAGCTAACTCTGGCGGCTCCCTCCAAGGTCCACAAACACCTCAGTCTTCTGGCAGCAGCTCCACTGTGGAAGGCACAGGGGACCACGTTCCACCGACACGTGCCACCACCCCGCTTGGACAAGTGGCACCTGTGCCAACCAACAGGTACCACCCACCATATTGCCTTTTTCTACTTTTCTGCGGACTTACCTGCAGCATGACCGACTGCGAGTTATCATTCATTTGGAGTATGTTTCACGTTTCATGTAACCACTGTCACTTTAATCTCACTTTCAATTTGATGTGTATCTGGAAAGGAAGGGGGAGTTGATTTACAAACTTAAAGGTCACACGAGACGGATGTAAGGAATCTTATTTAAAGACGAAGTCGAGCTCCTATTTTATTCTGGTACAACATGGGAGCATGCTAGTCCCGCAAAGGACATTCCTTCTCCTTTGTTGCCTTTGTTCCCTGGTAGAAAAACGTTGCTTGATTTTTTATTTTTTTTACTGCCCTGAGCCATACTCAATTTGTAGTTGAAATATTTGGTGGTAAAAATACGTAAAGAAATAATTACTTAATTATGACTAAAGCTTTGTGCAAATGAAATAATCTTTTTTTTTTGGTACTATAAAAAAGATGTTCTTCAAAATACAAATTCATAAACTATTTATCCTTGTTTCTATCAGTTACAAAATCTTAGTACTTTTTTCCCCTCCATGTATGTATTTTTAATTTTCAGTGCCCCCTGGAGTACTAAACCGCACATTTCTCCTCTTTAAGTGTGAACATGTTACATGTGGTCTAATTTAAGACTCAGACTTGGCCATTAGGTGTGGTAAAAATGTATAGATAGGACAAAAATATGGAATAATGGCTTTCTGAAAATGTGGCTGTGGGCTAAGCTGTCGTCATACATCCTGTGCCCCTTACAGTGCACTAACATTGCAACGTCTGTTGACATAAATGACTGGAAACACTGTCTACATTCCCTTCCTTCTCCCCTCTTCTTGTCCCTCTGCTCGTTTTCCACCGCCCCTGTACCAGGAGCAGCGTGAGTGTGCAGGACCCCTTCTCAGAGGTCAGCGACCCCGCCTTCCAGAAGCGCTCTTCCTCTCTGCCCCCTTCTGCATCGTACCAGCAGGGCCTCGGCATGCCTGACATGATGATGAGGATGCAGTATGATGCCAAGGACCCGTTTGCTGGCATGAGGAAGAGTGAGTGAGGCGAACACAAAACCTCAACCTACTGCATAGTGTCCTGCTACCTATTGTATGACTATTGTTTACTCCACTGTACAAAAAATGTCAAAATTCCATTCTTTTTTTCCCACTTAGGTGCAAAAAAACCTCAATATTTTATATGTAGTGACTCTGTTGCCAAGTCACTATGCTTTTCAGAAGGACAGATGTGTCTTAAAAGGTGTTTGTTGTGCCACACACCTCTTTACATCTGTTGCTCTTGTAGCTTAGCACTCGTCTCATCTTAACTTTGTTCATCCTTTTCATCGTCCTCTTTTGAACCTGCATGAGGAGCACCTGTTTGGGCCAACTTTTGTGCTTGGGACTTCAAAACAGCCCAGTGGAGAATGGAATTTGAATGAATGATATGGCGGACGGAAGCTGCATGATAACAGCAGCATCCAAAGAACAATGGATGTAAACAGCAGTGAAAGTTTGGATTATTTACATGGGGATGCTGCCACCTGCTGGCAGGCAGAGGCTACAGCTCACACAAAAATGCACAATAATGAAGCGTAGAGCACCTTTTTTTTTACATTTTCATCCTGTTGCATGTTAGAATGGAGTGTCAAGTTTGTTTTTTTTACAGTATTTGTGTTTTTCCCCTCAGTGGCAGGAGCTGATCCCTACATGCCTGGCCAAATACCAACCGGTGGTGCTCAGGACATGTACGGCCGACCCCCAACGGCCCTGAGCATGAGTCAACGGTCGCAGTTCCCATACGGGCCCGGCTACGACAGGAGGTGAGCGTTTGAGCACTTGGAGTACAATTCCTGCTGTGTGGATTTACCAGGGGATGCAGTGGAACTTCTAATGGTGAATGTAGCAGGTTGACTTGGATGAGTAATGGAAATTAAATTCATCTGTTCCAGGGTCAAACTCTCATAAAACCCCACAAAGCTTAAGTACTATTTTATAATGTTCAACTGTCACACACGTGTGCAAAAACAAAGCAACAAAACACCTCATACACGCGAACCACAACTTGATTTGCAAATTGTAACGTATCTGTTCATCAGCAAGTGAGATGTTAGATGTACAATATGGTGTACATTACCTCTAAGATACCCCTCCACACACAAACACATGGAGTCCGAATTTCTAAAACTGTTGTTTTTTACCACTCGGGTAGTTTTGGCATCATCGATCATGCAAATCCGATCCAAACATCATCTGACATCATTAAAGGCTACGTATCCTTAACTTTGATATGTGAGGCAGTGCCATATGGAGAAAAATGTGTATTTATCCAGTCAAGCGAAACAATTGATTTGAAAGTAAGAGTCATTTGTAAAAAATAATATAATGAATTTGGAATTTAACAACAACTCACAATATTGTTCTCATGAAGCTAATAATAATAATAATACATTTTATTTATATAGCGCTTTTCAAGAAACTCAAAGACACATTACAATACATTAAAGAACAAAAACAGCACAACATTTACAGAATAAAATCAAACATTAAAAGCAATTTTAAACAGATAAGTTCTTTCTTGAAGGTGGGGAGGTCAGAGCAGTCACGGAGGGGTTTAGGCAGAGAGTTCCAGAGGGTGGGGGCAGCGATGGAAAAAGCTCTGTGCCCCCAGGTTCGGAGCTTGGTCCTACAGGGCAGGGACAGAAGGTTGGAGTTGGAGGAGCGGAGGGAGCGAGATGGAGTGTAATGGTGGAGCAGGTCTGTGAGGTAAAAAGGGGCCAGGTTATGGAGTGCTTTAAATGTAATGAGAAGGATTTTAAAGTGGATACGCTGAGGGACAGGGAGCCAGTGGAGCTTGAGGAGGACAGGGGTGATGTGTTCCCGGGAACGTGTGCGGGTGAGGAGCCGAGCGGCGGAGTTCTGAATGTACTGTAATCTGTTGAGGGTTTTTAATGACGTACCTTAGAGAATGCTATTGCAATAGTCCATTCTGGTTGTGATAAACGCGTGGATGAGAGTTTCAGCAGCAAAGAAGGTAAGTGATGGACGGAGACGAGCTATGTTTTTGAGGTGAAAAAAACCAGTCCGGGGTATGTGCTTTAGGTGAGGTTCAAATGAAAGAGTGGGGTCGAGGAGACAACCAGGATTGCGGATGAGTGGGGATGGAAGAAGCGTGGTGTTGTCGAAGTGCAGGGTGAAGTGTTGAGAGGATCTGAGCTGTATGTTTTTTTATGTTTCTTCGCCATTATGGGAGTTATGCATTCTTAAAAGTTGTGATTGCGTTTTATCTTCACCCCCCTTTTACCTGAGGTTAGAAGCCTTTTTTATTGGCAGAGCTTTTTGTTTGATTGGATATGAAGACAGAAATTTCTCTCCATCGTGCCAAACGTGTGAAGGGAGATAACCGCTTAGAGCAGGGGTGTCAAACTTGTATTTGTTGGGGGGCCGCATTGGAGTTCTGACTGCCCTCTGAGGGCCACTTGTAACTGTCAGTATGAATGAATATGAATATCCAATCCACCTCTCGCCCCGAGACAGCTGGGATAGGCTCCAGCATACCAGCGACCCGAGTGTGGTGGAAAATGGATGGATGGATAAATATGAATACAACCTCATGATAATATTACACAATTGCCCGTGCATTTGATCAATAGAATTGATAGATTATTAGAAATGAGTGAAGTGAAGGTCAAGGTGACAAGCGTACATTCAAGTGTTTATTTATGATAACAAATGCTCTCAATATCTTGTTCATGTCACATAATATTCAAGTTCAGAGGATTATTGTCAAAATGAAAACAATGAGAAAGACAAACATGAATTGCATTATTGACATTATTCTCAGGCCTTCGCGGGCCACATAAAATGGTGTGGCAGGCCACATCTGGCCCCCGGGCCTTGTGTTTGACACCTGTGGCTTGAGTGTCTTCACATAAAAAAACACAAAATTTGCAGAGCACATTTTATTGTTCATTAAAATTGTCAATACACACATGTAGTACTAACAGTTCATGAGAGTCCCATGTCTAGGTCTATGGTCATCGTCATGTTTTTTCCCAACATACCCTTTTGTGGTGGCCTCACAGAAAACACAAAAACCAAAAACAGGTGTTAAATGTTTGGCTTTCAGTAGTTTTGACTTTTTCAACTGGATATCAATCGCGGCAGGGATACTGAACTGTTCTCTATTCTTCAGACCAGACCACATGATGGGGATGGAGGGGAGTATGGGTCCTCCTGGGAGTCATAACAACATGGGACCTCACAATGAGGGTAGCATGTATTCTCCCGGCAGATATCCTTCACAGCAGAGGTAGGAACCTGTGTTTGCAAGTGTCATTGCTCCATCACGTGTGGAAAGCAGGGAGTTACATTCACTGTCATTTCACCCTGCAGACATGATGGTTATAGTTCACAATATCCTGGCATGCCGTACGGGATGCATCCTTCTGGAATGTATCAGCAGCAACAGGTGAGCCTTATTCTTCATTTATAGTTCATTTTTAATCATCATTTTTAATGGAAAGTGGAATTACGTGATGATTGGTATTGGGCCTTAGATCAGGTCCACCACTGGCATTGCTGAAAATGTTCCTTATAATATTACCCTAATATTTAAGCATTTATATATAATGATGATATGCATACAGCAGCTCTCTCATAGTAGTAGTAGTAGTAATAATCAAAAAGTGATGATAAAGTGAATCTGACTTACGTTTTGACTAAAGGAACCACATCATTTTTAGTTGCAGTTTAATATTCTTAACACGTCCTATTTTTATTTTTGTCAAGAAAGTGGTATTTTTAGTATTTGTACTTTCACCCTAAACATACTCTGAACACGATGATAAAGGGGGTACAATTATATATACAACTATAATACCAGATAAAGAATGAGGTGTGTGTACTTTACTAACAAGGTCCACCTTTGCTTGGGCAGGGCTACAAAAGGCCCATGGATGGCATGTATGGCCCCCCACCCAAGAGGCATGAGAGCGACATATATGGCATGCAGTACCCCAACCATCAGACAGATGTGTATAACCACTATAGTGGGGGCTACTCAGGCCCGGATCACAGACCCCTGCAAGGACAGTTCCCTTACCCCTACCCTCGTGACCGCATGGCTTCCTCTATGCCAAATCAGCACAGTATGATGAGTGGGGGGACTACTCCTAACCACACTGGTGACGGTCCCAACATGTGGCCATCCAGGACAGACCTAAGCTATCCCTACACCAACCGACAAGGACCCCCGTCCCAGATTCCCCCTTACGGCTCCATCGGCAGAGAAGATATGGACGGACGACCCGGACAGGATCATTGGCACCGGCAGTCTCCTTATATGTCATCTCCTGGCAGCATGACTCCCTTTTCATCCCGCCACCACGCATCATCTTATTCCAACTCCCAGTCCATGGCAAACCACCTGCCCCGAGCGCCAAGTCCAGGGGCTTTTCAGCGGGCCATGGACTCACGGGTGTCACCCAGCAAAGCAGCTTTCATGTCAGCCATGAAGATGTCAAAGCCTGGGATGCCCATGATGGGATCTCAAGGATGCGGGACACTGGGTCAGTTTCCTCCCAACTTGAGAAGGGACCTCAACTACCCGCCGGGATCGGTGGAGGGTACCATGCCCATTCTCAGGCATCGACGCAAGCTTACTTCAAAGGACACGGGTAAGATGCATTTGCATGCATAGGACGAACAAAAAAGGTCATGCGTACACTTCTAGTGTGGGATTGGAAACTGGACATATTTGTCTATTCTGACGGGTTAGGGATGTCAAATGTGGGAAATTTTGGGATGTGGAAACTGTTGGAATGAATGGAAATTAAGAGTAATATATGGGAATAAGTGGGAAACACTGGAAATTTGCCAAAGCATAATCAAAACAATAAAATACAACATTCAACGTTTCTACTTGAAATGGGCATTTGGAAAAATCTCCGTGACACAAACTGAATTTTCTGAACTTCTTTTCCTATTAGGGTTGCAACTAATTATCTTTTTAATATTTGTCTAGTCCAAATGACTTTTTGCGACTGCTATTGCTTATATGATCTGCTGTACACATTTGAGTCCTCAACGTGATTTTAACTCATTGTCAAAACCTATTATATAGTGCATTTTAACAAAGCAAAAACCATGGTTTTACTTTATGACACAAAGTATATAACCACAGTAAAAATACAGTGCAAAATGTCCTGTGAACTTGACATTCAGTGGTATTTGTACTATTGTGCCATTATTTACCTAATGGACTAGAAGTGTAAACATATAATATATAGAAAACACATAAGTAAATGACGTGAAATGATTTAAAATCAAAATATGTCGAGAAAATTGAGGTGAGATTATAAAAGGTTCATAACGGGTCAAAATGAATCGCTCTTACTCTAATCTCTTGACAGCGCTAATTTAAAACAAGACTTTTCTATCTGGGCAAAATGTGAAGTCTCCTTTCCGTGTTTTTTGAATCCCAGGAATGCCCGAGGCTTGGCGCGTGATGATGTCTCTGAAGTCTGGCCTGTTGGCCGAGAGCACATGGGCACTCGACACCATAAACATTCTGCTTTATGACGACAGCACTGTGGCCTCCTTCAACCTGTCCCAGGTAAACCGGTCTCTGCAGTGCGCCTCCATGATGATACACACGCACGGCGACGTTGGGAAACATACAAGAACCAGCCAAAGTTCATATTTCAATACGATTCTGATTGACTCATCTTTTCACCTTTCTGTGTGCCCAGCTGCCCGGCTTCCTGGAGCTCGTTGTCGAGTACTTCCGTCGTTGCCTAATTGAGATTTTCGGCATCCTGAAAGAGTTTGAGGTCGGAATGGTGGCACGGGAAAGTCCGTTGGACCCCACCTCTGACAAGAATGAAGAACCCGCCTTGGACGATGAAACTGAAAGTGCTGTCCAGCTGATATCCGAGCCTGTGCCAGCTACGGAGGTGCCAGCGGACCTGCCAGAGAACAATGTAGCGGAATCCCTTCCTGCTGATGGAGAACCTGCATCAACAGAAGGGAGGAAAGAGCCTGGTTGCATAAAAAAGGATGAAGAAGACAAAGAGGAAGGTGAAAAGAAAGCGGAGAGTAAAAATGAGTGTGATGCCGAGCAGCCTGTTGCTGAGCAGGAACCCAAACCCAAACAAGCCAGCAAATATGACAAGTTCCCCATCAGCATTGTTGACAAAGTAAGTGATGACATGACAGTTGGTCTACTTGAAGAGTTCACCAGTGGGCTGCTCCACTGGCAGGTAGGTGGTGGCGACACCACGTCTCACATTCAGACCTACTTTGAACCCCGCCGTGGTCCACCTGCCCGGGTGGAGGACACAGAGAACAAGGTGCATGGTGACATAGAGCAATCCAGGAAACACATCATCGCTACAATTGATGATGTCCTGTGTGCGCGGGTTGACGCCCTCTCTTACGCCCACCCTGCACGCTCCCTGCCTTCCTACCCTTTCAGGGTGCATTCAGATGGAGAACAGGACTGCATCACTTTGCTGGAGGACGAGCCACGCTGCCTGGATGAAGCCCCGCTGTCCACGACCTCAGCCTGGCAGGAATCGCTGGCCAAGCGCTGCCTCTGCGTCTCCAACATTGTCCGTGGCTTGTCCTTCATCCCGGGGAATGACTCGGATTTGTCTCGACACCCTGCGCTGGTTCTTCTTCTGGGCAGGCTCCTGCTGTTGCACCATCAGCACCCCGAGAGGAACAGATTGCCCCCTAGCTATCAAAGAGACGAGGAGCGGGAGAAAGGACTTTCCAGCAGTAAAGATGAGTGGTGGTGGGAGTGTCTGAGTCTGCTCAGAGAGAATGCAATGGTCACTCTGGCAAATATCTCAGGCCAGCTGGATCTCTCCGCCTATCCTGACAACATCTGCCTGCCCATCTTGGATGGCCTCCTGCACTGGATGGTGTGCCCTTCAGCTGAAGCCCGGGACCCCTTCCCTTCGGGAGCCGCCTACTCCCAGCTCACCCCTCAGAGGCTGGTTCTCGAGTGCCTCTGCAAGCTGAGCATCCAGGACGGTAACGTGGATCTCCTTCTAGCCACGCCACCTTTCAGTCGCCAGGAGAAACTCTTCACAATTCTGGTCCGCTACGTGGGTCAGAGGAAGGCGCAGGTGTACAGGGAGATGGCCGTGGCCGTCATCTCCCACCTGGCACAAGGAGACCCGACGGCTGCACGTGCCATCGCCATGCAGAAAGGAAGCGTGAGTAATTTGGTGGCCTTCTTGGAGGATGGCGTCAGCATGGCACAGTACCAGCAGAACCCTCACAGCTTACTGCACCTGGGCCACGCCCACATGGATGCACCTAGCGTTAGCATGTTGTGCAGAGCAGCTAAAGGACTGTTGGCCATGGCCAAAGTAGAGGAGAACAAAGCGGAGTTTGTGCTCTACGAAAGCAGATTGTTAGACATTTCCATTTCCTCCGTCCTCAACGCAGGAGTGGTGGCCATCGTTTGCCAGGTTCTCTTTCACTTGGGGAAACTATGACAGGAACTGGGTTAGCAGTCATTAAGGCTGACAGACTCGGTCACTTGTTTTGCTATTTTTATTTATCCAAAAGAGAAAAAAATGCTTTTTTAAAGAAAAGTCCGTGTCAAATATCTCTGTATAGTCTCCGCGCCCTCTCGAATGCGGTTTGAGATTTCATTTGAATACAAATATTTAATACCTGCCGGTGTTGGATTGCTTGAGTTGATATTTTGTTTAAATATTGTTTACTTTTTTCAGCCGAAGCTGACACCAGATATCGGTGCTGACGTACATCGAGGAGTTGCAATGGTCTTTTTTTTGTTTTGTTTTGTTGTTGTTTTGTAAAAGCTATAACGTGCTCGTTTGGTTTTTGGAGAGTATTTATTTAAAAATGTGACTCTGTACAGGAAGCTGACCTTTTTGCCAGCACTTGTGGAGAAAAACAACACTGACTTCTTTTCGTCGCTGTCTCTGCTGGAAGAGCGCTTGTGCAATAGGACAGGAACAATCCCGTCCTGTCGAAACCAGAAGAAACTACACATGCAGTCTGTACTGTGGGCCACCAGGGGGCAGTCGTGCAGTCCGTACTGTGGGCCACCAGGGGGCAGTCGTGCAGTCTGTACTGTGGGCCACCAGGGGGCAGTCGTGCAGTCTGTACTGTGGGCCACCAGGGGGCAGTCGTGCACCAGCCAATCAACTTGAGACGCGCAAATGTCGAAAACGTATTCATCATTGCCTCAAAAGACTGCAACTTTTGTCCTATCAAGGCTTGTGTCATGTCTGCATTATTTCATCACTGTATACAAACTGAACAACATGGTTATTTGCCATTCCAATCGAGCATAGCAAAAGGGACTAAACAAATGCTTTTATTGTTGTCAAACATTTGTTACTGTTACTACTATACACATTTTGTTTATGGGGTCCGATATTTGATCATGGTAATCGCTGTTTCAGTGTAATAAATAAAATACGCCTGTTTGCATTGTATTATAGCTGAGAAAACAATCGCTTTGGTAATCAAATGTGAAAGTGCCGGGATGAGAGGATCCATCGGCTACATAAGAAAACTGAACACATTTTTTTTGTTACTCTCCATTCGCATCGGTGGGCACATTTTGGAATGCCCCCAAAAGAAATGTGTTGAAATCCTAGCAGACGTTCAAGATGCTCATTGTAAAATTTGCCTTTTTTCGTATGACTTCAGTATGTCTCTTTTATCCAGTATACACATTTATACTCTGTCCTGCACATGTCACAAATAAATGTACAATGAACATCATAGCAGTAGTTGCATTCTGTCTGCACAATCTTGGGAGGCCAATAAAATACAATGCTTGGATTGCAATTTACTGATCTGAGCTGGAGCCAAGCCTAGCTGGAAACCGCTTGACAGATTGCCAACTACAATGAACATTGATTGTAAACTTGAGGTATTTTTTGTCAAAATATATGCATATTGAAGTTTTTACTTATTATTGCCCTTAAGCCTTTGCAAGTGTAAAAATTGCTAAATGGACTTTGGTCACTAGGTGTCAGTAATGTTACTGTAATGTTTGGTGAGACATAAACACCGGATTGAATAATAGTCGGAACAACAGGCCTGCTGCAGGTTTGGATTATTTCACAACAACCACAATAACCCCTAATAAAACCACAGGCTACGGTTGCAACCCACAACGTCCCTTCCTGTCTGCCTGCCACGCTACTCTCCAAGCACCGAAACACATAGCAATACACACGAACACAAGTCTTATTTATGTCTTAAACAACTTATTATGTCTAGGGCCCTATCTGTTTTTTTTTTCCCAAATTGCTTTTAATTTTTTTCCAAATTCAGTTTTTGTTAGTTTTAGTTTTATAGTATAACGTTTTTTATTTTTATAAGCACTGATTTTTGGGGTGGGGAATAAAAAGGTCAGTTAATTAAATGCCAAAATTCTTGGACAATTTTGTCCAGTAATTGAAAAATGGATGTAGCTTGGCTAACATTTGTAATGACTGTTGACCTAGTTGAAGAGTTTTTATTTTAAGCTCTTATTCTGAAGTCTGTTGTGTGTGAGAATTACACACTTTACAGCTAAGACAAGCTGGGTGCAAAAATAAACGTGCTTTCTGTGTTTTTTTCCACTGAGAACCTACACGTCATCATTTGGCATTGTATCAAGTGCCTTTCGCCACCATTGAGACGTCTGCCGGGGATTTACTTACTCACACGAACGTTCCTTCTCAGGATGACAGCGTTACACTCACATTATGTCAAGATTCCACATTTTACAGTAAATTCTGTTTTTATTGGCCAATTCCACGACTCCATCTGCAATTTTGTTAACGCAGAAATCATAGAGCCCTTCATGTCTAGGGGGCTATAATAATGTTCAAAACCGTATTTAGAAGATCATAAACAGAATTCTTCTTCACAGAAACTCACTTATCACGGTTGGGTCTGGAACCAATTAACCACGACAAACGAGGGATTACTGTACAGATGATGTTTACGCTGCCGAAACATCAGGACTGGTTCGACGACTGGTTGGAGTAGCATCCAGACTCAAGTTTAGGAGAAGCATTGACTCAATAGAGCTCTTCTCAATGAGCTCTCCTCACCCTCCATGAAAGCAGCATTCAGTGCAGACAAAAAATCAGTGCAATCCAAGTAAAGTTGCATGCAAGATGAATGGCTCAAGGAAAGGGCAGACGCCATCCAGGCTTACGCAGACAAGAGGGACATGACAAATTTTTACGGCACCCTCAAAACCATCTATGGTCCCATCCTGTCTGGATCGCATCCTCTCTACAGCGCTGACTGGAACACGCTGATTTTGGACAAGGAGAAGATACTTCAACTCTGCCATCAATGAGGACGCCATAGCAGGACTGCGGCAAGTCCCAGTCGACAACACACTGGCAGAACCCCCCACTGGAGATGAAGTTGTCAAGGCCATCAATCTCATCTCATGTCCAGGGGCAAAGCACCTCAAGCTGACTCCATCCCAGATGAAATATATGCTTCAGGTGCCCTAAAATTGACCAAGAGCCGCACAAACCTGTTAAAATCTATGCTCTCCCAAGAGGAACTACCACTGGAGCTAAAAGACGTCTTCATCATTCACCTCTAGTTCCATGACGACATGTGCGCCATAGCGCAGGACAACGGAGAGCTCTCCCAGCTGTTCCCAGTAAAAGCTGGAGTAGGTAGTGCTGTGCGCTGGCCCCAACCCTGTTGCCTGCTGATTGTTATTGATTACAGGATTTCTATTGGTGCATCCGAATCATTATCTCCTCAGATCGGATATCCGGTCACATCGGTTTATCATTCCCAAAATAGATACAATACAGTCGCATACCCCTTCAGACATTTGACATGAAGCCTTGTAGCTCCTACTCCTGCACTGAAAAACACCAACCCTTTTGTATCTTAATTAACTTGAAATTTTAAACATAATTAATTGGTTCGTTCATTTTATAGTAATTCTTTCACCGTGTTTATCGTCACGACTGAGCCGTCCGTGGGAGAATTACTTACCCGCACAACCGTTCCTTCTCCTCATGACGACAGCGTTTAACACTAAATTACGTTATTATTGACCAGAAATCATAATGCCCTATCACAGTCTGATGATGGAATCCTTCCGTTTGAATGTGGTGAGTTTGAGCTCCATTTTTTTTTTGTCCACTCACGATGGGCATGGTTTCAGTCTGCATAATAATTCATTGGCAAATTGAGGGGGAACGCCTAACAATCATGGTAAAGCAGTATCCACAACACAAAAAGACATACAATCAACGACACAGCTTCATTTTCATGGAAATCAGCCTAATCCTTCCTAAAAAGCGCTCCAAAGCTGTCACATGTTATAGTATTACAAAAGAAATGATGTATTCGGAAACAGCTAATATGTTAAACCAAAATGCACCTGAAAAGACAGACCTACGCAGTTCAGCGTTCCCCTGTCATTTAAAGTGGGTCGCGTTACTTGTTATGGTGATGGCGGATGTGTTTCACGTAGGCAGACGCTCGGCAAGAGAAAACCTCCCACACTTGTTTGCTTCTGAGAAGCTGAGTCATTACACGTTGACAGTGTAGATGTGATGGCTGAGAGGCTGCTGTGCTTGGCTATATTCCTTACTGCCTCTCACCATCAGTGTAGGTAGGTTGGTGAGTAATTGGGCGAGAGCTGGAGCCTATCCCAGCTGACTTTGGGTGGAAGGCGGGGTACACCCTGGACTGGTCGCCAGTCAGTCAGAGGACACGTACATACAAACAACTATTCACACTGACATTCACACCAATGGACGACTTATATTGTCCAATTTGTAAGAGATATCGTTTTTAACTAGAATTTGCTGTCTATTTATTGCTGAATGTTGTATATCTTCGGAGTTAAATGGTTCAACATTATAGAGGCATGGTGGTGACGTGTCTAAAAGAGTTTTTGTGTTGGTGGAATGGCTTCACATGATAAACCCTTTAATAATGCATGTCCGAGTGTATTTTATTATACAAAATAACATCACGGGCTGCACGGTGAATGACCGGATAGCATGTTGGCCTGACACTCAGGAGGCTCAGGGTTCGAATCTCCGTTAGGCATCTCTGTGTGGAGTTTGCATGTTCTCCTCGTGCATGCGTGGGTTTAATCCGGGTACTCCGGTTTCCTCCCACATTCCAAAAACATGCATGTTAGGTTAATTGGCGATTCTACATTGTCCATTGGAGTGTGAATGTGAGTGTGAATAGAGTTGTATGTCTGCCCTGCGATTAAATGGCGACCAGTCGAGGGTGTACCCCGCCGCCCGCCTAAAGTCAGCTGGGATAGGCTCCAGCATCCCCACGACCCTAATGAGGATAAGCAGTATAGAAAATGGATGAATGGAAATAACATCACAGCTTTGAATTGCATGAGTGTGTGTGTGGCAAGTGAGTAATGCAAAGGTTTGTTTTTCCTCCCTGATTATGCACACACCGGCCAATGGATTCAACAAAGTAATAAATTCCAATTCACGATATTACTGTTTGTAGATATTAACAAAAACGTCATATTATGGTTCAATGCAAACCCGAGATCCTTTGAAAAACCACGCCATGAAAATGCAATTGAACACCCCCCATGACTTATAATAAATAAATGATCAAAAGATACAGCTATATACAAAATACTGTACATAAATAAAATACATATAGCACGTTGTTTGATGCTTGTGATTGTGATTGTTATGTTTGTTCAATATTGAGGTGCAGTGATGATAAAATAAAATCTTGGCAGTGACATGCAGTCACGAGAGGCAGGCGAGACTATAACCATAACAATAATAAGAAGAAGAACATATTTTATTTGTAATGCATTGTAATGTATTTATAATTTTCATTCCATAGAAATCTATGGAAAACAAGGTGTTTAAAACAATCAAAGATTTGCATTTGGGAAGATAATATTCTAAAAAAATATGAAAAAGCAGTTTCTTTTAAAGAAATGTTTTGAGGTGAACTTTAAAAGAGTGCAGGTTCTTCTCATCTGGACAAGTAGGTTGTTCCAGAGCCATGGTGCAGTTGCACAGAAGGCTTGGTCCCTCATGGTACTGAGCTAGGTGGGGGGAACCTGAAAGAGCATGTTGCCTGATGATCTGAGGTGGCGGGCGGATTTTTGGGGAGTGAGTTGTTTTTGTAAGTATGTTGTTGCTTTACTGGTGATGCCTTTATGGGTCAACAGAATGATTTTATAATCAGCCAGACAGAAAGTCAATTCAATGGTTTTAGGGTGGGGGTGATGTGATGATATTTTCTATGTGCTGATGTTTATTGCGATTAATTGATTCCAGACTTGACGAACCAGACCAGACAGACCTAATTAATTTCCATGAAGTTGGACTGCGGTTGTATGTCCGCCCTGTGATTGACTGGCGACCAGTCCATGGTGTCCGCCCAAAGTCAGCTGGGATAGACTCCAGCATACCTGCGACCCTAATGAGAATAAGCGGTATAGAAAATGAATGAAATAATGAAACGACTGCTTATTTAGTATTGGTATTAGTATATTTTGCAGTTAGTGCACAGACAACCAGTTGTTACAATACTTATCATAGATAAAACTTATTTTTATCTGCAATTATTTGGACTTAAACTGTGATTAATCATGATCAAATATTTGAATTGATTGACAGCCCTGGTTTTGACCAATAATAGGTTGTATTCAACCTCAAAACTGCATGATTTATTAATTTTTTTTTTTTTTTTTAACGTGATAAAGTGAGCGAGGGATGACTCCATTGTAATGTTTGGATATCCTTGCCTGGCATCCCAATGAAGAAGTTGTTCCAAAACTCAAATCTTGGGGAGATAATGTCACGGACAAGATACAAAGACTGGAACCACTGCCTTGTAGTTCCTTACAGTCCAGGTGTAGGTGCACTGGTGTCAAATCGCCGGTACAACCTTGTTGTCAGTCATAATTTTTATCCCATGTCGAGGGTCATCAAATGTGGAGATGTGGAAAGAAGAAACAGAAGTACACTTAGTGAATGTCCATGCATCCATTTACTACGTCGTTATACCTTTTAGGGTCGCACGGTATGCAGGAGCCTATCCCTGCTGACTTTGGGCTAAATAGAAAATGTTTTAGATCTTTGAGCTCAGCTAATGAAAAATTGGAACAAAAACAAGTGTTGTGTTTATACTTTAGTTGAGTGTATTTTCAAGTCATCAGACGAAAGTCTGAGTCAGGTCCTGAGTCAATGATCCGAAGTTCAAATTGTGACAATTGTGCAAAGCAAAGGTGCCTGACAAGAGTCCACACCTCTGAGATATAAAGTTGTAGGTTCAAATGTTGCAGAGGAATCCACTGCATCCATTCATTTTCTATGCCGCTTATCCTCATTAGGGTCATGGGTACGTTGGAAACCTGTCCCAGTTGACTTCAGATGGGAGGCGGGGTACACCCTGGACTGGTTGCCAGTCAATCGCAGGGCAGACAAACACAGTCACATTCATACCTATGGACAATTAAGAGTCACCAATTAACCTAACATGCATGTTATGTCCGGAGTACCTGGAAAAAAACCCACGCACGGGGTGAACATGCAAACTCCACACAGAGAAGCCCAACGGAGATTTGAACCAATATCTCCTGACTCTGAGGCCAACATGCTACCCACTCAGCCACCGTGCAGTCATTTTAAATTTGCATTTCATATTGACAATATCATCTTTAGTAGTAGGCATGTCAAATTATTACCATGTTTCATCATATTAATCATAGATCACAAATCAATTAATCAGGATAAATAATCATATTTTGCTACTATGTCTGAATTATGCACATTTTCATTGCATTTTATCATCAGAAAGATGAATGACTGGACAGTTATATATATTATACATACTGTATACATTTTCTTAGTTCAAATGATGTTTAAAAAAAGATAAAAGATACTAGATACTATAACTGACTTTCTCTTGTTGCTGTGTCTTTTGCATGTCTCTCTGCAATTCCTCTGAATTAGACAATGGACTAAGATATAAGTATTTAGTTTTTTTTTTGTTTGTTTAACCTTTATTTAACCAGGAAAATCCCACTGAGATTAGTAATCTCTTTTTCAAGGGAAGCCAAGACAGCAGCACAGTTACATTACATCACACACAGACATTTCAACACGTCACTAAATGGATTCCATCCATCCATCCATTTTCTATGCCGCTTATCCTCATTAGGGTCATGGGGATGCTGGAGCCTATCCCAGCAGACTTTGGGCGAGAGGCGGGGTACACCCTGGACTGGTCGCCAGTCAATCACAGGGCACATATAGACAAACAACCAGTCACACTCACACCGATGGACAATTTAGAGTCACCAATTAACCTAACATGCATATTTTTGGAATGTGGGGGGAAACCGGAGTACCCGGAGAAAACCCACGCACGCACGGCGAGAACATGTAAACTCCACACAGAGATGCCCAACGGAGATTTGAACCCAGGTCTTCCAGATCTCCTGACTGTGTGGCCAATGTGCTAACCACTCAGCACCGTGCGGCCACAAAATGGATTCTGAAAAACAATTACAAATCATAGACTTAATTTCCAAATCTTTTAACATAGATCTAAAATGAACTATTGAAGTCAGTTCTTGCAATTTCAAGACCTTTTGTAAATTATAATAAATAATAATTATTATTATAATCCATGTTGAAGGCGCACAGTATTGAAATGCCACTTTACCAGTCTCTGTGCGGACAATTGTGACAGAAAGAAGCATGCAGTTTTGTGATCGCAGAGCATAATAATCTGTTTTCTGTTGAATATACGTACATAAGTATGGAGGAAGCAGACCTATAATCCCTTTGTAAATGAACATGTACCAGTGATTTCACCTGCGAGAGTCCAGTGCTGCCAAAGCAACACATGTGTACAGTTCACAGTGGTGTGTCCGAGGCTTACAGTTTGTGATAAATCACAGAGAGGCATGGTAAACAGAGTCTAGCAACTTTAATGCTTGGGTTGGAGCATTCATATAAATAACATCTCCATACTCTAAAACAGGTAAAAACGTTGCTGCAACAAGTCTCTACTTTGCATTAAAAGAAAAACATAGCTTGTTCCTAAAATAAAATCCAATTTTTACTCACAGCTTATTAATCAGTTGTTCAATATGTGCTTTAAAACAAAGACTATCATCAATTAAAATAACTAAATATTTAAATGATTTAACTGCTTCTATTTTTTACCCTTGAAGAGTAACAACAGGAGGAATGTTCTGTGAATTACTCTTTGTCTTTGTGAATAACATTAGTTTGGTCATATCTGCATTTAAAGAGAGGCATCATTGTAAGAAAGTGATCTGAACAATGGTAAACGCATTTTGCAATGTAACAACACTGGTGGCATAAGTTTTGGAAAAACAATAAAGAACCACATCATCAACATAGAAGTGAAAATTTGGATCCATGAGATACTGGCCAATATCATTAGTATAAATAGAAAGCAGGAGTGGCCCCAAGACAGAGCCCTGAGGCACTCCTTTTGTCACAGAGAGAGTATCAGAGCATATATCATCTGATTTAGTACACTGAGAACTATGTGTGAGATAGTTGCAGATCCATCCAACAGCTGCAGCAGACAGATGTTGATCAAGCTCTGATTAGGTATATTGTGATTCACAGAATCAAATGCTTTTGACAAATCAATGAATAGAGAAGCACAGTGTTGTTTATTGTCTACAGTACTATGGCCTTTTCTAAATCCTGACTGAAGTTTAGAAAAAACATTTTCAGAGTTAAAATATTCTTTTAGCTGTTCATTCACCAGAGATTTCAAAGTTTTTGATAGAATACAGAGTTTTGAAATGGGTCTATAATTATTTAGGATTTTTGTATCACCACCTTTGAACAATGGAGTGACAAATGCAGAATTCCAAATTTTGGGAATTTCCATAGTGCTCACAGTTAAGTTAAAAATGGATGTCAGGGGTTGGGCCACAAAATCAGCTGCATTTTTCAGAAAATAGGCATCAACTAGGTCTGGTCCATGTGGTTACAACAGTATTGTACTTTTCAAATGCAATACAGTCAGAATTGTATTGTATACAATTTTTACTATATATATAATTATACTCTTTTTGTGTGGAAAGTAGAAAATTGCTTGTTTTGACGCTTCTTTTGTTCAGGGCAGTCAGACAGGCTATTGCAGCACTATATTGTGAAGGTCTGAAGTATGTTGTTTTTCTTGAAGCTCTTGACCATGTCTGTTCTCTCTTTTGTCGTAGTTTGTCTTGCATTTGGTGCCTGCGAAAGCACCTCATGGTTGTGTGTAGAATAAAGAATTAAAGGAGTGTGTTGTTCTGAGCAAGGAGTTGGGGATACATACAATAAATGGTGTTGAAATTGAACTGCAGTTGATGTGTTCTGGTCAGAATAAAGCTTTTAAAAAAAGACTGTGTGAGTCTATTGGGTCTCTTCATTTGCCTCAGCTGTCATCATTACAGAGATAGTATAAGATGCCATGATGTGCATGCATTAATTAGGTTAACAATTTAAACAAAATGGCCGCACGGTGGCTGAGTGGTTAGCACATTGGCCACACAGTCAGGAGATCTGGAAGACCTGGGTTCAAATCTCCGTTGGGCATCTCTGTGTGGAGTTTGCATGTTCTCCCCGTGCGTGCGTGGGTTTTCTCCGCGTACTCCGGTTTCCCCCCACATTCCAAAAACATGCATGTTAGGTTAATGGCGACCCTAAATTGTCCATAGGTATGAATGTGAGTGTGAATGATTGTTTGTCTATATGTGCCCTGCGATTGACTGGCGACCAGTCCAAAGTGTACCCCGCCTCTCGCCCAAAGTCTGCTGGGATAGGCTCCAGCATCCCCGTGACCCTAATGAGGATAAGCGGTATAGAAAATGAAACAATGAATGAATTTAAACAAAATGAAATACATGTGTTACTTTTGTTTTCTTTACTTTCTTTTTGACAGCCTTAATATTACTATATTAATTCATCCATTCATTATCAATGCCGTTTAATCGGGGGTATGCTGGACCCAATCACAACTGACTTTGAGACACTCATCACTGAGTCCTACTGAGAACATTTTTTCTTCGGGTTTGGAGAATCGTGTGTCATTTTTGAGTGATGGTCTTAAACCTTTGATCTGCTGATAAACAGCCCGTTTCAGTGAAATTGTTGTTTTTCTACTTGAAACCTCGTTAAGATCCAAATGTGCAAAATTCTAGCAATGTTTCCACCGCTCTTAAGATTTGGATCGGGAGTGTACATTGTGACGTCCTTGATGTTAATGCAGGATCCCAATCGGGTTTGGTAGAGCGCCCCCTGACTGGCGACGTCGTATTCGGAGGGGGAGGAGCCGGCGAGCAGGCTGGGAGGCTCCGCTCCTCTGCCATGGTGATGGTGCTAGAGAGGGTGGCAGTTCAGCCCGCGTACCGGAACACAGTGCAAACGGAACGGTCGCTTGACTGGATCCCCCGCACGCTTCTTGGGGGGGACACTACAACTTTCCACGGAATGGTGAAGACTCGCGGTGTTTTATCGGCGGCCGTCTTGATGAAACGTTGGGGCTTTGTGGTCCCGCGGCGGCTAGTCGGGATGCTGGAGCTCGCCTAAGAGCACCGCGCTGCGTGTGTTGTCTTTTTGGATTTGCCTTCGAAGTTTATCGACGACGAGCTGCACATTTAACTCGTATGGTGCCTTTAAACTTCTAAAATGGTTTATGTCGTTTCGTACTACCCTTGTTACAAACCCGGATAAGGAGCAGCGCCGGAGCGACAACACCCCAACACGACAACCAGTGTTACTTTCCCCTCGGTAAGGCAACGCGCCCGCTCCGCCAGTTCGTCGCCTCTCCCGGTTGCACGCACAAACACACCCTGGGCGGGCAACCGCGGCGCTTGCGGTACCGTGCTGACTGCCAGAACACACACCCTCTAGTTTAGGTCGTGTGTGACGCCGTAACAGTTGACCTGGAAGCAATTGTGTATCAGCACGAGAGCCCCCCCAGTCGTAGTACTAAGTCCCAGTGCTAACCTAAATGAATGTGTCAAACGGTTAGCCTCGTTAGCTGTAGCCGTAGTTCAGATGCTACGCGAGGCTAGCCAGGTCTCTTGCTAACTATGTCTGCTGTTGACAAAACGTGACGGTAATCGGTGATTATAAGTTAACTAACATTTCATTTGGTGAACCAGCTCCATGACACACGGGGAAGCTGGGTCTGTTTCGGTTTGAACTGCGCCGTTTTTTGCCTCGACATTGTTACCCAGGTGTTGCTGTTAGCCTCACTAACTTGTACGTTGTCTTCACAGCCCGAGTTCCAGCCAAGTGAGGGGGTTTGAAGGAGCAATTGATGCATCTGGGAGTGTCTGAGTCCATGAGAGAGTGCGAGTACAGCCAAATAAGCACTCGCAGCTCCACTCCAATGGAGACTCCTTTTAAGAAGAAGACCCCCAAAAAGAGGAAATGGGAATCATTCCCGGGTCGGAATAAATTCTACTGCGATGGAAGGATAATGATGGCCAAGCAGACCGGGGTTTTCTACCTCACCCTTGTCCTCATTCTTGTGACTTGTGGACTTTTCTTCACATTTGAGTGAGTATTGTATTAACAGTCTTTTTTGCTTTCATTGGTAATTAACTTGTGCACTTTGACCTGGCCGCTTCGGGGTGTCATGAGTGTAGCAAAGTTTAGAGGATAGAACATGCCATCAGTTTGGAGTCGGTTTCTTTCCAAGGATCTTTTTAAGGCACATTGGGAAGGAGGCCTAAACTGACTCGGGATTAACAGCTTCACTCCTTTTCTGTGTAAATAGTTTTTTGTTTTTTTTTGGTAGGGCATGTTTCTGATGAAAGAATGCTACGTGGTTAGTGCTGTTGGTTTTAGTCTGTGGTTTAAACATGCCTCTGCATGTTGCACACTGAATGAGGGTGGGTTCACGCTCGTCATTTTTGGTCCGGTTAAAACAAACTCGAATCAGTATTTATTCTTGTTTGCTCAAGTGTGAACCCAGTCAAAGACCAAACAGGGGGACCGTGACCACCTGAGGGATGGGTATTTGTCTGCCTGCCAGTGGACTCTTAACTCGAATGACGCAAACCAAAATACTGCATATGATATCACTAAACATTGTGCGCCAATTTATTTAAGTTTGGAGAATGGGCGGTCCGAATGGGCTGATCCTTACGTATGAAACAAATCTTATTCACCCATCTTATCTGCATCCATAAAGGTCTGAAAGTCTGCTACCGTCCCTTCGCTTTGCCAGACTGACAGCTAGCAATCAAAATAAGGCTAAAGCTAGCCGGATGCAAATAGCCAGGCAAGACAGCAACCCGCCGTTAGCAGTGAAACGACCAACGCTACTCAAGGAAAATTATAGATATTGTGGCTTTAGATAAACCTCACGTTTTTGCTCACGGTGCACATTATTTTTGGTAAGAAACCAAATCAGGTCTGCAGTGTAACCTGTTGTGCAAGTTTTGTTTTGTTTTTTTCAATAAGAAAAATAAGAGACTAAAGGAACTGGTATCCTTTAGTAGTCGTCCAAACAAGGTGTGACTTTATGTATATAATTAACTGTGAGCAATTTGATCTCCTGACAAAAATACTGGTGTGAACACAAACCAGACCGCACTAAAGAATTTTTTAAACATTTCTGGTCTAGACCACTGTGCCTGACTGCAAGTGTGAATACACGCTAAAAGACAGCAATCCCAACAAGGGGTGGGAATAGACTAGAGCCTTGCAGTACGATATGTAGTGACAGTATATGGGCGAGAACATTAACCCCCTCATCTTCCCCTTAAAAGCTGACTTTTTCCCAGTTTAAGGTGTTACTGTTTAGGGCTGAGGGGGACCAAGTCAATCCTGGTTATATGAGAGACAGAGGTAGAACAGCACCTGTGTTACAGCACATCTTGCAATGCAGGGACAGGAGTGTGATATTTAATATCTGATACTCACATCTGCCCCTTTAAATAGTGTCACTGGCCCACTGGTAATTTTTAGACATCAAATCCGAAGCTTACATTGTCACACGAATAATTATCTGATTGTGTGATTATGACTCAATGTCAACATGCACACAGCATTTTATTGCGACAAGACAAACAATTGCGGTGGTGCACACATAAATCGCGTCTTTGGTATTATTTGGCTAATCTGAAGCCTGAAACACAACATCCGTTGACTTAGTCGTAAATTCTGATGTGTTTGCTGCACAATGTACTGAGACATAAAGTCATTTAAAAGTTTGTGGCTGGGAATCTTAGGGTACCTCACAATACGATACAATTTGTGATTTACATGGCTCACAACAAGGCTAAAATTTCAATACGGCCATAGAGTGAAACAAAAACAAACATTTTCTATATTTTCCAGCAGAATTTAAGCACAGTACAAACAGCTGTAGTGCAAAAGCAATTATAATTTTAGTGCAACATTACTGTAAACAGAATCAAATCTAATAAGTAGAAACATAAATATGATAGTTTAAGTATTCAACCTTATTTTTCTTGAGAGATACTTTTACAAAATAAGAATGGTAGAGAGCTACTCTTTTTTTGTAAAATTTGTTTTAATGGCTTATTTCAGCGCAAAAAAAATGTGTGTATGCACAAGACACATTTTGTACAAAAACACACAAAAAAGCGTTCACCTACATTTTGTATTTCAGAGTGCATTTATTTTTAGTGCAGTTTTCCCTCAACACTTAGCACTGTTAGCTATTTTGACAAAAAGAAAGAAAAGTTGCGCCATTTTCCTTTTTATTTATTTGACTGGCAGCATTTCAACTTTATTTACTACTATATTTAGTCATTTTCTTTATACTAGGGTGGTGCCTCCTTTGATGATCAAGTTGTGAAGCACACAGCAAGATGATACGGCCCGCTCTGGACAGGCACAACCATAGCTATTTGTAGTTTTAATGTTCTATCACTAGGAGTTGTACATACAGTAAATGTACGCATTGTTCTACGCACGAGCACAAGTGGATAAATCTCATGCTTTGCATGGGAATCTTTTAAAGCACACTCTATGCACACACCTTGCAGTGGTTTTCCTTCGCAAGGTATCAGAAAAAGGCAAAAATGTTGATTGCATTTTTCCAAAGTCAAAGCAGATGTTTGAGATTATCTTGTTTTGCCTGAAACACAAAGATAATTTGCTTTCATTGGTGACTAATAACTTCTTTTTTTTTAAAAAAGTCACATTTGAGAGGCTGAAATCATGATATTTACTGTACATTTAAAATGAAATCATTAATCAATTACCAAAATAGTTGTCGATTAATTAAACGATTAATCACTGATTAATTGTTGCAGTTCTAGTATTTTTATGAGACGCTCCCACTCCTCAGCCTCTCTTAAAATGTTTAATTAATTGGTTAATTTATTGTAATTTATAATGTGTATTTTGCCTGGTCACATTTTGATAAAGTTTCACATGGAGCACTAATAAGTAATTATCCCACTACTTTTGTTTGAACGACTTGAATTTGTGCATTTTTTGTCCACTCACAACGGCTTGTTTAAGTCTGCATATTAATTTAATTCCAAATTGAAAGGGAATGTTAAGAATCACAATAAAGTAGTATCCAAAGTAAAAAAACATTGGCTACAACCAACAACACTACTCACTCACAGTGACAGGTGCGCCATAAGGGGATTGGAACACAAATGTAATAATAATAATTCATTTAATTTAACAGCGCCTTTCATGACACTCAAGGACACTTTACAAGCATTACGATACATAAAACACAGTAGGTAGCATATAAAAACAGACAAAACCACATCAGTACAGAAAAAGGAAGTGTAAGATCAGAGGGAAAAAGCTGCCCTGAACAGGTGGGTTTTGAGTCTAGTTTTAAACATAGGCAGAGAGTCTATGTTGCGGAGATCGGATGGGAGAGCGTTCCAGAGCTAAGGCGCAGAATAACTGAAAGCTCTGCCCCCCATGGTGATGAGACGGGCAAAAGGGACAGAGAGCTGAGGAGAAGCTGAGGAACGGAAGGAGCGAAAAGGAATGGTCACGTGAAGGAGGTTGGAAAGGTAGGGAGGAGACAAATTGTGAAGGGCCTTAAAACTATATAAAAGAATCGTGAAGTAAATTCTGAATTTAATGGGAAGCCATTGAAGTTGTTGAAGGTAGGGGTGATGTGGTAGGGGGTTTTAGTGATAACGCAGACAGCTGAATTCTGGACCAGTTGAAGTTTACGAAGAGATTTGAGGGGAAGACCAGAAAGGAGGGAGTTACAGTAATCTAAACGCGACATGACGAGACTGTTTGCAAAGACAGAAGTAGCGTGGACTGTGGGGGGGGGTTATGTTGCGAAGATGGAAATTGGCAGACCAAGTAATGTTATTGATGTGTGACTGAAATGATAAGTAGCTGTCGAGGACGACACCCAGACTCTTAACTTGAGGGGAAGGGGATACCATGGAATTGTCAATGGAGAGAGAAAATGTACTGGTTTTGGAAAGAGTGGATCTGGTACCAACAAGAAGAAACTCAGTCTTGTCACTGTTAAGTTTAAGAAAATTGGACGTGAACAAGTTTTTTTATTTCTGACATTTGAAGATTTAAATGAAATCTTCAAGATTAAAAACTCGTAATGTACAAAATAATCATCAAGCTTACTTATTTCTTCATATGATGCACACACAGCAATGAACAACGTCATGCTCCGCCACACTTCTTCTCTGTTCTTGCACCGTGAGGTGTTCAGATGCACTCACATTGGTCTCGTTAGGCGCTGACTCTTTTCAGTTTTTATTCACGTACCTCCATGACAATTGGTGTACCCTAATTTTGGAACCTATGCCCTAAGAGATGGGATGAGGAGCCCGGTGATCCGTGAGGAGCTCAGAATAGAGCTCCTGCTCCTTCACAATAAGAGGACACAGTTGAGGTGGCTCTGGCATCTAGTCCGGATTCCTCTCAGACTTTCCCTGTGAGGTGTGAGGTTCCGGGCAGGTCCAGCTGGGAAAAGGCCCCTGGGGCAGACCTAGAACACGGTGCAAATGGAGGGGGTGGCCGGGGTCCGGGAAGTCTGGACTTCCTTACTGAGACTGCTGCTCCCGGACCCGGATAAGCAGAACAAAATGGAATGGAACATTAAAAATGTAATATAATGATTTTTGAGACCAAAATAATTTTCTGAATTGTTCAAATTTGATGAAAATATATTTGCACTTTGATTGCAGTCATCACAAATATAGTGTATCTTTCTCATTGTCTCTTCTTGGTTGTATTTGGACACCTTTTGATTGTACATCGGACTTTCAGATACAGTAAATACAACAATTACATATACAAATAGCACAAAAACTGACATTTAATACAGTTTATTGCTAAACTGTACACCGTGCTTTACAATTACCTGTTAATTACTGGATGTTGTACATTTCTAAATTTCTCTTGGGGGTTATGGCTAATATCATTCTCAGCTTTATAGAGTAGACTAGTCATGCCATTTGCACTTGCTTAATTAATGTTCCACTCCCCCAAAGGACACACACACACACACGTCTCCACATTATCCGAACCAGCCTTTTCACTTTTTTGTCGGGTGTCCCAAATTTTGCCATTGTGATTGAAGTATGTGATGGAGATGGACACTGACCTAAGCACTGCCAACGCATGGGTTTACCACAGTGCATTGTTTCTTTCACCCCTCTGACTAATTATACTGTCATCGCAGAAACCTGATCAGGTCTAGATAACAATCCTGGTTTGTTGCTCAATCTGGCCGTCTGTCAGGGTAAAGTGCTTTCAAGCTAGATAGAGCTTAATAGGCAAACACTAAACCGCCCCCTCCAAAACACAACATGTTGAATTGGCGAACATGGCAAAAGACATCAGTGAAAATTAGCTGAGCTGCCTCTTCTGGTGTGTGTGAATGGAAGCTAGCTGTTAGTGTAGATTAGCATGCTGTTGCGGCTATGGGAGGGTGTGCAACTCGGGCTGGATGAGTATATTTTCACATTTTTGTTTTTTACTGCATAATGTAAGGAGCGTTTTACAATGCCAGATGATGATGATGTGCAGGTTCTGAGTGGAAAAAACGCGAGAATCATGTTTATTTTTGTAACCAGCTTGTCTTAAGTGTAAACAGACATTAAACACTAGTGTCCAGTAAACACACTAGCCTTCAAAATAAGAGTGCCGTTTGCTCTGTGTTGTCTAACCCTGTTAACAAAATAAGCATGTCATAAAATATCTTACAATGCTATTAGAATTGCATCAATGACCACATCTTCCTTAATCACAAGCACTACAGCATTACAGTTTGTTGAAGTTTGCTGTGTGCATTGTGTTGTGTGCGTTTTATCTTGTGTATCTTGTGTATCAGTCTTATCTTCAAAATACAAAATATACAGATAAGGACATCCCTAGTAGTTTTAATTTATTTTATTTAAAAGCTCTTAACATTTCAATTACAATGTTAAATACTCTTGAGAAAATAAAATGTGTTGCTTTTGACACTATGTGCGCACAGTATTACCATATACTGTATAATTCATGAAAAAATATTCTAAAAAATGTTGAAATGTTGATTATCAACAATAATTTGTGGAACAATTATCATCCATCAGAAATTGTTATAATATCAGGCCTAATTCAAAGTTACAATGTACATTCTGCCGTAGGTGTTTACTAAATTCCTGAGTTCTTCTGTGTATGTTCAAGTTCCTTTCCTACGACAGCGATGTAAGTCAACTTTTTAGTGTAAGTCGGAACGTATACCTAAATTAACACCTTTTACACAGAACACATGAAGACCAAACAAAATACAGTAATAAAAAGATTAATTACAAGAACTAAATGAATCAGTAATAAAAAGACCTCCTTACTTTCATTCCTGTGGTTGTCTTGCACACTGGAAGGGGTGTTTGCAAGGGATGGAGAACTTATTCAGTCGAAAAAGTCACAATAATGATATCACTAGTCTGCTCAGTTATCATTGTTGATATCATAAGAGCAGACTCTTTAAAATGTTCAAGGATACAATTGTTGTTCTTGACGATGGTATCTGTGTTTGATGTTAATTTAGTGCTACGCTGATGTTGCAGCTTGAATTGTGGAAAATTGCAATGGACATGTCCAAATTCTACATTTAGCCAATTAATTAAAAAAATCTAAATAAACTGACAAGACTGTTAATTGTTTGTTGCGGCATCATGATTAGGTTCAAAAAATGTTAGAGATATGAAATTGCCCCTGTCTGAAATCCAGTGCGCGTGCAATGGTGCATGCTAACCAGGTCTATCAGTATTAAACTCTGGACTACATAATCTGGGAAAGGAGCACATTCATGGCCAAAGGACAGACTCAATAAGGAGCAGAACTCTCAGGGTAAACGTTTAAACCCCATTTTACCATGGAACTGATTAGGGCAGCACAGGAATTGTGTTTTTAATTTATACTAACATGAAAAATAGTTTCTAAATTATGACAGTTTTTAAATTACATATACAATTGACAAGCTGCATCACAAACAAACAAATGATGACAGCCAACACTTGGTCATCGCTATTCCGACAACTGGTGAGGCTTGCTGGCTATCCTCTCGCGGGAGGAGTGATCATGTGAATTACTATAATTTACTTTTATTGTCGTCTTGAATTAATTGTATGAATGTACTGTCGCGTGTGAGATCATGCCATGTTTTTGACTTGATGGATACTTTCTTTTTATCCATTCCTATAAACAACGTCCCTTGTCAATGGTCCTTCCAAGGAACGGTATGCGGAAATGCTCATCCAAGCTGGTTGCTACTCGACTTCTGCCACCCGAGAGAAGAAGAAAACTCAACACCACCGTGCAGACATGTCTGCGGTGTACTGTGGTGTTACTTTCATGTGGATGTTGGATATTCCGCTTCATAGGTACAGGGGTATTTCCCCCTCACGGTGCTCGGACTGCTGTGTCATGGTGTGGGGAGCTCGCACGGTTGGTTGTTCATACCAGGGATTGTCAAAAAGTATCTTATTTTTTTGCATGTTTGTCACACTTAAATATGTGACACAAACGCGCACGTTCGGTGAAAGGTATTGTGTTGAAAAACACTTTTATTTGTTAGTTCAGGATCTTGAGTGATCGGCTTTACTGAGAAAGACTCAGACACACAAGTAAGTGTAAAATACAGAGTCTTTATTCTACCCCTTACACTGAGTTACAAACAAGCAAAGGTTGGTTATGCACAAAACAGAATCAAAATCTCAGCTCTTACCGTGACGCACTGGGTTAGAGAGCCTACAACCCCGGCTTGAGTTTGCACCAACCTGGCTGGGCGTCTGTACACGACCCGCAGCAGACTCTAACAAGAAGTGAGCTCCCCCCTCCTTTATACAGGTCTGCCTGTGAGAGCGTAAGACGGGGGTGGCCAGTCCATGTCCCGCGCTCCCAAGACACAGAGCTGTTTCCCAAGGTTAACAACAAAGGCGCCAGTCGGTACACTGAGTTTGTTTAAAATAGTTAAGATCATTGTGAATTGCGAAGCAAGGTTACAAACAAGCTGCATGATCTTTCTTTCCCACCCTCTGGTACGCAAGAATGGGAATCAAAACATCATAACAACATACTTTCCAATTTCAGGTGTTTTCACAGACTTACCGTACTTCAGGAGGGGCTTGTTAGGGTTTGTAAGGGCATGCCACTATGAATGAGCAGTCCGCTGGGGAAATATTTCCACACACAAACGTTACTACTTCTCACAATTACAACATTCCATTCACAATATGTTAATATCCACAAGATTCTGCGTTTAACAGTAGATTCCATCTACTGTTAAACTGAAACCAACCAATTAAAATGAACTCCTGCAATTATGCCAAAACCTGTTGGTGTCTACTAATGCACATTTAATAATGCACATGAAATTATGTCATTGTGAGGAGAAGGAACGTTTATGTATTTGCCTGTCAGACCAATCAATTGTGGCGGAATGTTATCACAAACACTAACCCATCCCCTCCTGAACTGAACACACCAAAATGATGGCCTAAAACACCAGCTAAAGTTGGCAAAAAAAACATAGGAACTCCTCTTACGAAACATGAATGGAAACTAGAATGGTTAGCTTTGTTTAGCAGAGCATGCTAGTGCGGTTTTGTGTGTGCAACTCAGGCTGGGTGAGTGTTTACACCATGTTGTGTTTTACCGCTTTAATGTCAGCGAGCATTTCACAATGCCCAATGATGTTGTGTAGGATCTGAGTGAAAAAGGACAAGGACATTTTGCACAGAGCTTGTTTAATCGTCAACAGACGTTCTCAACACACAACACACGTCTGCAAAACACACACCTTCAAAAGTGCACTGTTTGCCACATCATGTCTAATTGTGTAAACAACATAAGGTTGTAAAAATATCTAACATTAATAACGCAATTGGTATTGCATCAGTGACTACATTGTCCTTAAGCACGAGCATTAAAGTTTGTTGAAGATTTTGTAGCGGTATGTGTGGAGGCTGACATCCCGTAACAAAAGTTACACCCATTTCTGATTACTGGGCAAAATTACAAAATACATTTTTTAAAGGGTTCTTGCATTTAACTAGTGGACATTTTATTTACTAATCCAAAAAGCACACACTGCATGCTGCTAAAATAAGTGTAAATAATATAAAATAAGTGTAAAAGGTAAAACATAGAATTCTAAAAAATTAAAAAGGGAAAAAAAATTAGTTTAGAAAAACACAAAACTTGAGAGATTTTATAGGGCCCTACCATTTTTTTTGTTTTTTGAAAATGTTCTTAGTATGTCAACTTTATTCTTAATAACCTTGGTAAATTTTCTTCTCGTATTAGTATGACATTATTGCCATCATATTTTTACTTTATTCACATTTTATGATGTTTTTTTTAAATTATAATTGTCCAAAAATGGCATACATACAATACCTACAAGCATATCTATATGTATGTATGAATGAAATGATACAAGTGTGCATCTTTGGTATGGCAGCGGGAAAGAGGGGAAACGTTATGATTGTGTTTTTATTGGAAAGGAGGGGACGGTGAGCGGTAGGAAAGGTGAGCGAGAAAGAATCACTTAATGTTGTGAATGCTTTCTGCGTGCATGCATTTCGGATGCGTGCTAATTAGTGGCAGTAACCCGTAACAGACGAGCTCAAAAATATTTCAGCTTTCTTCTTGATCATTTTTTTCTTGTAACTATGCCTTAATTCTCATATTATTTTGACTGTATTTCCCAACTTGTAACTTTTTTATTACCTTGTTTTTGTGAAATTACGAATCAAACAGAACAAAATGATTCGCTGTGGCGACCCCTGATGGGATAAGCAGGGATAAGCCAAAGAGAAAAGAAGACTGTTGATTTTTGCATTTATCGGTTGTTGTTATTTTGTTTTTGTTTGTTGTTGAATTGTTTTTTAAGAATTTGTCGTGAACCAATTAAAAGCAGCAATGGCCCCTTGCCGCACTTCGGACACCACTCGCCTAGCGTAACCTTTTATCTTGATTTGGTGCTTTCTATTTTTTTGACATAATTAAATATTATTAATGCCGTGTGGTTTTCTGTCATGAAATGCTCTTTTGTGTTCTTTGTTCCCTTTTAGTTCTTCGAAATGGTTCACTCATGTAGCTGTTTCCAGGGTAACTGCATCCCCTTTCAAAATTGTCTGACATTGGATAGGTTTTGTATCCATAGCAACAAAACCTTAAAGTCTAAGTAGATGTAGAAATTTCTATGAAATTTAAAGGGGAAATGTATGTATTCCCACAATGTCCCTCTTTTCAGTACATTGAACGTGATCCACAGCTTTTCATTTGTCATGTTCAGTGACTACAATTGATTTCTGGCCACATTGTCCTCGGAGGGGGAAAGAATCTACCTTGTATTCTCCACATATTTATTGATTTGTGCTTATTGGGGATTTGGCCTGAAAGTTACATCCATCCTCATTGAAGCGCTTGCATTTAACTTTGGCGATCATTTAGGTCACACATGACAGCCTTTTCAATAATTTGATGATGTATGACTTACTGTGTCTCTAAGGGCAGAGAAAGTACTTCTTCTATCTCCACCAATGCTGTCCAAACGAAACTTTTGGATAGCACTTTTTTCCTCCCTTTGTTGACTGGAGAGATGAATCCTCAGCAGAGCTCTTGCCCTGTACTATAAGTTACAACTATTTTGGTGCTTTTCTGAACACATTTCATGAACACAAGATCGCAACTGGTTGCTGACTCCCTCAACCTTAACTTGGATATGCGAGAGGTTCAGATTGCTTGAAATTAATAAATGACTTACTTGTGCTGATCGCTGCTAGGAAGCCAAGTTAACCAGCTAATTACTGAAGTTTAAAGCAGTTGCCTAGCAACAATGCCAAACAAAAGAAAAAAGGGGAAAAAGAGCAAAGAAACCAAAGCTCTAAAAGAAGAAATCTAGAAGTTGCAAGAAGAAAATGTTGCATTGTGCGCTGCTCTGAAAGACATAAGATGGCAGATAATAAAGCACAATGCACTGATATCAAGGCTTTGCAAGATAATATAAAGCCAGTATTGGAAGAAATTGCTACCTTGCGTACTGCTCTCAAGGAAGCTAAAAAAAATTCATTCATTCATTCATTCATTTTCTATGCCGCGTATCCTCATTAGGGTCGCGGGTATGCTGGAACCTATCTCAGCTGGCTTTGGGCGAGAGGCGGGGTACACCCTGGACTGGTCGCCAGTCAATCGCAGGGCACATATAGACAAACATTCACACTCACATTTATACCGACGGACAATTAACCTAACCTGCATGTTTTTGAAATGTGGGAGGAAACCGGAGTACTCGGAGAAAACCCACACACGCACGGGGAGAACATGCAAACTCCACACCAGATGACCAACGGAGATACAAACCCTGAACCTCCTGACTGTGAGGCTAATGTGCTACCCACTCGACTGCCGTGCGACCCGCTAAAAACCATAGGGATAAAAATAGTCCCATGACGTTCATTGTTAGCTCCCTCCCTCCCTTTTTCTCTCTTTAGGATGCACAGAAAAGGGAAAGACGCGTGGTCGTGTTTCACCAAATTCCAAAAAAAGATGCAGTGCCGTGTATACATTTCAGAATCCTGTGTGTGCATGTGCGTGCGCGTGTTAGTCTTTAGTTTGTTTTCATCAAATGATGCTCTCATTTCTCCAATTCATTTGATACACCCAGATAAAATATGCTTCAAAATCCAGCAAGAAATCCTCCCCTCATGTGGACATGTGCTGTTCCACTCTCTAGTTCAAAAGCGAGCTTATTGATCGTATGATGTTATGTAATGTAAAAGACTTGCAACACAGTGATCCGATGGTATATCAGGGGTCTTCTGTCAATTGTCCCAAACAGAGTGAATATAGTTTCTCTGTCGAGGGTGAAGCGCGTTCCAGCATCATGATGCCAAATCCATTCATGATAAATATTAGTTTGATTTATTTTTTGCCTTGAATTTTGATTGGGTTGGGGGAACATTAATCTTACAGAGCAAGCACACTGCCAAGACCCACCTCACTTGATTTACTGACAAATAGTAATCTTTTGAGTCTGTTTACTGCTTGATCATTTGTTGGCTGACCTTTCTGTTTGGAACGTGCTCCTCTCCAGCTGTTCAAGTGAACAAGAACGAAGGCTGTGCTAATGTCGCTTGACTTTAACACAGACCTGCAGCCTATGTAAATCTTCTGGGTTCATGGTGATATCCTTGCATTCACATGTATAGAATTCAACATGGCGAACCTAAATATAGTTTGGCTCAGTTTGTGTGAATAACTGAGCTTGGCATATTTCAGCGGATGAAGCTGCCCCTCCTGAGGTCTTACCATATGAGCGGTAAATGAGGTAGGTTACATAAGCAATCAATATATTAGGAACTCACTGCCATAATGATTAACCTTGCAAGGCCACATTTTCAAGAACACAGGCATGTTTCCAATCGGTTTTATTGTACTGTAAGGTCCTTCCAGCGCATTTTTTGTCAGGCTGTTGCTACTGGTCAACAAATGTTATTTTCACCTCACATCTGTTCATGTTTTTAGACGGAAACATGTCATCAGTGTTCCAGTACATTCCTTATTTATCGCTGTTAATTGGTTCCAGACTCTCACTGCAATAAGTGAATTTTTGCAAAGTAGGATTCCTTATTTATTTATAAACTGAATATTTTCATAGTTTTAGGAAACCTGTTCTTTTAAATGTCCTTTTTGGCATTATTGGAGCTCTCTAGAAATGAAATAAGACTTCTATATTCACATTTACACTTGTATTACGTTTCTGACATTTTAGCAGCCAGTACTGTAGAATGCTACTGTAGTGGTGCAGTGAAAGAAAGCCCTATATCCTATTGGTACTCTATTTTTACTCTTTGTAGTCTGTTGGTACCAAGTAGGCATGTCACAATAATTGATAAATCGAAGTCGATATCTTTGCCGGACTTGACAAATTGACGTGCATATATATATGCATGTTTGTTGTCCTCGTCTCTTTTTACCACACATGCTGGATGACAAGGAGATTCACTCTGCACTATGTCTGCATAGTGTGCGATCACAGTGTTGCTCGCTACATTGCAAAGGAAATGCAACCTTTCAATACAGTTGAAAATCCAACATTTCAGCAGATGTCATAAATGTTTGACAGACAAGAGGTAGATAGGGAGAGACAGTTAACAGATACTTTCTTAATCTCCAAGAGAAATGTACATTTCCAGCAGCTCTGCAAAATGGCATTAACTAAAACCCCTAATCACAACATAAAACAACCAAGGCACATTGAATAATAATAAATAAATAATAAAAAGTAATTTTTTTTTTTTACATTTTACTCTGCCACTACAGATATGTGGTCCAGCTCAAATATGACCCCCTAAATTAGTTTAACAATACACTACATAACTGCACATATGTAGTTTTATTGGCGTGTTTTTTCTTAACAGAGACTGGTCTATTTTTTTTGTTTTCGGTTGTGATCATCCAATCTTCACGCAGAAGATGAGTGTGTACGACAGCCTTACATAAAGTGTATATAGCACTCATGAGTCGCACGCTGCACTCACGATCTACAATCTACCAATGGAGGGAGGGCAAAGGGAAAGCACGTGGTTGTCACAAATCACTTGCTAAATACAGTGAGGGGAAAAACTATTTGAATCCCAGCTCATTTTGTAAGTTTGCCCACTAACAAAGAAATGATCAGTCTAGAATTTCAATGTTAAGTTTATTTGAACACTGAGAGACATCAATGACAAAAAAATCCAGAAAAATGCGTTTCAAAAAGAGTTATAAATTAATTTGCATTTTTATGAAGGAAATAAGTATTTCATCTCTTTGAAAAACGTGCTTCAGTACTTGGTGGCAAAACCTTTGTTGGCAATCACAAAGGTCAGCCGTTACTTGTAGTTGGCCACAAGGTTTGCACACATCTCAGGGGGGATTTTGGCCCACTCCTCTTTTCAGATCCTCTCCAAGTCATTAATGTTTCATGGCTGATGTTTGGCAACTAGAACTTTCAACTCCCTCCACAGATTTTCTATCGGATTAAGGTCTGGAGACTGACTAGACCACTCCATGATCTTAAAATGCTTCTTCTTGAGCCAATCTTTTGTTGCCTTGGCCGTGTGTTTTGGATCATTTTCATGCTGGAATACCCAACCACGACCCGTTTTCAATGCCCTGACTGAGGGAAGGAGGGTCTCACTTAACACTTGACGGTACATGGCCCCCTCCATATCTCCCTTTGATGCAATGCAATTGTCCTGTCCTCTTGGCAGAAAAACACCCACAAAGCATAATGTTTCCACCTCCATATTTGACGGTGGGGACGGTGTTTTTGGAGTCATAGGCAGCATTCCTCCTACTCCAAACACGGCCAGCTGAGTTGATGCCAAAGAGCTCAATTTTGGTCTCATCTGACCACAACACTTTCACCCAGTTTTCCTCTGAATCAGTCAGATGTTCAGTGGCAAACTTCAAACGGGCCTGTAGATGGACTTTCTTGAGCAGGGGGACCTTGCGGGCACAGCAGGATTTCAGTCCTTCACGGCGTAGTGTGTTACCAACTGTTTTTGTGGTGACTATGGTCTCAGCTGCCTTGAGATCATTGACAAGTTCCTCCCGAGCGGTTCTGGGCTGATTCCTCACCAATCTCATTATCATTTAAACTCCACGAGGTGAGATCTTGCATGGAGCTCCAGACCGAGGGAGATTGGTAGTTAATTTATTTATTTTTATTTATTTAATAATTAATTTATATATATATATTTTGTGTTGTCCAGCATCATAACAACTGAATGGGAGTCAAGCTGCCTTTAAATGCCGAGGAAAAAATTTCTTTGCCAAGGGAGACTTCATAATCCAAATGAGTCTCCCTTGACATTTGACTGCGTTTATTATGAATTTTGTTGCGCCACATTTCGATGCCGAACCTGACCTGAATAGGGACAGGTGGGGGGTGGGGGATATAAGAAAGGGTGCAGAAGAACCTCACAAACATATTTCAACCATATTATAAACAACCATGATAATCACAATTTCAGCAACAACCAGAACAGTCACAGAACAAAATGAGCAAAAATGCAAAAATGGTAGTTAATTTATGTTTCTTCCATTTGCGAATAATTGCACCAACTGTTGTCACCTTCTCACCCAGCTGCTTGGCGATAGTCTTGTAGCCCATTCCAGCCTTGTGTAGGTCCACAATCTTGTCCCTGACATTCGTGGAAAGCTCTTTGGTCTTGGCCATGGTGCAGAGTTTGGCATCTGGATTGATTGATTGCTTCTGTGGACAGGTCTCTTTTATACAAGTAACGAGCTGAGAGGGCTACCAATGTCAGGTCGTTACTTGTATAATATCCACCTGGGAGGTAGAGATCTTGCTGACGGATAGGGGATCAAATACTTATTTCCTTAATGGAAATGCAAATTAATTTATAACTCTTTTTAAAACGCATTTTTCTGGATTTTTTTGTCATTGTTGTCTCTCAGTGTTCAAATAAACCTACCATTGAAATAATAGACTGATCATTTCTTTGTTAGTGGGCAAACTTACAAAATCAGCTGGGGTTCAAATAGTTTTTTTCCTCACTGTAAATACACTTGAAACCCATCCGATACCCTACTTTGTGCTACGGCCAATAAACTTCCCAAACTCTGTGGAGCTAGTGCATGTGGTAACACGTACGTCGGGATGTAAAAGCCGCTTAAGTGTGATCACTATAATAATCACCTGTGCCACTATAGGATAATGGGATTACATATAATTGTCTTATTACAAGAAGAACTACATGCGTGTGTGTGTAAGTAAAGGGATTACATTCACTTATTGGTCATTAAAAGCAAAGTGCTTAATCGCTAGTATGCATTGCACTGTGTGTTAAAGTAAGCTTTGTAGTATGTCTGTTTCTAGGGGTTTATTTTGGGCCATTTTATTTTATCATTTGTCATTTGTCCTCCTCTCACTATCATTGCTTCTCTTTTCAGTTGTCAGTTCTTGGCCTTGCAGTTGACCCCAGTCATACCGGTGATAGGGGGAGTGCTCTTTCTCTTTGTGCTGGGAACACTGCTGCGAACCAGCTTCAGTGATCCGGGGGTCTTGCCCAGGGCCACTGCAGATGAAGCAGCCGATCTAGAAAGGCAAATAGGTAAGAACCCACTGCCATTAATTACATTCTTATTAATGTAGTCCATGACTTTTGCCAGAGTTGCTATGGGTGGAGGGGCCACTTTTGGGCTGAAATTCATTAATTTATTCATTCATTTTCTACACCGCTTATCCTCATTAGGTTCGCGGGCATGCTGGAGCCTATCCCAGATGAATGGTCGCCAGTCAATCGCAGGGCACATATAGACAAACAAACCGTCACACTCACATTCATACCTATGGACAATTTAGAGTTTAAGTTAGGCAACTTGCCTAACTTAACATGCATGTTTTTGGAATGTGGTAGGAAACCGGAGTACCCGGAGAAAACCCACGCACGGGGAGAACGTGCAAATTCCACACAGAAATTCCCAACAGAGATTTAATCCCTGAATCTCCTGACTGTGAGGCCAATGTGCTTACACACTCATCCACCGTGCGGCCTGGGCTGAAGTTATTTTTTACTTTTATAGATAAAGATGGAGAGAGTAATCTGATTTTTTTTTAAAACAATATTTACTTTATACTTTTTATTTGCTGTGTGAAGTATCTGTTTCCAGTCCTTCAGGCCACCTAGGGCCTCATTAAACAAACTGCGGACTGATTTACTCTATTAACTAGACTTTTTAAAAACCTTTTTGTAGGGTGGTAAACTACATAGTGTAAAAAGGAATGTGTTACAAGAGTCATCTGAAAAGTACCAGTGAACTTTACCAGTGAAACGTATTCTGAGAATAAACAAATTAAGAGCCAAAAAACACTGTTGGCTAGATTTGTATGTATCATGATGTGATGCTATATATGTGTGTGTGCGTGTGTGTGTGTGTGTATATGTGTGTATATATATGTTATATGTATATGTGTGTGTATATATGTGTGTGCGTGTGTGTATATAAATATATGTATGTGTATCTCTCTCGCTCTCGCTATAAAAAAAAGTCATGTAAGGTGGACTGGCTGTCAGAGTATGTGGGAACAGAAGAATAAGACTTGAATATGAGTGAGATTTTTTTGAGAAAGGGCTGCTCTGAACAAGTTTTCTGAGTGAAAAATGTGGAGCAAATAAGTGGCTTACCGGCCATTGAAGAAACAGCCATGTAACCACCATGCAACTTTCAAGAAACGTAACAAAAACTTTCCACAGCAACCAATGGGCGACCATCTGGTGCTCAAAACCAAACCAAAAAAAAAAGTTTCTCAAAAAACAAACAAAAAATCTTAGATTTTCCTCACTGTTCCCGGCCACCTCTGTCATGGTGCCGGGCTCACATGGGAGGTGTCATTCGCAACTGCTGGTTGTTACTAAGGACCATCAATAAATTACTATTGCTGTGAAAAGAGTTTGTCATGTATTCTAAAGCTCACTACAAATTGATCTATAACCTTGTTAAATGATTAGTCCTACCCTAAAAGTATTGCAATGGATGTTGAATAATTTGACATCAGGATGGCTCTAATTCAGCTGGCTTTTTATTTGCAACTTTTGGTTAGACTTCACTTCCTTGTTTTCTTTATTCTACACACTTGACTCCAAATGTTTGCTCAAACTAGCATGCTGAATACCACTGCCTCTATCCATCCATCTTATTCCTGAGCCCGCTGACGTGAAATAGGTTATTGGTGAAACTTCAGTTATACCAACCGGAAGTTTCACTGAGCTATTTTTTTCAATTAGAGTTGGCAGTTTTATTAGCTTTGGCGGTGCATACAAACATTATAAGCATGTTTTATTTAATCCTCCGAAATTTACAAAAATGGCCTTGTGCAGATCTTGGTTGTACTAACATCCTACATTATGGTTGGGACACTCCAAACCACCAAACATCTGCTTTTAGATACATAAGATTGTGCCCAACATCTTTAAACAAAACCCGACCAACCCTATCGCTATGAAGTTATTGATACAGTATGCCTCGGAGCTTTTAGGATTGTTCATAGCCTCGCCATCTGGCGCAATTGAGTTGAGAAAGTAGCTAAAAATGCTACTATAGGTGATGTCTGGCCACTTTTTCTGGTCATCCCCCCATCCCTGGTGCTCCCACATTTTTATGTAGTTATTGAGCCAAAAAAAGAAAAATTGCGCGATCGGTTCTACAGTTATAATGTAAATAAACGCCGGTCCCGGTGTCTACCGGAAGTTTCTAGAGTAGCTAGAGCCCGCTTACTAAACAGCACCCTGGATCAATACAATAATCCAAACGCTACAGTGTTTTGCACAGCCATTTTTTTCCAGTTTTCTATTTTATTGGATGGAGTTTTATTTTCACTAAGACCTGACCCTCAGAGGTTTGTTACAAAAGCCAAACAATATTGTTGGTCATGCAGTGTAATAATAATAAAAAAAGGACATTTAGCAATGTTTCGACTGGATTAGTTTTAACGCTTTGAAAAGCTGTTTAATAACCATTTTCAATTCCACAAATTCACGATGGTAACAAAAGTTTATTATTAAAAAAAGGATCTGGATCGGATTGGCAAGACTATAAAAAAAAATAAAAATTATAGCCGGAATCAGAAGTCAAAGAATGTGGATTGGAACATCCCAAATAAATAACAATATAAATGGTAAAAAAAAATGGTATTGGATAAGATAGTTCTACGACTTGTTTTGTCTGAAGTGGACAAAAAAAGCTATATTGTCAAATGTGTATTGCTGACCTTTTGAACCCACTCATATATAAAATATCACAGAATGAAAATTGGACTACCTCAAGTTCTCAGGTTTTGGACAGGTGTGATACTACGTACATGTGTGCACGTCTGATGGCGCTCACAGGTCGTTTGTGTGTATGCTCAGACACTTTTTATTAGCGGGAACATTGCTGTTGACCCAAATTCCACACAACCATCAGCTTTTGTGGATAACAATTAAGGTTGTCAACCAGAAGGAATAATGTTATTCCTTTTCATGTTATTGCTGCTTGTAGCCAACATTGTATCTATATAGTTAGTCGTAATACACTTGCAAAGTCAAAAAGTAAAACATTTCTAAGGTAATATTCATGTTTTATCCACTAGTAATCGCATAATTGTTTAACTGGAATGCCACACAATAAAACATGGCGATTTTTAAAATTCAAAGTCTTTTCTAGCAACAACTACTGAGCTAAGATGTTTGCTGTTGTAAACTGCCTTTTTCAATACTTTGGCATCAAGCAAATTGTTATAATAGATTGTTTAACTTTTTTTTTAATGGATTCCTCTGCATTCCATGGTACTTAATGACTTTTAACTAACAGACTTACTTTTACATTTGGTGTGATTGTAGCATCAGATTATTTTTTACCACCCGTATTAGTCATTGCACAATGGTTATGCTTTGTAAGTATGCATCACCTTGTGCAGTGTTTATGGTTGAACTGCACAGTTCTGCGCTTGTGAATTATTTTTTTTGTGTGTGTAGGCAACATGTGTTCTTGCATCACACCACACAAGTTACAGAGCCACTTTGCATTTCAGTTTTTGCCTCTTTTCCTCTGGAGTTGTTGCCCAGTGTGCAGCTGGTGCAAGTTTTGGCGTGGCAGATTTGCATCTGTTAGCTCTTATCCCGATCATCTAGCCTCATTCCATCCCCAACACCAGTCAGCCTTGTGTTTAGTAAGAAAAATGCTTGATGCGCCCCCTCAGTTTTTTTTTTTTTTTTGGTTCTTTCTCCTTTTTAATTGCGTTCTGGTGTACAAATCTCCAATTTTTGTCACACTTAAGCTGACATGTTTTTGTCCAAAACTGTTGATGTTTACCACCCTATCTGATGATATTGACTAACACATTCTTTATGGCTCTAAAAGTAAACTGCTTCCATCCATCCATCCGTTTTCTATGCCGCTTATCCTACTTATTCATAGCAATTAATTGTACGCAGCACCCATCACATATGCCTGTCCTGTCATTTTAAAAGGAAAACTGCTGAATGGTCTGGCCACCTGTAAGCCAAGAACATTTGTGTTCACCATTAGTTTCATTAATATATTATTATGTTGTCAAGTCAGCTCTACCGGGGTCAAGTTCAACACCACTGTTATTGATTTGCTTGCAAAACAGTTGAGCTAATGTCTGAACAAAATGTGACATCATGGTTCTGTCTTTAGTCCTGTAAGGGACTAAAGGGTAATGTATCACCTTTATCACTTATTTTATCACCTACCAGTTTCCAGTGTTTTCTCTCTAAATTTAGTGAATGTGGCTTATACAGTATACTGCTGTGTCCTATACACTGGGAATTTTGGTAGTATCGATACTTTGTGAGTAATCAATAGTCATTTGATAGTTGTGCAAGTACCAATATAGCAATACCGTTCACATTTTGCAGCTTCACTTGATCGCGTTTTTTCAAAATAAGATATTAAATTACCACTGGTTTGTGGTTGACTTTGACCTAGTCAGAAGTTGATTTAATTTCAAAGTTGGTGTTTGTTATTAACTTTGTGGAGAGCTGTGACGTTGTACAAGGAGTGGGGTTGCAGCTGTGAGGCAAATATCCAGCGTCCAACATGAAACTAATTTAACTACGGTATCCCACGGACAGGTTGTGCGTTTTCTCCTTTATCCGGGTGGCAGGAGTTGAGTGGCAACCAGCTTTGAGGTGCATTTATCTCACCTACAATATTGGAGTGTGGCACAGAGTTACGGCATCCGGATCGGCCTGATCTCGTGGCGGACACCGATCTTTTCCAAACTAAAAATAAAACTCATCGCCAGCCGATACCGATCCTGAAGATCAGATTGGGATATCCCTACACACATCTATGAAATTTATGTGCATTTTAAATGTAAAGAAATGTGTACTATTTTTTCACTTAGTGTATTTGAGAATTTGGAATGACTTTTAAAGGGTGGCGCGTGGTCAGGTATCTAGGTGATGTCAGCTAGCTAGATTTGACTGTGTTTAGTTTAGTGTTAGCAGTGTAGATGGTGCAAGTGATTGGCCTGACTTATGGTCGACAGCAACTCCTGCCTGAATGTTCACTTCATATGTGTTTGTTAATAAAGCAATTGAAGTGCATCGGTAGGGTTGGGCATCAAGTCTCAAGGGACTAACATCTCGATTCTATCAGGAACATTCAAATGTTTTTATTTTGATTCCTTGGATTGATGCCCACTTTGCCGACTGGGAGAAATATGCAAACACACCAAAGAAGAAGTTGGCAAGCACAAATTATCATCCAAATATAATTGATGTTTGTCTCATGCCAATGTAAACTAGGGTTTCAGGGTGCAAGCTACATGTACTCCTGTAAAAATAAATTTCATAACATTTATATTAAGGTTGACCCCTGTGATATTATACATACTGGCCATATTTATAAATAGCCCTGTAAAAATTCATTGTATAGTCAGCACCCTGATTTAAACTGTGCAAATTCTTTAAAACACTGCCTCCATAAAGCAGCGGAATCGTAAAATCAGAATCTAAACCGAAAATAAGATACCCAACCGTAGAGAACTTTAGTAATGCTAAGAAAATGTATTTAGAAGGTTGTGAACAGGTTTTATATGCCATGAAAATATTCAACAGTAATTCACGATGGGATCCTCAACCGATAAACAAGAGAATACTGTAACCGATGCAGCCATCATTAATTCACATCAACCACTACGACATCAACACAAAATGCTAGTATTTCAAGAAGTGTGCACGTTGTAAATTAAAGATGGATGCATTGATTTGACAATAAAATCAATTAGGTCATGTAAGGTCATTATGGGTGCTCCAGTTGATCAGTACTCATTTTGGCAACATTATTTCTGCATGAGTTAAATGGGAATGAGTTATTCTGTTGTTGCACAACGCTTGGAATGAAATAGAAAAGCCTGGCTTTGAAAACCACTTGTGTTGTATGAAATAGTGGGCTCACTTACAGTGGTGTTAGAAACCTTGTAGAACATTGCTTGTAGAACAAAATTTATGTCACGTCCAGCTCACAGTCGTATTACAGCAGTGCCCCAAAATTTGGTTGAAACTGCAAAAAAAAAAAAAAAGGAATGACAACAGATAGTATCTGTGGGTCATAATTGTGCTTATTAATTGATGCCTGCATGTTAAATTAATGTAGAACCACTTGTCATGTTGGTCAAACGATGTAATACATTGTTGGAAGCTTTCATTGGCTCAGGTTTTTATGACAGTGCAAATGCACTCAAATCAGGAAGGAAAAGTGTGCAATATGCAGACAACATATCACAACTTAATTTTTTTCGCTTCCAAAGTTGGACACAACGTATTTTTCTTCATTGTGCCACATGTTATATCGATGCGTGTTCCCTTGTTCAACCCCAATGCTAAAATTAAACTGGCTGGCATCCTCCTCGTGATGACTTGCCAAATCCAAAAGGCTCTCTGAAGCATTAATCAGACTGAGAGATAGCTGGAGCTTCCTACTTCCTTCCTTTTCCTAATATAGGCCAAGCTAGCTGCCAAATGTCAGGACAGTGAGGTTACCAGAAGAGGAAATAAAGTATTTGATAGCTTAAGGCTCAGACGAATGGATGTATGGAAAAAGGATGGCTGGATCAGTAATGTTTACTCTTTATTCGGTATGACGGTTTGATGTTACGATGTTACCAAAATCATTTTTAAAATATTTTTTTTAAAGAATTTTAAAATTTCCCCTCTTTGCAATAATCCTTTTAAGAATTAATGAATGACTTATTCCCTCCAAAAACTACGGCAAAGAGGAAGTTCTCAGTCATTGAACTTGAAGTAGCGAAGTATATTACATTAGTGTGAAAAACTATTTGCCCCCTTCCTGACTGTTTATTCTTTTGCATGTTTGTCACACAAAAGGTTTCTGATCATCAAACACATTTTAATATTAGTCAAAGATAACACAAGTAAACAGTTTTAAATGCAGTTTTAAATGAATGTTTTTATTATTTAGGGAGAAAAAAATCCAAACCCACATAGCCATGTGTGAAAAAGTAATTGCCCCTGCACCTAATAACTGGTTGGGCCACCCTTAGAAGCAATGACTGCAATCAAACATTTGCGATAACTTGCAACAAGGCTTTTACAGCGCTCTGGAGGAATTTTGGCCCACTCATCTTTGCAGAATTGTTGTAATTCAGCTTTATTTGAGGGTTTTTTAGTATGAACCGCGTTCTTAAGGTCATGCCACAGCATCTCAATGGGATTCAGGTCAGGACTTTGACAGGCCACTCCAAAGTCTTCTTTTTGTTTTTCTTCAGCCATTTAGAGGTGGATTTGCTGGTGTGTTTTGGGTCATTGTCCTGCTGCAGCACCCAAGATCGCTTTACCTTAGGTTGACCAACAGATGGCCGGACATTCTCCTTCTTGATTTTTTGGTAGACAGTAGAATTCATGCTTCCATCTATCACAGCAAGCCTTCCAGGTCCTGAAGCAGCAAAACAACCCCAGACCATCACACTGCCACCACCTTATTTTACTGTTGGTATGATGTTCTTTTTATGAAATGCTGTGTTACTTTTACGCCAGATGTAACGGGACACGCACCTTCCAAAAAGTTCAACTTTTGTCTCGTCAATCCACAAGATATTTTACCCAAAGTCTTGGCAGTAATCATTTTGTGTTCAATTATGTTATCTTTGACTAATAGTTAACTATTTTTCATGAGCAGAAACATTTAAGTGTGACAAAAAGTCAGGAAGGGGGCAAATAGTTTTTCACACTACTGTACCATTAACTGACAAACATCACAAACACTCTACTGGATATTCTACAGTACTTAGTCCAGTGTTTTTCAACCTTTTTTGAGGCAAGGCACACTTTTTTCATTACAAAAATCCCAAGGCACACCACCGGCAGAAAATGTACACATTAATCTCTGTAGCCTATAGAAACAATATAAAGTCTAGTATAAAGTGTTGCCACCTACTGCTATTTAGCTTAAAACAGGATTACTCTGCCGATCATTGGACATTGGACAGCACACAAAAATATTTATGCACCAATTAGGTGAAAGTGGATGATTTTCCACGGCACACCAGACACTACACCACGGCACAGCAGTGTGCTATGGCACAGTAGTTGAAAAACACTGACTTTGTCTATAATATTTTGGGATGTCATTTTGTAAACATACTTTTCTCTACAAAACAATGGCGCAAGGAAATTTTCAAGGAAGGTACTAGTCACCTAGCCATCCACTGGGAGAACCCCTGAATCCAAGATATAATAAGGCTGAAATGGCCTCTAGTTTCCGTTGGTTACATTTAACAACCGTTCAATAATAGCTACATTTCTCTGTAACTGAGCTTAAATACAGCTTTATCTTTGACATCTTTTTTTATAGTTAGTATGCTGCTGATCAAGTAATATGTATGCCTTCTACACCTTCTAACCTCTTCTCAGAAAGATGCACGTCTGAATAGGCCCTATTTTTATGGGTTTGTCTACACCTTCTAAATACATAACTCTTTCTACAGTGGTTTAACGTTTTATCTTGTGTGCTTTATGTACTTAATTTCCGTTCTTAAAAGTAACAAAGCCACACAATAATTGATTTTCTTCCCATCTCAATAATGACTGGCTCGAAGCTGTTCCCAATTTTGCAAGTGGCATGTTAGGAAAAATATGTAAACTCAGAAATCTTCTCATGTTTGGACTTGAAATGTACTCGATGAGGCTTGTCACTGTACATATAACAGGCATAACTGAGCCTGTTGAGGCATAACTGTTGCACATATTTGAGAATAATCATTTTTAAGTTGCTTGTTGTATTTTGGTTAAAATATGTTACAAAATATAATTTTTTTTCTGTACTGCTAGTCCTCATTAGAGTCACGGGTAAGATGGGGCCCTTTCGAGATGAAGCCTGGAAAATATAAACTAAGACACACATTTTTTAAAGTTTTGTTTCACCCAATCACTGTATCGAGATAATAGCATTATCATCTGGCATGTATCGCATATCGTATCGTGAGGTACCCTGAGATAACCAGCCCTAGAAATTACCCATTTGGGTCTCGAACTTTGTCAGCCAAAGTGGGAACATTTTAGTAAGAATATGTTGGACCGGGACTTAATAGGTTGGTTGACAAAGACTGGTGGGTTCCAATGTATGACCTGCATACATTGCAAGCCCGCGTATGGAAAAATGTGCCAAGTTCAGTTCTTCGTACAGTGCTGTGGCAAAGAAAGTGTACAGTGTTGACATGGATTGTGCACACAAGTGAAACAATTGTGACTCAAGGCGTCAAGCATAGGCAACGAAAGTATAATGTAGGGGTTAGTAAAACCGCCAATCTTTATCTAGTACAGCATTCCGTCATTTTTCTAATATAATCTTTCAAATCCATCCATCTTTATAATCCATCTCTGAAAATAACAACCCTGTGTTTCTGACCTTTACATTCACAGCAGGATAGCAATCAGATTTTCTTTGTATGTCAGCAGGCCACACCAAGTGCAGTTTGGCTGACATTGAGCCCTCACCTGGGTTCATCACCCCCTCTACTTGGCTGAATACAAGCTCAGTGTTGTGAGAACACTGTGGTTATCGTCAGGCATTCCAGACTAAGAATGATTAATTTTGAACATTTATTCCATTCCATTTTTGTCCACTTATCCGGGTCGCGGGGGCAGCAGTCTCAGTAGGGAAGTCCAAACTTCCCGGTCTCCGGCCACCTCTTCCAGCCGGGACCTTCTCCTAGCTGGGCATGCACGGAAAACCCCACCAGGGAAACGTTTGGGAGGAATCCGTACTAGATGCCTGAGCCACTTCAGCTTGCTCCTCTCGATGTGAAGGAGCAGCGGCTCTACTCTGAGCTCCTCCCGGATGGCTGAGCTCCTCACCCTATCACTTAGGGTGAGTCCGGCCACCCTACGGAGGAAACTAATTTCCGCCGCTGGTATCCGCATTCTCGTTCTATCAATCATGACCCATAGCTCTTGACAATAGGTGAGAGTGGGAACGTAGATAGATTGGTAAATACAGAGCTTTGCCTTCTGGCTCAGCTTTCTACCACAACGGTCCGGTACAGCGGCCGTATTACTGCAGGTGCTGCGCCAATCCGTCTGTCGACCTGACACTCCAACCTTCTCTCACTCGTGAACAAGTGCTGAGTCTCATCCTAGAAGTTTCACCCTCAGCTGCAAACTGCTGCAGTAAACGCTGAAGGTCACAGTCTGATGAAGCCATCAGGACCACATCCTCTGAAAATAGCAGAAACGAGATCCTAACTGGACTCAATTGACATCTTGAATGTGCCTAGAAAATTTTTGTCCATGAATGTTATGAACAGAATCGGTGAAAAAGGGAAGCCTTGGCAGAGGTCAACAATCACCGGAAACAAGCTCGACTTATTGCTGGCAATGCGAACCAGGCTCCTGCTTCGATTGTACAAGGACCGAATGCCACGTAATTGCGAGCCACCAGTCCCGTACACCCAGAGCACCCACCAGAGGACACCCCGAGGGACGCGGTCAAATGCCTTTTCCAAGTCCAAAAATCACATGTAGACCGGTTGGGCAAACTCCCACATACCCTCCACTACCCTTGCAAGGGTGCAAAGCTGGTCCAGTGTTCCGCGACCGGGTCAAAAACCACATTGCACCCGAGGTTCGACTAACGGTCGTACCCTTCTCTCCAGCACCCTGGAATTGACTTTCCTAGGGAGGCTGAGAAATGTGACCCCCCCTATATTGTAGTTGGAGCACACCCTCCGGTCACCCCTCTTAAAGATGTCTCTTTACAGAAACTGGGAGTTTAAAAAGTTTGCAATGTGACCAGCCTGTCGCAAAAAAGATAAATTCAATGGTCTTCCCACACACTTTGTCTTCTCCTTTCAGGTGTGCGTGCTTAAAGTGAAGCAAGCAGTAAAGGCAAACTGTCAGAACCTTTTTATAGCTCCAAAATTATCTTCATCACTCTCATCCTCACCATTTAGCCTTGTCATCATTGCTGTCTCACTCTACTAAAACCATTCAGAAGCTCACTGTGTCACTGTGAAGATCACTGTGTCACTGTATTACGGAAAGAAAAACTGGTTATCTTAAATGGAATGTTACACAGTCAAGCATTACTTTTACTTTTATCGCCCTATCTTTATAATCTTTTTAGGCTTATTTTATGTCTATTTAAAACATAGTGTCATGTAATGCTGGAAGGAATCGATGGAATTGCAGGAGTGCCAAAATTAAAAACAAATGTTAAAATGAATTAAAGGGAAATACATGTGGAATTATCAAGAGAATCAATAATTTATAAATATAGTTACATGGTAATTACATTTTGTCTTTGCTTTTTCCATTTTTAATTGCTTATTGTCTTTCTTTTTTCCATTTTATCATTGATTTTCCTGTTTTGTCTTTGTCTTTTGAAGCGAGAACATTGGCCAGGAGGCGGCCTACACCCTTGACTGGTCGCCAGCCAATCGCAGGACTATGTTGTAGATATTTTCAAATGTAGGTCTTAGCGTGGATTACTGGAAGTGGATCACGGACAGGAAGTAACATCATTATCACGCCACCATGCACATAATGCTCAAACGTCTTACATGATGGAGTGCATATCGAGATAAATGGCTGACAGCTTGGATGGGACAAGTGGGTCTTGTATTATCATTGCTTTTACCAGCTAGTGTTAACACGCAAATAAATACAATGAGTAAAAGCAAATGGAAAAGACAAAGACAAAACAGTAAAATCAACGATAAAATGCAAAAAACAAAGACAATACAGAAAAAGCAATGACAAAATGGAAAAAAACAAAGACAAAATGGAATTGGAATATGACTACACATATATATCTTTGTATTAGTGATTTTCTTTATATTTCTTTTATATTTCCATAATAGGTGGATGGAGAGGGGTGTTCTGTGTAGTGTTGGAGAGCTGGAAGGCTTTCTGCTCTGTGGAAGTTCTGTTGCTGATTGGCTTTCAACAACTAGTAGTAGTGTTACATGACAATCAATTTACTTGAATAGTACCCACGGTTATAGCAGCAATTTGTATTTAATGATTGCCCTTTAGTTTGGCTGGAGGTAGGCCTGTCGCAATTAACTGAACGATAAAACAGAACGTTGTAATTTTGCCAGTTTTAAAAAATTCATATGTGCATGCATGTGTGTTTTCCTCGTCTCTCTTTACGGCACAGGCTGAATGACAAGTGGGTTCACTATGCATCTGTCGTTGGTGCTACAGTAGAATTAAAGAGAGTGACCCATTCTTTCAGATATTCAACCCTTCTGTCCCAGTACGTGGAGGCGGGCCTACTAGTGAGTTTAAGGCCTTAAGATTTCCGCGTTAACGGAATCGCAAAATTGACCAATAAAAACAGAATTTACTGTTAAACTGAAAAAATCTCACAGAAATCGACATAACATGAATGAAATGCTGTCATTTTGAGGAGAATGAATGTTCGTGGAAGGAATTATTTCCCCTGCGGAAGGCCCAATTATCGTGGAATATCAAACACTAAACCTCGCCCTCCCAAAATAAACATGTTGAAATGGTGAACTATTTCGCGTACGTGCGTGTGCAATTCGAGCTGGATGAGTATATTTTCATCGAGTTGTGTTGCTGCTTTAACGTAAGGAGGGTTTTACATTGCCTGATGACAACCCGGCAGGTTCTGAGTGACAAAATACCAGAAGATTGTTTATTTTTGTACCCAACCCTCTTAGCGGTAAAAATATCTTATGCAGTTGGATTTGCATTGTGGACTACATCTTCCTTAATCACAAGCACAGGAATCACATTACATGCAGGTTTAGGATCAAATGAGAAAGAAAGAAACTGAGCTATATCAATCTGGTAAAGGTTATAAAGCCACTTCTAAATCTTTAAGAGAGCCATCATCCACAAATGGAGAAAACATGGAATAGTGATTAACTTTCCCAGGAGTCCCACCATAAGACACTGGACAAAAACAGCCTGCACGGCAGAGTTCCAAGAGAAAAAGTAGTGTGATGGTCTGGGACTGTTGCTGTCTCATGATCTGGTAGGACTTGCTGTGATAAATTGAACCATGAATTCTGCTGTCTACCAAAAACCATTGTAGGAGAATGTTCGGCTATCTGTTTGTGACTGAAGCTGTAATGAACTTGAGTTTTGCACCAGAATAAAAATCAAAACACACCAGCAGGTCCACCTCTGAACGACTAAAGAAAAACGAAATCAAAAGATCAAGTCCTGACCTCTTGAGATGCTGTGGCATGATCGGTGAACATGAAAACATGAAATGTGAACCACCTTTTTAGGTGGGCCAAAATTCTGCGCTGCAAGAGAGACTCATTGCAAGTCATCACTAATGCTTGATTGCAGTTGTTGCTACCAAAGGTGGCTCAACCAGTTTTTAGATTTAGGGGGCAATTTGGATTTTTTTAATCTCTCTTAATACAAACTTTTATTTAAAAACTGCATTTTGTGTTCAGTTGTGACATAATTTACTAATATTTCAATTTGTTTGATGATCTCAAACATTTAAGCGTGACAAACATGCCCAAAAAAAACAATGTGACTAACCAGATGAATCACTAATATTAGTATATTTTTATTGCTACATGGCAAACAAGTTACCAGTATGTGCAGTAGATTCTCAGAAAACAAAGACCCAGCATTCAGGATATGCACACACTTAAGTCTGTGCTATTGGGTAGTTAGTGGGTGTGTTAAAAAAAATAGCTGTGTGGCATTTGGTCAGTGATCAATTTTACTGTTTCTGAAGCAAAAGCAAGCCATATTAAGGAATTGTGAAATGTTGTTAAAGAATCTTGGAGTGAAATAACAGCTGAAAGATGCCGCAAATTGGTTGATTCCATGCCACACAGAGGTGTAGCAGTTATAACAAACTGGTCATACAAATAAATATTAGTTTATTGAGTGACAGGATGGCGAATTCCTAGAAACAAAAGCGTTTTTACAAAATAGGTTTGAGTTTTGTAAAGTCAACGGCAGACACTGCTTTTTTTTTTTTTTTTACACACCACACACACGTTCATATCATGAATACTGGGTCTTGTTTGTTTTCTGAGACTCTACTGCACCTACTGGTAACTTTTGTTAACAGTGATTAACCTGGTTAGTCACATTGGACTGCAACTACTGTATGTCATCTTTATAATTCTGTAGACACTGTATGTTTATATAAGCATAGCTGGATGCATCGACAGATATTTTTAACATGTCTGTTGCCCAAGCAGCTGTGCCAACATGCTTTAAAACCGCCTCCATTGTGCCAGTTCCAAAACACTCTAGTCCATCATGCCTGAATGACTACCGCCCTGTTACACTCACACCCATTATCATGAAGTGCTTTGAGCGGTTGGTCCTTGCACACCTGAGAAGCTCTCTCCCATCCACACTGGACCCTCACCAGTTTGCCTACTGTGGCAACAGGAGCACAGAGGATGCAGTCTCCATAGCGCTGCACTCTGTACTCACACACCTGGACAACACAAATACTTACGCACAAATGCTGTTTATTGACTTCAGCTCAGCATTCAACACTGTCATACCCTCTAAGCTAATCATCAAACTTAGAGAACTGGACATTAAACCCTTACTCTGCAACTTGGTTATGGGCTTTCTGACCAACAGACCACAGTATGTTAGGTCAGACCACATCTGCTCCTCCACCATCACGCTCAACACTGGAGTACCACAGGGCTGTGTGATGAGCCCCTTCCTCTACTCCCTCTTCACCTACGACTGCAGACCTATGTATGGATCCAACACCATCATAAATTTTGCAGACGATACCACGGTGATCGGTCTCATCAGCAACAACGATGAGACTGCCTACAGAGAGGAGATTCAGCATCTGGCCACTTGGTGCAGCAACAATAATCTGCTCCTTAACACCTCCAAGACTAAGGAGCTCATCGTGGACTTCAGGAAGGATAGAAGAGGCTCACATGATCCCATACACATTAACGGGATGGCCATTGGGCCTGTCTCATCCTTCAAGTTCCTGGGGACCCACATCTCAGAGGATCTGACTTAGACTACAACACCTCCAGCCTGGTCAAGAAGGCTCACCAGCGCCTCTTCTTCTTGAGAATACTTAAGAAAAACCAGCTGTCCTCATCTATCCTGGTGAACCTATACCGCAGCACGATAGAGAGCAATCTAACCAACTGTGTCACAGTCTGGTATGGGAGCTGCTCTGTTGCTGAACGTAAGACACTGCAGCGGGTGGTGAAAACTGCCCAGTGCATCACCGGGTCTCCACTTCCAGCCGTCGAGGATATCCAGAAGAGACAGTGTCTGCGTCGAGCACGCAGCATTCTTAAGGACTCCTCTCACCCTGCCCACAGACTGTTTTCTCGCCTGCCTTCCGGCAGGCGCTTCAGGTGTCATCGAGCGAGAACCTACCCCACACTGATTTATTAACCCCCTTCATACACCCCATACACTCTCCCTATTATTACTGCACTATTTAACATTGCCAATAATAATTGCACTATATTGCACATACCCACTTGTAAATGTACATAACCAACCATATGCATTTGTAAAATTCAGCATATACATCTGTACTTATCTATTTGTAAATGTCAAATTACATTAATAATATGTCTAATGTTTCAATCTAACTTCATATTCATATACTAATAACCTGTACATTTTTTTTCAACTTTATAAATTTCTGAACATAGTCGATAGCAACCTATATATTATGTTCATAGTACATTAATCTGTAAATATTACAAATATTGATTATTTTTTTCTTTTGCATTTTATAATTTATATAACTTTACTTTAATACCCATATCCTACACCTTTGCTGCTTATTGCATTTCTAGTTAGACCTAAACCGCATTTTGTTGCATTGTACTTGTACATTTGTAATGACAATAAAGTTGAATCTAATCTAATCAAATCCACACCTTCAATTATTAATGTAATTTGCTCTTGTAAATTTCTTGTGAGGAGATGCCAAAGTCTCTTACAATATCTCTTTTTTTATCTCTGTTTCTAAGATGTGGCCAATGGGAGTACGGGCTACCGGCCACCACCTAGGACCAAGGAGGTGGTAATCAATGGCCAAACAGTCAAGCTGAAGTACTGCTTCACTTGCAAAATTTTTAGACCACCACGTGCCTCCCACTGCAGCCTCTGTGACAATTGTGTGGGTGAGTAAAATATAGCAAATAATTTTTGTCAGAATGAAGCATTTTAATGTGCTCTTTGACCTTGCCGTTTTCAACATTTATAGACATAAAGGCATAATTGCACTGAAATGTGTATCACCTGCAGCTTTTAGACTTGATTTAATTTTTTAATATCACAAAACCATAGTTCACAGGAATGATGGGCAATACAATGGAACCTTGACTTACGAAACCCTTATTATACGAAAAATTAATAACACGAATTGGGCTTTGAAGATATTTCTGTCCCATTCAATGAAAAAATATTCAAAATACAAAATGAAAATGGAAAGTGCCGCCCAGAATTTTGAATGTATTGCATTGCCATACAAGCTACCCTCACTTGGGGCGCAAAGAAGAAGAAGATGCCCTCCCATTGGTTATCTCCCATCCTCCAATCACGATGTCCCTCAGCTTTGTTCAAAATTTTAATTAAAAAAATCATAGTGGTAAGTTTAGTATGTAATGTACTATGTTCATTTAAATTAAGTTACAGTACAAAAACTTGCGTATGAATCCTGCCATCTGTCAAAACTCTGTTCACCCCGCCTCCTCCGCCATGAAGCTCACCTCGCTTGGCCCGAAAGGTAAAGTGTCATTATTCATTAATAACATTTATTATTTTATTATGTATTATTTTTCATTGCTTTTTGTTTGTTTTTTTACATTCATGCACATGAAAATGATGTCCTCAATAAACATGTTTCTTTCGGGTGGATAAAATATTTACTCATTACACGACTGTTTTCGAGTGGGCCGGAACCAATTATGCCATTTACATGTTAAATTCTGTCTCATCGTACAAAAATTCTAAGACACAAAAGCCCCTCCGGAATGAATTTTCGGATCTTGAGGTCCCACTGCATCTGTTGTATTTTATTACTATTCCCATGGTTTGCACTGCAAGCACAAAAATGTTCTAAAATACAATTTAAGGCAATACAAGATGTTGATAAACTACCCTGGCCACAAGGCGTCACTAGTAACATGCACCAAACTTAACCAATGACGGGCTTTTATTATTTTGTAAATGTTTAACTCAGAAAAGGCACAATAGTAACATCTTCATTATATTAATAGTCATTATCACCAACAATAACACGGCTACTTCCTGGCCACATGTTTGGAAGACATTTATTGTAACACACAAGAGCATGAATCTTATTTATGTCTTAAATGGCCAATTTTTTCTGATTATATCTACCTTATATTTGGGTAATATACTGTAAGTGTGTTATTTCAGAGTTATTTCATGTCTAGAGAACTCTAATAATGGTAAAAAATTGTATGTCTGGAAATATTCCGTTTACTTTATTGAATCCTACTTGACAATAAACGAGGGATTACTGGTTATACTGCTGATTGTGACAGCTTTATTTTTGAAAAGCTTGACTGATTTGACACAAAATGATTAACAATCTTCTTGAAATAGGCCACATTCAGTTATTGACTAATAAATGCTGAAAATGTTACCTTTTAATAAACTACGTTACAGGTATCACAGCAACAGCCTTGTTGTATAAATGTCAGGGGGAATGAGAAGCTCTTAAATAAGTAAGCACCCACAATGGATGTGGCACAACACACACACACGTGTACAGTAGTACAGCTTGTACAGTAGTTACAGGAGAGACGGACACTTAGGCCTGTCATTATTATCGATAAATCGGTTAATCAAATGATAAAAAAACGAGGTCTATCATTTTGCTGGCCTTGATAAATTGACATGTGCACGCTTCTTTGTTTTCCTCTCCCTTTACCGCACAGGCTGGATGACAAAAGGCTGCGCTCTGCACATTGGTGAAGTTCATTTCATGTTGGATGTTGGATATTCGTTTACGTCACTGTTAATTTCATTTTGGCAGTTGGATATTTGGCTTTGTAGCAACAGCAATCACTGTGCCTGGACTGCTCTCTCATGATGCGGGGAGCACAGCAGCATGTTCTCACAAACACTAACCAGCCCTCTCCTTATCTAAACATCCCGAGGCGGCAACCAGAAACATCGGCTAGGTTGGCGAAAAAACGTTGAAACTCTTACTAGCTACCAAATGTGAGCATTAGGTCACATACATCAATAGCCAGTATAAGATAGCTGGGTTAACTTGGTTTAGCGACCCATGTTAATGGGACTCTGTGCGTGCCTGTTGAAGTTGTGCTGCAGTCCTTTTTAATGTAACCTCGCATTTCAGGTTGGCTGAAGTTGTGTGTGAAATACAGACAACAGCCATGGCTTCAAGAAGCACTCGACAGCTTTTTCACGTAGCCATACTCAAAACACATTTTCAGCACACATTAGATTTTACTTTTGCGGCATTCAAAATATGAGCCGCTCACATCCTATCAAGAGTGGCAAAAAAAATAGGAGTGTCATAAAATTAGTTTACTAAGCTATTAGATTTGCATCTGCACATTTGTTTAAAACATCTTGAAATTCCAAATACCAAATGTTAGATAGTTTTTATCAAATGTTTATTGCTTTTGATATGATGTAATCGCATTACCATGCCATATAATTGATGAAGTAATTGTCTAAAACATTGTTGTCAATATTATCGATATTTGATATGTAGGACAATTATCGTCCCGGAAAATGAGTTATAGTGACAAGGCTACAGACATGGAGGCAAGCGCCACTGTGATGGAAACCTACTAAGAATTATTAGTATGGACGTTGCTCATTTTACAATTTTTGCCTTTTTCTGAAATATTTCAAATAAACGTTGTAAATGTTGTTCCCCTAATATTATTACATTCCATTCCATTTTCTTCCCCTTATCCCAGCCTGGGTCGCGGGAACAGCAGTCTCAGTAAGGAAGTCCAGACTTCCCTGTCCCTGGCCACTTCTTCCAGTGTTACTGGGAGCACACCAAGGCATTCCCAGGCAAGCTGAGAGACATAATCCCTCCAGCGTATCCTAGATCTACCCCGGGGCCTTCTCCCGACTGGGCATGCCCGGAACACCTCACCAGGGAGGCGTCGGACTGGATGCCCGAGCCACCTCAACTGGCTCCTCTTTGTGTGAAGGAGCAGCGGCTCTACTCTAAGCTCCCCACCTTATCTCTTAGCGTGAATCCAGCCACCCTACGAAAGAAACTCATTTCTGCCACTTGTATCCTCGATCTTATTCTTTGAGTTATGACCCATAGCTCATGACCATAGGTGAGGGTGGGAATATAGATGGACTGGTAAATTGAGAGCTTAGCCTTCCGGCTCAGCTTCATCACGACGGTCGGTACAGGGACCGCATTACTGCAGACGCTGCACCGATTCGTCTGTCGACCTCACGCTCCAACCTTTCCTTACTTGTAAACAAGACCCCTAGATACTTGAACTCATCCACCCTTTTCCGACTGAGAACCATGGCCTTGGATTTGGAGGTGTCTCATCCACTGAGCTGCAAACTGCCCCAGTAAATGATGAAGGTCACAGCCGATGAGGCCATCAGGACCACATCGTCCACGAGCAGTAGAGAAGAGATCTTAAGGCCCCCAAATTGCACCCTCTTGACACCTTGGCTGCACCTTGAAATTCTGTCCATTATTGTTATGAATAGAATTGGTGACAAAGGGCAGCCTTGGAGGATGTATTGCAATATTACATGACATTAGATTAGATTAGATTACTTTCACACTGTATGTAGTCTGCCATTGCATGTCCGAATCAACAAAGTTATCCTCCCATTCCGTGTGGAAGTGGTAAGGGTTGACTCCTTAAGTTTAAAGTAGCCCGATAGCTTGCTATGTTAGTAGTGACTGTCTGTTTTGTCCCTGCAGTGTTCTTGTAACCTGCTCGTTACAGTTGAGCAAAGTGTTGTAAATTGGGTTGTCAATTGATTAAAATATTTGATATGATATTTTAACTTATAATTAATTGCATTTAATTACTATTTTAAAAAGTTTATAATATGTCGGGATGTAAATCTTTTTGTGGTAAACAATTTGATATGCAACTTTGATAACTACATCAAATTTTTGTGAAGGGATAGCAATACTGAAAAGAGGAAATCCCCCAGTTTTTGAATGTTTATTGCGAGCGGCAATGTCCCACATTTTGATGATCTGAACGCACCTTCTTGCTGCACAAATGGATTACTGTACTGTATCCCCTTTCTTTACCTCATATTTGCCCACAAATGCTCATACTAAGTGGGGAATGCACAAAGGTAAAATCTGATGATCTTATTAAGTGCTAATGTGCACATTTGTGGTACACAATCTCTGTGAAAAACGAACTCCAGGTGGACGGTAGTGAGTATTCATTTAGTGCTTTTAATTTGATGCTGTTCCTGTCGAAACATAAACAGCACAATCCCTACCAAATAAATAAAATCGCTATAATGCACGTACGATCGCTATAATGCTAGTGTCAGTGACATAGCATTAGCTAGCTATGCAGCTAAGAACTTTCAGCCGCTCTGGCCCCCAACTCTGGGAGCCTATATAATATTGACTCTCCCCCCCTGTTCAAAACCTACCCTGTTTAAGTTAGTTAAGTTTTTCCATCTAATTGCTTTGTTCCTCTCCATATGGCTCGTTTTTTATCCTTTTGTGTTTTTATTTATTGTGTGTTTGCTTGTTCCTGTCTTGTAAAGTGACCTTGAGTGCTCCGAAAGGCGCTTCTAGATAAAATGTCTTATTACTATTAGAAGCAAAACTAACTCGTTAGTTGGGACACTCGTGGCAATGGAAACAATACCTGCAGTGTGCCAGTAACTTCTCCCAGAGGCGCACTTTGTGACAACTGAAGTTACTGCGAGCCAAGTAAGTTTGATCTTGCTGAGAAAGCCATCAGAGCTTTGAAGCTGAATGGACGTGTGCGCGATGACTCGACGTGATTTTCGTAGCTGTGCTTCCTCTGCCTTTGAACAGGAAATGTGATGTATTTTACTGATAAAATTATTGGATTGAAAAAGAATATCAATGTAAAGCACAGACCATTGAACTAAAATGGAACAATTTAATGCAATCATGCGGGGGTTTTTTTACTATCCAGTATCACATGCAGTGGAAAGGAAAGACCACCAGGGGGAAGTGGTGTGGCTCTGCCTCACTTGCCGACCCCGACTGCATGTCACTGGTTAATCTCGCGTCAAATAATTTTTTGCGCCCTCAAAATTAAGACACAAATACACAGCCTGGCCAAAAAAAGTCTGTAATTAAGCAAATAGGTATGAGGTTGCTGCAGCTGGTCAGGTCTAGGTTCACTGTGTGCTCAAAGAATGAGGTTAGCTGACTACCTGAATATACTGAATGACCAGGTTATTCCATCAGTTGATTCTTCTTCACTAATGGAACGGGCATATTCCAAGCTGACAATGCCAGGAGTCATTGTGCTCAAATTGTTCATTCATTCATTTTCTATACCGCTTATCCTCATTAGGGTCACGGGTATGCTGGAGCCTATCCCAGCTGACTTTGGGCGAGAGGCGGGGTACACCCTGGACTGGTCGCCAGTCAATCGCAGGGCAGACATACTTTCACTCACATTCATACCGATGGACAATTTAGAGTTGCCAATTAACCTAACATGCATGTTTTTGGAATGTGGGAGGAAACCGGAGTACCTGGAGAAAACCCACACGCAAACTCCACACAGAGATGCCCAACAGAGCATCGAACCCTGAACCTCCTGACCGTGAGGCCAATGTGCTACCCACTCATCCACCGTGCGGCCAGGCTCAAATTGTGAAAGAGATCATTTTCACACATAGAGTCCAGATCTTAACCCCAGAGAATCTTTGGGATGTGCATGAGAAGGCTTTGCGCAGCGGTCAGACTCCATCTGACCGCATCATCATTGCACGATCTTGGTAAAAAGTTAATGCAGAACTGGATGGAAATAAATCTTGTGACATTGCATAGGCTTATCAAAACAATGCCACAGCGGATGCGTGCCGTACACCAAGCTAAAGGCGGTCCAACAAAACATTAAGCCAGAATTGTGGTTTGCTCACAAAGCCAACGCCACAAGCCTAACCCTGAAAAAGATTACAAAAGTAGTGCTGCCCAAAGTGCGGAGAAGCAGCCTGTGGCTCATTTGTCAGAAACAAACTAAAATTTTAAAACAGGAAAAATTGTAATCTTGCGTATGTTCAGAGCAGAGACCAGAGATCAGAAAGGCTCAAAAAGGTAGCAGACCACTGCTTTAGGGAAATTGTTTGGTCACAGTCGCTTGTGCTGTCTTTTTGGCTCCACTTTTGTTTGTTCTTGGAACTAGCTTATATAACTATCCGTTTTTCACAGTGTGTCTATTTTGTTAGATAATTCACTTTGTCCCACATTTTGCACAGATGTGGATTCTCACTGTTTGTTTACATGCTCTGAAGTAACTGGGTTATTACATTCAAACAAGCATGTGGTGTCTCGACATGAAGCCATGCATAAGGTCCTTATGCACAGGGGTACTTAAAAAAACGACATTTTTAAGATCTAGCCAAGTCAATAAGTTCACATTGACAAAAAAAACTTTGACTTTGTTCCTGTGTAGCATAGCATTAGGAATTGCATCCCAGCATCCAAAGTGTGTTTATACAGTACTTGAAAACCAAATCTAGTCTTTTAAACCTTTGTCTTTTGGATAAGAAAATGAGGGTCTCAGACATTCCATGTAGTACCTTACCAAGGCAGACAAAATCTTTAAGCAGGCAAGATTCAAACAAAATGAATTAACTCACAAAAGGACAGCTTATGTATGGATGAAAGCAGAAAATGTATGTGTGTGAGTGAACATAGCCCAAACTGAGGATTTGACTCTCCTTGTCCTTCTCTCCATGCAGAACGTTTTGACCACCACTGTCCCTGGGTGGGGAACTGTGTGGGAAGGAGGAACTACCGCTTCTTCTACATGTTTATCCTTTCGCTGTCCTTCCTCACCATCTTCATCTTTGCCTTTGTCATTACACACATAATTTTACGTGAGTAAAACACACACGCGCGCATGCACCCTCACACCCACACAGACACACCCACACAGACACACACTCATGGATGTGCTTCAAGCCAGCAACTTCCAGGTGTGTATGTTCTAATAGGAAGCAATCAGTGCTGCTCTAGGCAAACAGATATTGGCTCAATTGAGCAGTAAACATTTCAATGAAGAAGTCAAGATAATGATCGGGTCTGGCGCTAGGACCAAATTTATTAGCGATTGGTTACTTGAAGCTCAAATGCTAATTATAGTCCTGAAACCCAACGCCAGTTCACTCTTTTATGTCCACATTTATCTTTTCTGTAAAACATTACCAAAACCCTGCAGCCTGTATACCCAATGAATTTTGCACAGCTGTGACATAAAGGAAAAACTACCCTGATTATTGTGGCCTATGTAGTACCAGTCCTACAGCTGCCCTGTTTTTCTTTTTGGCCTGCACCTCGGGCAGACGGACGTTAAATTGAAATGCCAATTTAAGCGCGCACTCTGCCTTGTATTCTGAGCAGGTAATAACTCCAACGCGTATATAACCCGAAATCTGACACCCTCAGAGCTTCTCACACTCTTCTGATGGAAGTCCTTGCATCTCTGTTTTTACAGGCTCCCATGAAAGTGGGTTCCTCACTGCTCTTAAAAATAGTCCGGCCAGATATCCTTTCGCCTGGAGTCCTGCGGTTTGCCGTCAAATGTTTCTTTTTGTTTTCTCTTGGAGATTAATAAAGTATCTATTGATCGATCGATCTATCTATCTTGTAAGTTGCTGTCCTTCATGCTTTGTCATTGTGTTTGTCAGTAGCTTGAAATGTACACTTAAGGCGGTGGTTCAGTTATTTTCTGTCATGCCCCCCAGGGAACAGAAATCTCATCAAGGCATTTTGTACAAAATTATAAGATAAGATTACTCCTGTTTAATTAGTCAAACCCAACTTGTGCTACTTTGTTTGAGTTTATAGGCGCGTTTGTGCGATAAATGTAGAGTATACAGTACTGTATATGAGACATTGAGCTGCTAATGCAACAATTGCGCCATACGCCAGACTGTCATTACAATATTGTGCTGTGTAAGTGAAAAAGTGAACAGTGCTCATTCTCCGCTTGGCATTAATTTAAATGCACAAAAAATTATACTGCATGAATTTGTTTAAACTAGCTTTCACATACACACGTAAACACCATCATTAGATTGTGTTAGGATAAACATACTTAGTTAAAGCAACTGGAAGCTGGTTTTTCTCTTGGATATATGTGCGACCAAAGCGGAACCGGATTTTTGCACATGGCAGGATATAACTGTAGCCAGGTGGGTCATGATAGTGTAGAGATTGATAAACGTTGGCTGTATGGACATTGCACAGTTTAAGTACGTAAGTAAGTGTAATGTTCGGTGGTTGTAATTTTAGCTATGATCTAAATTGTTGCCGGGTTGCTCATGAATGTGAAGAAAGACAACTGTGTCAGCGGATTTGGGTCCGAGCAAAACTCATATCATTTGACATTAATAGCCCAAAATCAAATCTAATGGACAGCCCAGAGCACTCTTTCTTTTTCTGCCCCCCTCTCAGTGGCCGAGTGCCATAACAGTTTGTCTGGCCGAGAAATGTGTGTCAAGCTGAGCTGAGAAGGGCCTGTCCAGCAGCACTTAAATAAAGAGGTGCCCGAGTCAATATTATCTTGGCAACTGTTTGTCCAAGGTGAAAGATGTTAAAGGAGTTAGAATCGGGCAATGACTCTGACTAGGTTGTACTCTATGAGAGAGGGACGGTCCACTTAATTTTCCAGTGTTTTCAGATCTGACCGTGTATCTTAATGTGTATACAGTATGTGGATTACATAAGCATATCTTTAAGAAGCTTGCAGGGACTTCTTAGTGCTTCATCCTAAATTCCTCTTTTGCCAATCATGTTTGAGGAATTACAAAACAAACACTACTGTATACTAACATTTACTTAGTGATACTGTTGGTCAGTTGTGTAAAGGCAAGAAGGTTTTCTTGGTATTTGTGGTCTCGGGGCTTCATTTGGAGAAGAGCGCATGAGCAGTCAAGTGAACTATAATAACAAAGAACCTTTGGCAAGAGGACAAGTCCTTGGGCTATAGGTCAAGGGCTATAGGTTGTTTTCTGTGGTGCCTGCTCGTGTCCATGCTGCTGTGTCTATGCATAAATTGTTCACTGAAGTACAGATGCTTTGGAGTTCTTCCTTGACTTCACTGTGTCACTGTGTTGGAGGTGGTGGTGTGTTTCTTCTCTGTGTGGTCCATTGTGGGCCTTTCAGGCTTCCATACCTACTTGATCAGCTCCAACCAGACCACCAACGAAGACGTAAGTACTGATTTTAATATACTTTGCGTTATAATGCCTACTCAGGATTTCCTTTATTTATTTAATAACTTCTTTCATCTGACATTTAATTTAATGCCTTATTTAGAGTAATATGAATAGATGGCAAATGAATTGATCAATCATATTTTTTTGTTGAAAATAACACAATTAACAAAATAAATCAACTATTTAAATATGTTCTATATAAAACAGCATAAAATCCAGGGTTATAAAAAAAAGCTATTTGATTTGTGTCAATGCCAACATTTCAGTTGTACTTTATTTTCAAAGCACATCTCCACTCAGTGTGCTCATTTGTTATTAAATACATGCATAATTTTTTAATAGAACACTCTTTGGTCAGCTACCCAACATCAGCTGGCAAGCTGATCACAGCGAGCTACATGTTGGAGACCCCAACAGGTTGTGCGTGAACAACCTTGAAACACAACTAGTGTTTTGAGGACAAGCCATAAGTATTATATAATGATAACAAGCAAGCAAGATTGTTAAGTGACACTTCAAAAAGTTAACATGTACCCCGTGAATGCCTGTAGCTTGACTGTGGGACAGAAACTAGCCAGTTAGTGGGAGCCAGGCAAAATGTGTAAACAAAGGAATACAAATCCAGAAAGCAGAATGAGGTTGGAACCTGGGTGATCACACATGCTGGCATAGATAGACTTAAGCTTGGTTTATGCTCCGCGCAGCCAAATTACTTCACTTTTGAGACCACGCCCCTCCACGTGGCGTTTGTACGGCCAAAATTTACCGCACTGTGCACCTACTACGCTGACGGTTCCGCACGGAAAAACATGGTGGAGTGGAGGAGCAAGAGCTCCTGGCGGTGGAGGTTAAAAAACACCGACATCTTTATGATTTGGCTCATACAGTAAAGTTCACCGCCGTCAACAAATTATAATTCTTGGAGAGAAATTGCTGCTACTTTTGGAAGAGACGAGGAGGCGGTAAAAAAAAAAAAGTGGTCATGTCAATTTTAGTTTAATTTTTCCTTTAGCAATAATAAAGAACTGTGTTGTGTCAACTAAATATGTCAAGGCATCAACCTTTACTCTTACTCTTACTTTTACTAGCCACCGAACATGAGCATGTGGTCAGGTACAGCAATAGCCGGTATAAACTAGCTGGGTTAGCTTGGTTCAGCTGCGCATGTTTTTTTGTTTTTGTTTTTGTCTTGTTCGGCATCATAACAGCTGAATGGGAGTCAAGCTGCCTTTAAGTGCTGAGCAAAATTGCTTTGCCAAGGAAAACTTTATAATCCAAATGAGTGTCCCTTGACATTTGACTGCATTTATTATGAATTTTGTTGAACCACATTTTCATGCTGGACCTGACCTGAAAAGGGATGGGTGGCGGGGATATAAGAAAGGGTGCAGAAGAACCTCACAAACATATTTCAACCATATTATAAACAGCCATGATAATCACAATTTCAGCCACAACCAGAACAGTCACAGAGCAAAATGAGCAAAAATATAGGAAAATAAATAAATAATAAATAATAATAATATATAGACAGTATGTATATATGTGTGTATGTATATATGTATGTGTATGTACGTGTATGTGTATGTACGTGTATGTATATGTGTGTATGTATGTGTGTATATGTATGTGTGTATATATATGTGTGTATGTATATGTGTGTGTATATATATGTGTATGTATATGTGTGTGTGTATATATGTGTGTGTATATTTATGTGTGTATATATATGTGTGTATATTTATGTATGTGTATATATATACGTATATACACGTACACGCATACATACATACTGTACATACGTACTAATAATAATAAACATAAAAGAAAAACAATGAGAAAAACAGAACCTCTTGAACAATGACCATCCAGATGACACGTGCAACAAATGTACATTAAATCTACATTACTCTGCAGTGACAGAATGACTGCATCAGAGTGAAACAGAGAATGAGTAGATGTTCGTGGTGAACACAGCCATGCATCACACTCCCTCCAAAAGCGAGGGTCCGACTAGGAAGACGCCGGAGCCAGGCCCCCCAGCAGGCTCCCTACAGAGGGGAAGGCCCGACCCAGCCCCCGCAAGAGGCACCTGCGAGTCCACTCTGAAGAGGTGGGAGGGAGACCCGGCTGTACGCCACTCGGCAGCAGAGCAAGGGCCACAGGGGAGCACGGACGCCAACCGCGGGAACACCTGCCGGGGGGCAGCCAGCTACGGGCAAGCAGGTCATCTCCCCTCGAGCCCCCGGGCCCAGAAGCCACCCATACCCCCAAAGCAGGGGCCACATTCAACACCCAGGGAGCTCCAGGCCGCCGCAGACACAACTGCCGCGAGCCATCGCCTACCCGACGCCAGAGGCAGGCGCCCATAGAGACCCCATGGGTTTGCCCACACCCCAACAGAACCCCGTCCACCCCACCCCCAGTGCTCACACACCCCAACCCCAGTACCCACACCAAACTCTGTTCCCCCACTCACACAAGCCAACACACATAAACACACCCCATACAGCCATACAAGGTGTATCGGGTATACACAGGGTTCGAATCTCTGTTGGGCATCTCTGTGTGGAATTTGCATGTTCTCCCCGTGCATGCGTGTGTTTTCTCCGGGTAATCCGGTTCCCTCCCACATTCCAAAAACATGCATGTTGGGTTAATTGGCGACACTAAATTGTCCATCGGTATGAATGTGAGTGTGAATGTTTGTTTGTCTATATGTGCCCTGTGATTGACTGGTGACCAGTCCAGGGTGTACCCCGCCTCTCGACCAAAGCCAGCTGGGATAGGCTCCAGCATACCCGCGACCCTAATGAGGATAAGCGGCATAGAAGATGAATGAATGAATGAAAAAGTATAAAGAAAAAAATAAAAATAAAGCTATTAAAATTGCATATACTATTTTATTTAAAAGCTTATTCCAATACTTTTGAGAAATTTATGTTCATTTCTTTTGAAATTATGCACTCACATTATTATGCCATATAATTCATGAAAATATGTAAATCATATTGATTATTATTGACAATAATTTTTGGGACAATCGGCCTGCGTGTGTTTCATTTGTGTATCCCACCCTGTAATAATAAAGCTCATTTAGTCTGCCAATTTAAAGTGTCATAGCAAAGATGCTCGACAAACTGTAAGTCTAGACACCATATTAAGCTGTGTCCACTGAAGCTCTGACAGATGTTTCTGCTGTGTTGTCACCTCCAGATAAAGGGCTCTTGGTCTTCAAAAAGAGGGAAGGACAACTATAATCCTTACAGCCACGGCAATATAGTCACCAATTGCTGTGCAGCATTGTGTGGACCTTTGCCACCAAGGTATGATGTTTATCACTCAGCACTCCCATATTTGCACATCACTGTCCCATCATTGCCTACACATTGTAGCAGTACACAACACAACATCTGCTGCTCATTGTCATGTTCATTTTTTTTTATTGCCAAAATCAAAATATTAACGTGAGGAACTACTTTGGCTTAAATCCGCCTACAGCTTTTTTGCAATGTAGTTACTTTGACACAGGAAGAGCTGAATGAATTTCAAGCACCTCACATAGAATGCTAGATAGATCTGATTTCACGGTGCTGTTCATATGAGTAAAAAAAACAGCAGCATTCTCGTGTCAATGTGATTTTTAGTGTCATGCCCTTTCACATCATCGCTCATTATCTAAAATTGAAATGTGCTCTCAACCACCCACACAGACACTATGTCCTCTTATATTTACTTGCTTCTGTAGTCTTGTTGTAGTATGTGTATGCACATTAACCCACAAAAGACAGACATACAGTACATACTGTATAGTCCCTAGTTGAGCACATAAATGCGTGCTTAAGGAATGTAGCCATAGACGCTTACTCATCTTGTGCAAAACAAAAGAAAGTACATACAGGGGATCTTTGTGACATTCTTTTGCCGTTGACATTCTAGACAGGCATGACTCATCAGTAATTACTGGTTAGCAAAGGAGATCCTTCATGGCACAGGTGGCTGCCATCTGGCTGCTTGCTTGTTGTGGGCCACAAGCCTTGCACTCCTGGGTCCACCAGCGAGGAAAGAATGTTTGAATCTCAGACTATGCCACTATCATTGCCTAACGCATGCACACAACAGAGAACCTGATGCTTTTGGTTTCCTTAGCTTAGGTCTTAACTTACTTTCACTAATGATAATGTGCTCTTTCCTTGCAAACGTTGAGTAGTTGTGCTTATGCGGGTGCTTTAGGCGGTAATGTAGTTAAGTGCTTTCTAGAGCGACTCTTCAACATTTGCGTTGAATGCTGACCATCCTTGGCCGTGTTTTGACCCAGTCAAAGAGTGGACAACACAGCATGCATCCACTTACACAGACAATAGGCTCTGTTCGCTGTGCTGATTCACAAGGATCATTTGCAATAATGTAATGTAATGCCTACGAGTGAATGGCCACCAACAATACCTTGCTCTTCTCTTTGTTTCTCCCTAACTAGTCTCATTGATAGACGGGGCTATATCCAGCCAGACACGCCACAGCTGGCACAGCCAACCAACGGCATCACTGTGTATGGTGCTACTCAGTCTCAGCAGAGCCACATGGTAAGACATTTGCCCAATGCTTTGGCCACAATTGTAAGAGGCTCATATTGGGGACATGTCCACAACAGTATAGTTTATACTGTATATAACAAACAGTATAGTATATACTGTATATAACAAACAGTATAGTTTATATTGTATATAACAAACAGTATAGTATATACTGTATATAACATGGCCTCAAGTCAGTTATCAGCAGAGCAAAAGTCAGCATGTCACCAAACAGATGCTGCATTCAGATGTAGTTCTCTGCCCTTTTCCTTTTGTTCAACAGCTCCCTTTTCTCACCAAAAGGATTCTCTAAATAAGGTCACCAGTTGCAAAGAGTACTTTTTTGTATGCGTGTGTCATATTTAGGTTTTTAAAGGTGCTTGAAATGCTTGGATTTGAAAGGTGTGGTTTTACTCTATATCGTAGCTGTCTTTGTTGAAATATGTCATTGGGGCATACTATGCAAAACAAAGCCTTATTTATCTTTTTATTAACTAAACAAACCGCTTTTATATTGTAATAATTGTGTTTTCTTCTATGCACAGCCTATACAGAACTCTCTCGTTTTTTGCGGTTAATTAATTAGTACTCCTTTTTTCTAAATATATATTTTCATAGTTAGGGCATTCAAAATTTGTTTACGGCCATCTAAACAAGTTTTGTAAGATTATTTGAGCCATCTAGAGATGAAATAGGGCTTCAGTAATAGTCTCACTGAACAATTACTGACACCTAGTGACTAATGTACTATACTACATTCATGAGTTGTGGTCTTAACCGCTTATTCTGAAAGTGTATTTTATGTTGGCCATTTTTATGTTTAAAAATGGTTAATTTAGCCAAACACTTTTTGACTTATAGGAGGCCATAGTCACGATCATTTATTAATTAATGTTTGAAAAACTGCGATGGGACGATGTTCGTACCGTGATGTAACGAGAGATGACTGCACATGAGCTGACACGACAAGCAAAACTCCACTAGTAAATTAAGTGGGAGTTCAAACTGGACCTTACAATAACGGCAGCAGAAGTAACATTGTTTACAATTTGGATATAGAACGCAAACACTCCATTTGTCTGATGTCAGTAGGAGGCAAATATAAAGCAATTAGGTGGCTGCAGAAGAGTGCACGCCCTAAAAAGCCTGTACTTGTTAAAGTACATTTCCCTTAAATTACACAGTCACTTTATGGGTCGGACATCGGCATGTGACAATATTTGCCCCACTCTCTCTTGTAAAACCCCTCAAAACACCACTTTTAATTCACTTGCTTTTAGGTCTCATTGCTCATTTTCTATGTACACTGGGTGTGTATATAGATGTGTATATTTTCCAGTGTCAGCTCACAAAAAGTTCTCATCGGTTGGATTCATTTGAAAACGTACAGAAGCATCACATAACACACTGCAGTTAGTAAACATGTTCTAGGTTAAAGAATAAAAAATGTATAACAATTGTTTTAGTAGGTGCTATCAAAAAATTTTCCAATGAGCCATAATAAATAAAATGATGCAATTGCAAATGCTTACAGCAAATTGAGGCACAACAAGAAGTAGTACTTAGCTGGACCTAACAGAGGTTAATTAAGGCTCAACATTTTGTAGTGCCTCGTTAATCGTGGTTAATTGGTTCCAGACCTGACTGCAATGTGGGATTCAATATTAATAAATTTAGTATTTTCGTAGTTGGAGCATATAAAACCTGTTTAGGACTTTCTAAATGTGGGTTTTACATTATTAGGTCCTTGTAGACATGAAATAACATCCCTATAGTCAACCTTACACTCTTATTATTCTTTCTTTACACCACATTGTGCAGGCTACGGGATCACCGCAGGGAGATATGGCAACTGGTAGCATAGCAACCTACCGATTTCCAATGTACTTTTTCTCAACTTAAAAAAGTATATCAAACGGAATAGGCAAGAAGGACAAAAGAGATGAAGCCAAGAACATCATGTCTCGTCACTGTGACATTACCGATGACTAGTGACCAGAATACTACATATAACTTGTCTTTCTTTTTTTTAATTTAATTTTATAATATCAATATTTGACTAATAAAAGGCCATAGAAAGAGTGAAGGTGCAATATTTTGAATCGCAATGTAGTGAGGGATGACTATAGTTAAATCATCTATGCAGAAAAACAAATAGTTTTCCACTTGTAAAATTAATTTAAAAATAAACATATTAGTATGTGCAGTTATGCCATGATTACTACACGGTTTTACTGACCATCCTTAGTATGCATGCACAGTGTAGTGTGAGCAAATACCATTTTCTTGTTAGTAATAGTTTTCCTGATGAGGTGCACCTTCTCCATCAGATTAATGAATAATGTTTGCTTTTGGTCAGGTTTAATCCCTGAGCTCTCCGTCCCAGCAGAAAGTGTATGGGAATTGTTTATAGTGGGACTCTCTGAAAGTGGCTGATTTTTATTCATACTTTTATTTTTATTATTTTATTAATAATATTTTATACATTGTATTTACACTAAAATGTAGCAGTGAGTAAATTACAATTTTACTGGAATAATGAATTGTTTTGTTATGGTTGGTGTCAGTGGGGATACTGTGTCATTTGACTGTTACAAGGGTGTCGGGTCTAAAGTGTTGATGGCCCACTATCCACTTTTTCATGTTGGATCACGATACTGCAATGTTGTGTACTGCAATGCTGATAACCTTTTCTTCTTTCGAGTCATAACATGTATGCATGTCATTTGCTATATATCATATACTGTATATATTTTTTAAAAACAACATTCGAACTGTGCAACAAATATTCTACTCCCCCAAAGGAAGAAATATATAGAGTGTCAAAATGAAAAGGGAATACACGTGGAAATAAAAAGAGAAGCACTAATACAAAAATATGCAAATATTATCGTATTTTTTTAACATTTTCTTTTTGCTTTTTCTGTATTCTGTATTTCTCTTGGGGATTAATAAAGTATCCATCTTGCCTTTGTTTTTTTCCATTTTGTTATTAATTTTTCTGCATTGTCTTTTCCATTTGCTTTTTGTCATTAAACGGATGTCTCAAGCTGGTGAAAAAGGCAAATGAAGGACTTCTGCCAGGGTTACTAGTCCATACCTGATGACACGATTTCTGCTTCCAGTGACTACGTAGGAGCTATGTTTAAACGTAGCTGCTAGCGCGGGGCATCAGAAGAAATATCAGGAATAGGAAGAAACGTCACTGAAGCCACCATGCACGTACTGTACCTTGTGCAGAGACAAAGACAATACAGAAACAGCAAAGACAAAATGGAAAAATTTGTATATTTTTGTGTTATTGACTCTTTTTTCCCCACATCTATTTCCTTTTAATTTTGGAACTTCTGCGATTCCATAGAAATGAATTTGCCCTCAACATGACCCAAGTTAGGCAGTGCTGCTGCTGCTTTTTATTTAAACTTCTGCACACATCTTCTAATAGCATATTTGATTGATCACCAAATACGACACCTATCAAACAAAAGTCAATTAAGTTAAAATTTCATTTTTGGAGAGAAAAAGCACACAAGGGGTAGTTTTTCCACAATTAAAAAAAACATATTTTCATTTAAATCTGCAAATTTTCTCTCACAGTTCAAAAACGTGCATATCAGGTTATTGGTCCACTGGTGTGAATGTGAGTGTGATTGGCAAGTTTGTATTTGCTGGTAATTGACCAGTCCTGGGTGTATCCGTCTCAACCGAAGTTAACTGGGTGGATAATGAGGACAAGCGGTACAGAAGATGGACGGCTGGATGTTTTTCCCATTTTAGTCGTTCAAGATATTAAATGATCTGCAATGTCATTTTGTAGGTCAGTGAGACTGAGGCAGACAGGTGAGATATACAAACAAATCTTAATGTCCACATTTTTGGTCACCACCCCATGTTCTCTTCTTACCTGCCACCTCGGTACAGTTGGTCTTCCTTCTATGGCGGGATTACATGATGGCTCACTGCCACTCTTGGATCAATCTCAAATCTTTTTTTTTTTTTATCTCAGCTGAATGTTAGGATCTTTCAGTTTGGTTGAACTTGAGCTTCACTTTTGTCCACTTGCAATCTCCATGGTATATGTCTCGTAACTGTGTTAGGCGCTAATTGTTTTTCATTTTCATTTATGTACCCCGTATGACAATTGGCCCACCCCCTGGGGGTAAGTGTCCCCCACTTTGGAAAGCTAGGCTTTAGAGTGATGTCCTAAGCCACTTTGCGCAGTTTCCAAACTGTAGCGATCAGCACACAGCAACTGGGTTTTTCAGCTTTCTCCATTTGAGCTTTTTACAGGGGTACAGGTTCTTTGTGGGGTCTAATGAGGGTACTAACATCTTTTTCTGTTTCTCCCCTTTCCAATCACATATTCCCTGTCATTCTTTTTCCATTCTTGCTTTCATCCCCTTCTGTACTCCGCCTGCTCTTTCTGTTTCCCGCCATGTGCTCCCAGTGTGACCAAGACCAGTGCATTCAGAGCACTAAATTCGTTTTGCAGGCCGCTGCCACCCCCCTCCTCCAGCAGCAGGCAAACGAGCCGGTTATCCTGACGGCCCCTCCAGAAAACGGAGGCTCCCTCCCAAGCCGTACCTCACTCGGACTAGGGGGTCCCTGCACTTCACTCCCCCTTGGGCAGCCCACCCCTCCTAGCTCCACACCTAGCCTCAGCTGCCAGGAGGCCGGCGACATGCTGCCAATTCACACGCACGGCCACAAACACAACCACAGTCGACCCCTCCAGGACCAGGTGGCACACCACCACTATCTTATCCCAGAGGACTTGCCCTCTCCTCCAGGTATGCTTCCTTGCAGCAGCCCCCTGGGCCACAGCCACACTGTGCAGGCCGGCTTCTACAATCCAGCTAGCCAGGATTCGCTGCACGAGGATTCTGTCAGAGGACTGGTCAAACTCAGCTCTGTCTGACTGAGGGAGACAACGTGAAGTCATGTGCATGGTCCCGAAAATGTGCCACAGTCCGAAAAACAAGCGCTCACATTGAGTTTCAGGTTTCCACCAGTGCGGTGGCATAAATAGAGCTGCTGATAATGGAATGGGCCTGAACAGAACCTAAGTGAACCCAGTTGTCCTCAGCAAACGTCTTGCCAAACCTCTCTGCTGTGCTCATACTCTTCTCGTGCTCCTTTTGGACTTTTAAAGGAAACGTCTGCACAAGATGATATGTCTTTCAAAGCAGACATTTTAAGCAAAAAAATATATTTGACCTATTTTGACACATTTTTGGTAAGAAAAATACAAAGCTGGATTTCTATCAGTTTTTGTTTTTTCCCCCTACCGGACGGACTTAAGCCTATTTGCCTGTTGCTGATTGGACAGTGTTTTTTTCTGCCTCGTTTCCATGTACACTCAGCAGTGCAATGGTTGATGTCATCATATTGCATATCACCCTGCTTTATGTCGGAAAAAATGACAGTTGTATTGTACCAAATTATATTTCCTGTGGATATAAATAAATCACCTACTTTTTATCAAATGCCAGTTTTTATATTGAACCTACTACCTCACGTTGTGATCAACCAGCCACAACAAGTTTTTTAGTTACTACAATATGCGCAAAGAAATTTTTAGTGGTTTGGTTTGCTTTCTCCTGACACCTCGTGGCGAAATAAAGGCGCTGCAGTTCATGTCACGGACCCCTGCTCTATGCCATGTCCTCTGCAGTGTTGCCAACTTGGCGGTTTTGTCGCTAGATCTGGTAACATTCCAATCCCCCGTGACGACATCCTTTCTCCAGCAAGGGTGTGGTCTATTGCTACTCTTCCATTTTAAAATGAAGTGGAATTCTTCAGGTAAATGTAAGCCATTGCTAAGCTTACTATAGTCCTGTGAAGCTCAGTTGCTATTACATATATTGACCAGAAGAGTGTGCTACTCACAAAAACCACACGTTAACCACACGTGAGCCATGCAATAAAACACCCCGTCATCTCTGACTCCTGTTGAATTGTGCTCATTTAGGAACGTTCTCACTTTATTTTCATGTAACCGTAGCCGATTTTGTGCTGTTTTACCACATCGTATGCAAACGACGTGCTGTACGACCGCAGCAACACATTTGAACAGGGATGCAAAAAGGGTTTGCAACACGACCATCCTAACGATGGAGTCTACTTTAGCTTTGTGGATCAGTGACTGCGAGAAAAAGAACGTTACGCTGCATAAAAACATCCGTACAAAAGCTAAAAGTTTTATAAAAACCTTCGCTGACAGCGAGGAGGAGGATAATGCGGATGCCGGGTCATCGACGAGTGCTTTTCACACAGAAACAAGCCCATTTAACGACAGCAAGGTTGGTGTGACAAAGTTCAGAAACGCTTTGGAAATCAAGAGCGGCGCCAGGGCGCAGAGGAACTGCACTACAAATCATTTATGTCTTAAGTTGATCATTACAATTTCATTTGTTATATCTAGGAGCCACCATATTTATTAGAAAACCTATGTTTTTATTTTTCAAACAGGTTTTCATCTTTGGTTTCATTGTATAAAACTGTACTTTGAGATGATGTAAATAGGAAATGTGAGAAATTGTTACTGCCTTTTTGAGGAAAATGTATAGTGAGGGGTTTTACAGCCTCCAAAAACATAATTTAAAAAAATTAGTAAAGCTGACCACTTTGCGGATTTTATCTATTGCGGGTTATTTTTAAAACGTAACTCCACGATTAATGACGGACCACTGTAAATGCTTACCACAAACATACTTCCCAGAGGAGAGTTTAATATTGGTAATGTCTACATGTAGATGGTTGAATCCAAATCCTGAATATCAACTTTCTGGAAATATGAGACCGTGTATAGGTTGTTTTACAGAACACTTGTGAAATTCCGCTCACACACACAAATTAGACATTTTTCCTGGATAACGAGTCAAATTCCTGTTGGTGCATTCAACAGAGTTTCCACATTCTCAACACAAGTATAACGAATGAACAGACTGGCTTGTCAGTGAAGTCACAAAGAGCAACATTTACATGTTTTATTGTTTGCATTAAAGACGGAGAGAGAAAAAAATGAAATCTTAAATTTTGTGAATCTAGTGTTTAATTTAGGCTCATGCTGCAATCTTCTAGCCATGCCAACCTGCCAGGATTAAGCAGCATTTACCCCCGGTCCTCCTTTGGCGCAGACGCTAAACTACATGAGAATTTGAGACCCAAAACCAGCAGTTTGATCACCACAATTTGACATCCATAAGCTCCAGGTCTCCCATGATCTCCAGCTGGTCGATGCTGCTCAGGTCCTGCACCCGATGTCTGAACGCAAACAAGTGCGAGCCATTCACTGCCAGCTTGAACTGATGCGCTTGGCAGAGAAGGAGAATCTGACCAACGACAAAGAACCAAATCCTTGACTGAGACCCACGACTTATGCGAGAAATAAACCGGTCAAGTTTACCTCAAAGTAATCGCCAGAAGAAAAGGGAAAGAAGACCAACTCCCGCTCTTCCTGACCCCAGGATTCATTCAAGTACGAGTTCCTGATGAATGTGCTGGACTTCATGCGAGAGTTCAGATGGAGAGCAATGTTCTCTGTCCTGCTGTTGCGCAGGTTGACTGTAAAACTGGGAGACGCTTATTTCGAATAAGCTTCTGCTCTCCTGACAAAAGATACAAGTTCTGAGTGGTTACCTGTGAGGATAAACGCTGATCTGTCCTTTGATGGTGATGTGCTGCCCAGGGCTCAACCCTTTTAGTATGCTGCCTTTGTATGGGAGGCTCTGAGGACGATAGGACAACACATTTATGCCACAACATTTTGGATTACCTAGCACTATGAGAGGACATTATGGGGGAAAATGGATCATTGCACATATACAGGGAGAGCAGAATTATTAGGCATATGAATATTTTGGCCACGTCATCTTCTTTATGCATGTTGTCTTACTCCAAGCTGTATTGGCTCAAAAGCAGCCTACTACCAATTAAGCATATTAGGTAATGTGCATCTCTGTAATGAGAAGGGGACATGACAATGACAACACTCTATATCAGGTGTGCATAATTATTAGGCAACTTCCTTTCCTTTGGCAAAATGGGTCAAAAGAAGGACTTCACAGGCTCCGAAAAGTCAAAAATAAAAAGATATCTTGCAGTTTTGCCGTATTTCAGAGCTGCAACATCACTGGAGTGCCCCCAAAAGCACAAGGTGTGCAATACCCAGAGACATGGCCAAGGTAAAAAAGGCTGGAAAACAACCACCACTGAACAAGACACACAAGCTGAAACGTCAAGACTGGGCCAAGAAATATCTGAAGACAGATTTTTCTAAGGTTTTATGGACTGATGAAATGAGAGTGAGTCCTGATGGGCCTGGTGGGTGGGCTGGTGGTTGGATCGGTAAAGGGCAGAGAGCTCCAGTCCGACTCAGACGCCAGCAAGGTGGAGTACTGGTTTGGGCTTGTATCGTCAAAGATGAGCTTGTGGGGCCTTTTCGGGTTGAGGATGGAGTCAAGCTCAACTCCCAGTCCTACTGCCAGTTTCTGGAAGACACCTTCTTCAAGCAGTGGTACAGGAAGAAGTCTGCATCTTTCAAGAAAAACATGATTTTCATGCAGGACAATGCTCCATCACACGCGCCCAAGTACTCCACAGCGTGGCTGGCAAGAAAGGGTCTAAAAACTAATGTCATGGCCTCCTTGTTCACCTGATCTGAACCCCATAGAGAACCTGTGGTCCATCATCAAATGTGAGATTTACAAGGAGGGAAAACAGTACACCTCTCTGAACAGTGTCTGGGAGGCCGTGGTTGCTGCTGCACGCAATGATGGTGAACAGTTTAAAACACTGATAGAATCCATGGATGGCAGGCTTTTGAATGTCCTTGCAAAGAAAGGTGGCTATATTGGTTACTGATTTATTTTTGAATGTCAGAGATGTGAATGTCGAGATGTTATATTGGTTTCACTGGTGAAAATAAATAACTGAAATGGGTATATACTTGTTTTTTGTTAGGTTGCCTAATAATTATGCACAGTATTAGTCTTCTGCACACACGGATATCCTACTAAAATAGCTAAAACCAAAAACTACTTCCAAAAATATTCAGCTTTGATATGAGTTTTTTTGGGTTCATTGAGAACATGGTTGTTCAATAATAAAATAAATATTCAAAAATACAACTTGCCTAATGATTCTGCACTTTCTATATGAATTGAAAAGGTTAAAATATACGGACTTTTAAATGCAGCACTAACACCTTTAGGTACATACAGTGGTGTGAAAAACTATTTTCCCCCTTCCTGACTTTTTATTCTTTTGCATGTTGCATGTTATGCAAATAGTTTTTCACACCACTGTATCAAGACATAGTCTACCTCATGTTATTTTATGTGTGCCAAACCAGCGTGGATGCATCATTGAGTGAAGGCACATAGCCTTCACATAGCCACATAATGTTCAAATGCAATTCATTCATTATTAATAGGATATATTATTAGATATTACACTAATTTGCTTTGTCACCAACATAACATAAGATGTGAATTTTTATTGTTCAGATAGCTCAGCATACTGTATACTGATGATCATCAAAGTGACCCCTGCATCTTCCCCTGTTCTTTCTTTATAGCCCTTGCTAGTATTCTTTTTTTAACTATGGTAACAACCATCTCATGAAAGACATGGAAGAAACTCACCAGGTCTCCTGACTCTGAGTAGATTGCCTGTGAAACACAGAGAAGCTTTAGTCTTAGTGGAGGCAAATTGAAGGATGAGAATGGCTTTACCGAGTTTGGGATGTAGCCTATAGCCTGCACTTGGACTTTCCCAGACACGGAAAATGTGTTGACCTTGTTTAGTGGGACTCTGTGCTTGTATTCCAGCAGATGAGCGCCGTTTACCGCTACCTGTCGGATAAATCAAGTGAATCAGTACATCTTTTTGGAAATTGTGAAATAATCTGTTCTAGGGTCTGCCCCTTTCATAAAACCTAAAGGCTTCATTTTAAACTATTTTTCAGCTATTTTCAATCATTATTACCAAAAATGTAGTCTTGTTACTGGAATCTTAATAATAGGCTCTGGGGACACACATTACACGGTAGTATATTTAGCATAAACAGGAACCTTGCATTGTGTAGGTGTGATTTTTTACGTAGGGATGCAATTTTTTCACTTCCGATCTGAACCCAATACCTAAATTTGGATAGCGGTTGATACCAATACAATTTGGAACCCAGAGCCCCTACTCATGCACACCTAGATTAGCCCTAGCCCTGATTTTAAGTAGCATTTTAGCAATCATAACAGTTATACAAGTGTAAATATAAGGGTTATTAATAAAATGTAAAAACACTCAAGTCTTAGCTATAAAGAAGCTTGATTTTTAACATTCCTAAATCCCTTACAAGCGTAAGAAGTTGCGTGATGGCGCATACGGTGATACTGGACAATATGTCCCTCTCTTTAACAGTCCTTGTGGGGAGAGGTCCTTGGTCTAACTTCGAGTGATTCAACCTCACAGAAATTCCACATATCACCACGACATTTTAGCCGCACTCATCTTTAACCCTACTGACCTTGAAGGTATCCTCTCGCACCAGAATAATGGTCTCAAACGGGGCCCCGCGCTTGTAGGGCAACTCCTGCAGCGTCTCCTCTTGACCCCATCTCTCGTGCGACAGGGAGTTGCATTGCACGCAGGGTGGGCCCTTGAACCGAGGGCTGAAGTGCAGGGCCACGTCAGAGCGTGGCTTGGTGCTCCCGCCACAGGTCAGGTCAATCTGAAACCTCACAAGACCATGTGCAGCAAGGATGCATTACACAGCTATAGAAACCTGGAAGTATTGTCTTCAGCATGGAGCTGGTGCTGTCGGTCTTTGAATCGTGATGACATTTGGGGGTCTGTACAAGAAAGTAGCAAATGGATTTTTTTTTTATAACAAAAATCACTGTGATTTATGCATTACCTTGATGACAGCTTGGTTTTGCTATTAAAAGGGCTGTCTCTTGCTCTCGTTTGTGGGGCTTTCAAGTGTTGAGCGTGTACGCAGCGTTTGGGTTTGGTTTGTTTAGGGGTTGTTTTGTGAAGCTATACTTTGTTTGACCACTGGAGGCAGTATGGGCCGGCTGTAGTGCTGGCTTTCGACCACGTGACGGGGAGGCAGTTCCGGTGAGTGTACAGTGAGCGCAATTACTATGTGCGCAGTATGGGCAATGTGTCGGAGATTACAGCGAATAACGGTGCTTGTCGTTGAAATGGTTTGCGATAATATTACCTCAGTCACAATTAGTGTGCGCGCGCGCGCGGTACAGACCACGTGACCTCCCGTCGCCCGCTCATACCTGCTTGCTAGCTTCCATCTCATCAGCATCAGCTTTAGCCACACTTAAGATTATTATAGCTCACCTGTCAGCATCTGGGCTCACAGTACCCTGAATGAGGATGATCTCTCCGGGGTGCAGGCCTCCAGGTATTGGTCCTGTGTATGGGATCACCTGAGGTGGACATCATTATTAACAACAAAGTGGGCAGACATGGCAGCTGCTAGCAAGTGACAGTACAGGACTAGCAATAACAATAAAACCAATGCTTATGGTAATAGTACATACATAAGGCACACAGTACAATATGAATCTCACCGGTTTCAGGACACTATACTTCGCATTGGCCACCGACATCGAGCTTCCCGTGTCAGTCTACAGCTTTACGACAAAACACACCGTGGTATTTTGGGGGCCAATAGTGACCCTTCACTGTCATCCAGTGTGAACCAGGCGGGAAAACAACAAAGTGGCAGTGAACGCCGCCATCCACGTCGAGCAAGCTACGCATGCGCACAGCGGAAAAGCCCTGGTTCCTTTAAAGGCGACTCACTCGAAGTTCCACGTTGATTTGAGATAAATAGACAATTTCATTCCTAACTATCTTTGTGGGGAGGCAGACTGATGAATATTGATTGAGGAGTTTCCCTAAAATCAGTTATTATGCGTATGATTTTTTTTGTTCAGTCTAAGTGGGCTTTGGCGCCCTCTTCTGTTTGTTTTCTAACATAGCTTCACAAGATGCCCCACTTTAACCCACCATATCATTCGAATGTAGTCATTCATTCATTTTCTATACCGCTTATCCTCATTAGGGTCGCGGGAATGCTGGAGCCTATCCAAGCAGACTTTGGGCGAGAGGCGGGGTACACCCTAGACTGGTCGCCAGTTATGATCTTCTAAAATATATGTGACCAATGCAGCTTCATTACATCGCTTTATATGTCTGGAACACATTCATGTTTCCAAGGGAAGTCTGAAAGAATGACCTCAGCTTTGAATGGCAGTCTTTCTAGCCAATCATTATCACAGACTTGAATTTACCATGAGGAAATATTATATTATTGCAATAATATATTACAATAATATTTATTGTAATATTACAATAATATATTATATTATTGGAATAATATAATAATATTATATTGTTACCATGAGGAAAGTCTAGTTTTGAATATTACCAATGTAATTATAAACAGTTTTATACACAATTTCAGTTTATGTCAGATGATGTAAGTCACAACTCAGGAATGGACAGGAGAATGTGTACAGAAACCGCACCTCAAGACCACCAGAACCAGAGAAATGGCGGTGGAAACTGGACACTCACAGAACCTGTTCTCATTAAAGGTGACCGTGTGGAGGTGTTTCAAACCGAAAAATACCTGGAAGTGCACCTGGATGACAAACCGGACTGGACTGCCAACATGGATGATCTGTGCAGGAAAGGACAGAGTCGTCTGAACTTCCTCAGAAGGCTGGCATCCTTCAATGTATGCGAGACTTAAGATCTTCTGCTACAGAGCTTCTACAAAACTGTGGTAGCAAGTGCCCTCTTGTGTGCAGTGGTGCAGCTTGAAGAAGAAGGACGCCACGCGTCTGGACAAACTGGTGAGGAAGGCGGGCTGTCATTGGCACTGAGCTGGACAGCCCAACATCTGTGGCAGAGCAAATGACACTGAGAAGACTTTTTTCTATAAACAACCAGCATCATCCAATGCACAGCGTCATCTCCCAAAAGATAACTAGTTTCAATGGCAGATTACTATCCCTGTCCTGCTCAACTGAAAGACTTTATTGCAGGTTTTCAGAAATTAATTAATTAATGGTCACTGTTTGGTGGTAGACTGTGCTGCGTTACTAGTCAAAATATATTGAAATACAAGTGCTCCGTAGGATTCTTGTCACTAAGCAGCAGTAATGACACAAAACACTGAGACTTTACTTTACATGACATTACCTTAACACTGCATGAACGTATGAAGTCAGCCATGGCATGTCCAACATGGCAGAGTGAACAAAGGTTCTCCTCCCGTTCCGTGTGGAAGTAGGACGTGTCTGGCTTCTTAAATTTAGAAAAAAATAAATTTCAGGTGATAATAATTATTATTGCTAACACCATTATTATTGTTATTATAGTAGTAGTATTATATTAGAATTTACATGGTACTATATTACAAAAATTCATCCAGGTTTGAATATTCGTTGAAGCATCTCTGTTTGGCATTTTTCCTGTTTGCGTGGGTTTTCTCCACTTTCTTTGGTTTCCTCCCAGAGTCCAAAAATATGCACGTTATCTTAATTGGAGTACCTTGGGATTGACTGAATTGGTCCAAAAATGATTACTTATGTGCTACAAATAATATTATATCTCTGCTCATCTATCTGGTGACAGGCAGCGCCCTCCACTAGATAGATGAGCAACGGTACATAGTTAACCTGTGCATCCACCTAACGCCAGAATAAGTCATGGTACGCTTGGTGGTATACCATGAGATGTTTCTTAATCAAGGTTGGCAAACACTGATATAATATAAGTGTGACATCTTATTGTAGGTTCAGCAGGTGTGGGTGTTGCTGCAATTGCACCAGTAGAAGTGGATGCAAAACGAACGCTGCACAAATCTTGATTTTAACAGCACAAAACTCCACTCAACGAGACGGAAAAAATTAGACTAGTTTGGTTTCATTTGGACCATGTTGGGGGGCGACATGGCCTAGGGTGACCTTTAAGAAACACGTAATATCTCCAAAACGAAAGCACCGTGAAATTTGATTTGAACTGAACCCAATAGCACAAACATGGACGGTCAAAATGAGACTGTTTTGGTTTCATCCAGAGCTTGTTGACGGACCGATTATGTAATACTTCAAACCTTTAATTGTTAATATTTTAAAAACAAAAGTAGCACAATTGTTCATTTTACCTGCACAAAACAGCCCAAACGCAGCACAAACAAATGGGATTATTTTGGTTTCATTTGGAGAAAATGGGGGGCTGCATGACCTTTGGTTGACCTATAAAAGAAACTGTAATAACTCAAAAACGAAAGTAGCACAAACGCTAATTTTAATTGCACAAAACAGCACAACAAATGAGACTATTTGAGCAGAGTTTTGCGCAGGTTGGGGGGCCAACTTCACTCAGATTGATTAGTCCCATCCAGCCTGTTAGCCGCTTCTCTCAGCAGCTTCAATATGGACTCCATCGTGTAAGACGTTCGCCCAAAGCATATGCATGGTGGCAATTGTGAAGTTACTTCCTGCATGTGACCTTTCTTCCGGTCACCCGCACTAAAAGCTGCATTTAAACATAACTACTACAAAGCCGCTGCAAACAGGCACCATATGGACAAGTCACCCTGAAAGTTTTGCCTTTGCTTTTAGTTGCCAGTTTGAATTGGATAAATTAAAAAGACAAAAACAAAACAGAAAAAGCAACAACAAAATGCAAAAACAATAACTACATTTGTATATTTTTGTATTTTTGATTCTCTTTATATTTTCTTGTACTGTATTTTCTTTGAATTTTGGTATTTCTAGGATTCCATACACAACAAGAGTTAGATGCTCTTGACAGCAGCACTGCTACTGCCAGTGTAAAACATGGGGAATGTAGTTCTACCTGATACATCACAAAGATGTGAGTATTAAAGCAATAAACTATTAAATGTTGCTTAATGTTCTTATCAATTACTGTAAAAGCGTTGAGATTATTCACATTTTAGGTAATAACAATCCCCTAAAATCACATTAAGGACTTTATCTGTCCAGAGTATTCCCCGCCTTCCGCCCGAAGTCAGCAACCCTAATGAGGATAAGTGACATAGAAAATGAATGGATGGATGGGACTTTTAAAAAAAAACCTTACAAAAAACACGTTTTTTCATTTCAGTACAATAATTGTTTGATACATCCAATATGTCTTTTTTTCCTTTTGGCTTATCCCTTCAGGGGTCTCCACAGCGAATCAACACATACAAAATGTATTTGCTTAAAATTGTTCCCTATTAGTCCATCGCACAATGCTCCAGCACAGCAGAAAACTCAACAACACATGCAGAGACACCTAAAACAGAAATATCATAACATCATACAAAAAGAGCTCCTATCAAGAAAAAACAATTGTGTAGTATCTTTCTGAGATTATTTTGAAAACATCTTGTATTATTTTATTCTCTTGAGGAATAAGGCAATCTATTCCTCTCAGTGGCAGCCTTACACAACACTGCTGTCATCCGTGCGTGCAGAACAGGTTCTTGGCGCAGGAGCAACTATGTCACTATTTGCGGTCTGGTAGAGTGGCCGTGTCATTGATAAGCAAAGATAACTTTAGAATTTAGAATAGTGGTACAAATAGTATAAAAAACAAGATTTAATAATCTAGCCCACTTAAAATTGTTGAATTATTATCAGATTTATACAATGTACAATCATGTGCATACACAGTTACAGAAGCACTTTTTAAAACGAGAAAAAGGTCCATTCAATTCCATTTTCTTCCGCTTATCCGGGTCGCGGGGGCAGCAGTTTCAGTAGGGAAGTCCAGACTTCCCGGTCTCCGGCGACCTCTTCCAGCTCCACTGGGAGGACACCAAGGCGTTCCCAGGCCAGCTGTGAGACATAGTCCCTCCAGCGTGTCCTAGGTCTTCCCCGGGGCCTTCTCCCAGCTGGGCATGCCCGAAACACCTCACCAGGGAGGCGCCCGGGAGGCATCCGGACTAGATGCCCGAGCCACCTCAACTGGCTCCTCTCGATGTGAAGGAGCAGCGGCTCTACTCTGAGCTCCTCCCGGATGGCCGAGCTCCTCACCCTATCTCTTAGGGTGAGTCCAGCCACCCTACGGAGGAAACTCATTTCCGCCGCTTGTATCCGCGATCTCATTCTTTCGGTCATGACCCATAACTCATGACCATAGGTGAGGGTGGGAACGTAGATCGATCGGTAAACAGAGAGCTTTGCCTTCCGGCTCAGCTCTCTCTTCACCACGACGGTCCGGTACAGCGACCGCATTACTGCAGATGCTGCACCGATCCGTCTGTCGATCTCACGCTCCAACCTTCCCTCACTCGTGAACAAGAACCCGAGATACTTGAACTCCTCCACCTGAGGCAAGACCTCACTCCCAACCCGGAGGGTACAGTCCACCCGTTTCCGACTGAGAACCATGGCCTCGGATTTGGAGGTGCTGAGTCTCATCCCAGAAGCTTCACACTCAGCTGCAAACCGCTCCAGTAAACGCTGAAGGTCACAGCCTGATGAGGCCATAAGGACCACATCGTCTGCAAATAGCAGAGACGAGATCCTAAGGTCACCAAGCTGGACTCCCTCAACACCTTGACTGCGCCTAGAAATTCTGTCCATGAAGATTATGAACAGAATCGGTGACAAAGGGCAGCCTTGGCGGAGGCCAACGTTCACCGGAAACAAGCTCGACTTACTGCTGGCAATGCGAACCAGGCTCCTGCTTCGATTGTACAAGGACCGAATGGCACGTAGAAGCGGACCATCAATCCCGTACTCCCGGAGCACCCCCCACAGGACACCACGAGGGACACGGTCGAATGCCTTTTCCAGGTCNACTCCGTGAGTACACTTTGTGATTCGGTGCTCTTTACTCCTTTAGAAAGCAATCAGTTCACAAACTACGTTACGTTCCGCGAGGAATACTGTAACACAACATATCACTCATGTACGCCTGAGACTTCATATCTGCGTAGTTGTTTTGAATGATGTCGACAATGAAACATTCGTGCGGGTACAACTCCGAATTTAAACTGCGTCACGTTCTCTGGTGGGGCGTTGCTACCGGCGCAGGAAGAGCGACGTAATCAGGACCTGCACGAGCAGCGGCCTGCACGAGCAGGCTGGCTCGTGCACGAGCAGCAGCCTGCACGAGCAAGCTGCGCACTGCGCGTTCTGTACAGTCCCGTTGGAAGGATGATATCCTACTGGGGCTGCCGCTTTTCAAGTGGCTCGTTACAAATACAGTTCAATAAAGTGGGGCCCAAGAGAAGGAGGGTGACTGCATTATTGAAAATGATGCTGTGTTTTATCCAAGACTTTATTTGGGGGGGAAAAGTGTCCATGTAATGTATTTTTTAAACGCATGGAGATGAATGACAGTGTTTTATTCAAATGAAGGTTGCTGTCTATGTTTCAGTGACAGCACTGGCAGTAGCGGCAGGTACAGCAGGTGTGGCAGGTAAGCATGATCATTACATTAGACGTATGCATGACACGTGTTCTTGTTGGCGCGGGTACAAGCGGCCAAATCCTTTGATTTTGGTGATGAAGAATGTAGATCTGGTTTCTTTACTGAGATCACATAAGTAAAGCATTCCGGGGGGGAGGTTAAGTCACTGTTGCTGTACTACACTAATGATGGGGATGTCATACAACTTCATGCCGGAGGCTGAAGATGTGTGAGCGCCGCTGGTTTATGAGTTAGTGGCTTCCACATCACTGACTGTGCTTTCTGGTGTTTTCTCGCTTTTGTCCAGGTGGGGTTTTGATTTTTGCGCCCGTTGCCATTGCAACCATTGGTTACACCGCTGCGGTGGGAGTGACCACTGTGGTTAACGCTGGAGTGTTAACAGGCACAGCGGCAGCAGCAGGTACATTGAGGCCCCGGCCACACCGACACAGATTGTTCATAATCGGTTTTAATGTGGCCGCAATACACATGACAGCCAGTCTTTCTAATATATACAGTATTTCTCATGTCAAATATGTCCTTTGCTCAGTAAAGGTTGAGAAACACTGATCCAAAGTGTGACGTCTCATTGTAGGTTCAGCTGGTGCTGCTGCTAGTGCACCGGTCGCAGGCCTGGTGATGGCTCTCATCTGAGTCCTTGACCACCGAAGGACCACACTAACCATGTCTCCCAATCCAATTGTTAAGCTTTTCTCCACACTTAGTGCCATTGTTCATGTTAGATTAAAACAGCTGAAATAATGTGAATGGAAATGTTGCAGTGTATGTTAGAGTGATGTTTTTGCTAATAAAATGTCGCTCTTGTGTGTCTGTGAAGACTGTTAGTGTGCAGCACATTGATACAAGCTTTAAGAACATATTCATGTTTTCAGTTTGAACTGAAATGGTCACGATTAAGTCTCACACCACACTTTAGTTTGTGTTTAACTTGTGTACGAATACAGAAAAAAACACTAATATTGGTAGGGTACAGGCCTTCAGACACTACTGTATTGTTTCTAAAGATACACTCCAAACATACAGTAAGTATAAAATGGGTTAGAACTTCACATAGAAAAACACTAATCATATACCACACATTTATGAAAACGTTTTTGTTGTGTGGTTTAAATAAGACGAATGGATGCAAAAATTTGACCTTGTCTATTAAGGCAGGTTTTTGTTATTGTATTTTTTCCACAACGAAGACCTGATTGGTCAGAAAACCAAATGACTTATTATTGGCTGAATAGGACTGTCAATCAATTCTTAGGCTTCATTTCACAAAAAAATGAAACCACTTACAGAAAAAGGATGGGAGGGGCCGCTGGGTTGAGAAGGCATTGCAGATTGTACATTTCCACCAGTGTTACCAGTTAAACCTCAATGCTGGTTTATTTGCTTTAGAATGGATTTAGGGTTAAAACAGCACTTTTTCAGACGCCTCATGTACTTTACACTGTCAATTATTCACTCTCATGTGTAATATATATGGGAGGAGGTCACTGGGTTGAGCACACATTCTAGACTACACATTCCAACAGTGTTCCCAGGTCTTATTAGAGTGACTATCTCTCTGTAAACAAGCCCAAAACAACAAGGTACTTAAGAGTTTGCAAGAGACTTCACAAAAAACAAGACCAAAGTCGCTATTAATAAGCGGACCTAGCAACACTGATTACAACCCATGTTAATTGCATTTTGTGATTGATTGGCCTTTTTTAAACATGTCTAAGAAAACATGAACATTGGGTAATAGCAACTAACATATTGTATGCAAAAATACATTTCTAAAAACACAGGTTAACCCCCTGAATCTGGCTTACTATAGCACCGTGGTTCTCACTGTTCTAAGTATTGTACTAAGTATTTCATATTTTAAGAACTTCACGTTTCTACGGAAAAAAACAAATCAACAGAAGAGACGCCCATACAAGACAGTAAAAACCTGATTGGTCAGAAACACGACTTCTTATTGGCTGGACAGCATTGCCAGTCAAATGTTAGGTTTCATTTCACAAGAAACGAAAGTGTTTACAGGAAACGGATGGGCGGTGGTCATTATTGTGCAGACATTACAAAGTACACACTAAAACAAACTCGTCTTTATTATAAAACGAACAAATGAGAGTATGTATGTCAATGAGACCATGGCTGAAGTCAAGAATGGATTAGCAACAGCATTAACAGCCTAGCAAAGATTTTCATACATACATATTAGGCATCTAAATTACCTTATTTATTTTGTACTGTGTAAAAATATAACAGGAACGAGGTCAAACTAAAAGCATGAATTGAATACAGAGCCACCATATACCAGTACAAGTCTGGACTTTGTTGTTCTTAGAGGTTGTGTACGTACTAGTACTCAATCAGGTCATCAAATCTTACCTTCCCACATAGTGTCAGCATTAAAAAAAAAGAGTAAAATACAGTACAGCAGTCTATCTGTGCAGCATGGGAAATTGTGAGTCCAGTATTGTCAAACAAAGTGGGACAAATCGCCGCTCGCATTAAAAATTCGCAAACTGGGAGTATTCCAACCATATATTATTTTTGAATGAATTAATGACTCAAACATCCAAAATTTATATCACTTTACATAAAATTGTATGTTCTATTGTTGTAGTGGAGTATTGAATTGTTCACCACAAAGATCCATCCATCCATTTTCTTCCGCTTATCCGAGGTCGGGTCGCGGGAGCAGCAACCTAAGCAGGGAAGCCAAGAGGTCCCTCCCCCCGACCACTTCTTCCAGCTCTTCCCAGCGGATGGCGAGGCGTTCCCAGGCCAGCTGAGAGACATAGTCAACGTGTCCTGGGTCTTCACCGAGGCCTCCTACCGGTTGGACGTGCCCTAAACACCTCCCCAGGGAGGCGTTCGGGGGGCATGCTAACCAGATGCCCGAGCCACCTCATCTGAGTTCTCTCAATGCGGAGGAGCAGCGGTTCTACTCCGAGTCTCTCCCGGATAACAGTGCTTCTCACCCTATCTCTAAGGGAGAGCCCACCCACCCTGCGGAGAAAACTCATTTCGGCCGCTTGTACTTGTAATTGAGAGCTTTGCCTTTTGGCTCAGCTCTCTGTTCACCACGACAGACCGGTGCAGAGTTCACATCACTGCAGACGCCGCACCACTCCGCCTGTCCATCTCACGTTCCATCCTTCCATCACTCGTGAACAAGACCCCGAGGTACTTAAACTCCTCCACTTGAGGCAGGACCTCATCCCTGACCCGGAGATGACACTCCACCCTTTCCCGGGCGAGAACCATGGACTTGGACTTGGAGGTGCTGATTTTTATCCCAGCCGCTTCACACTCAGCTGCGAACCGGTCCAGTGAGAGTTGAAGGTCACTGCTCGATGAAGCCAACAGGACCACATCATCTGCAAAAAGCAGAGATCAAATCCTGCGGCCACCAAACTGAAACCCCTCAACGCCCTGGCTGCGCCTAGAAATTCTGTCCATGAAAGTAGTGACACCGGTCATACAGGGAACAAACCGCCTGGATTAGGTGGTCCGATACCCCATATTCCCGGAGCACTCCTCACTGTATTCCTCAAGGAACACGGCCGAATGCCTCCTCCAAGTCCACAAAACACATGTAGACTAGTTGGGCAAACTCCCATGCACCTTCAAGGACCCTGCCGAGAGTATAGAGTTGGTCCACAGTTCCACGACCAGGACGAAAACCACACTGCTCCTCCTGAATCCGAGATTTGACTATCCGACGGATTCTCCTCTTCAGAACCCCTGAACAGACCTTACCGGGAAGGCTGAGGAGTGTGATCCCACGATAGTTAGAACACACCCTCCGGTCCCCTTTTCACCACAAAGAGATTTACATTTAGGGATTTACAGATAGGGTGAGAAGCACTGTCATCCGGGAGAGACTCGGAGTAGAACTGCTGCTCCTCCGCATTGAGAGAAGTCAGATGAGGTGGCTCGGGCATCTGGTTAGGATGCCTCCCAAACGCCTTCCTGGGGAAGTGTTCAGGGCATGTCCAACTGATAGGAGGCCTCGGGGAAGAACCAGGACACGTTGGAGAGACTATGTCTCTCAGCTGGACGAAGTGGCTGGGGAGAGGGAAGTCTGGGCTTCCCTGCTTAGGCTGCTGCCCCCGCGACCCGACCTCGGATAAGCGGAAGAAAATGGATGGATGGATATGTATTGTGCTCCAACTACATCACCTGTGCTTCCAGCTTGCACACCTGCCAAGTCACAGGCCCTTGTGAATTCCCCCAAAGACAAAGTTAATCTGTAACTGGAAAGCACACACATTGTGGGAAGTCCCTCCGGAAGTTCCTGCTAAACCCACCAGCTTTACATAGCAGTGTAACACACACATCGCCATCACTGGACCAGTAGCAGGATTGTATTTAATCAGCTGTACTTCTTATTGTTGCTGTTTTAAATTTGAATTACAGCAATTACAGCATTAAAGTTGATGGTCAAGGGTTTTAAAAGCCTTTTAAAGCTAAAACATTATATAAATGTTTGTACCAAGAAAAGAATACATTTTTGCCGTGCCATGATGTGTGTTTGAACTGCAGGTCTGGAGTCAGATGTGATAGTAAAACACTAAGAGATTTAACCTATTGAAATAAATACAATGTCTTCTTTCTATTCTCATGCTTCCTTCATGGCTGTGCCACTTGGTTATGCTGTTGTCAGTGTTTTGTTTCCTGTCTTGATAAGCCTATACTGTACCTTAACCTAACCTTTGAATCTGTTCTTGACGGCATTATTGAATAATGGATTGGTGTGGTCATCCTGAGAACACGGTGTCATGCCTTTGAGTGATTCCTTTTTGAGTTATTCTTAACAGAAGGAACTGCACTGCAGCCCAGAAGTTGCCACCATTGTGAGAACAACAAGTCCATATAGGGGGAAAAGCAGGACAGAATGGTTGACATAATTATGTTTGTTGACTTCATGGGCCTGTGAAACTTTCTGCTATGCACGTAGACCACAGTGATTTGTAGGAGACTATTTTGGAAGTCTTACTTTATGGACACATTGGTGTGCTGCATTATTTTATTTATTTATTTATGAATTACACTTGTTATGCGCTTTATCAAAGACTCTCAAAGCACTTACATTGAGGTCATCATTATTCATTCACACCACACTTGGTGATGGTAAGCCACTATGTAGCCACAGCTGCCCTGGGGCAGACCGACGGAAAGCGAGGCTGCCAGTGTACGCCATCAAACCCTCCGACCACCACCGACACTCACACACACACTACTTTCATACTAGGCAATGTGGGTGAAGTGCCTTGCCTAAGGGCACAAGGAAAGTTTATTTCCTCCCACTGTGGCACCTGGTGTTCCTCTGAGGTCTCCCATCCGAGTACTGACCAGGCCCTGCCCTGCTTAGCTTCTGAGATCTGACGGGATCAGGCTTTGACAGGCAGGTTTGGCCACTTATTATATGACTTGTTAATGATTAACTTGAAAATGGGTTGAAGTGCTGGCTGGCCTGATAGTTCTCTGCGTGACAAATAATGCAACAAAAGCAATGGTTTTCAGAGTGTCCAGTGAGCTTTTCCTTGCCCTTTTTGGCCATTTCGTCCAACTCTCAATTTCCGATTTCTATTTCAACCAGTGCAAACATGTGTAACATCACATCGTGAAATTACCACATATCTGTTGTGAAGCTAATGGATACAGCAGGAGCAATTTGCTTCTCAAAGTGGCTGTAAAAAACATTGTACAAGTAGTGTAAGGAAACATCTGTGAAAAACTTTATTCCATGGGATTTGGTGTGGGCAGTAAAACGAGTCGTAAACTTCCATGCAGCACATGAATAGGCATCTTCACGGCTGACTCTCACCATTCAATATGGTGGCGACGATTAAGTGCAGCTCAGCCCTCAATGTAGCCTATTTTTGTCACCATTAGTGTTTTGGCAACCCACCACCTCCTGCCACCCCAAAGAAAGTTAAGCACAGCATCGGCTCAAGTATGTCCTGAATGTGGACCGTTATGCCGCACACACATGGGGATTTAAAATCTTCAAACTCCTACTTTTTGCATTGGAACAGACCCACAAATGTTGTTCAGGCTGAAGTTGTACAAATGTCCGCCATCTCCTGGTTTAAAGTATTAACCATATGAGGCACCATATTAGCAGCAAATACAGCACTTCAGGAGCGTTCAAAGGGATATGTCAGCTTTCACTGTAGGGGGAAAAATGATACCCTTATTGACCGATATTACATACAGCATATATTTATATTGTATGCTAATATTGGACATCTCTAGTGCTTACTCCATCTTGCATCTTAGTCTTGCAATAATCCAACAAAAAATACATTTTGACTAACATTAAAAAGTATTACTTTTATTATTGGCCATCAGTTGGCCATTCAACCCAGAGATAATGTAGGCCTGCTACTGACCAGAGTGAAATTGTCCTACCCCGTGCATTTCTCAATGGTTTGTGCTGTTTTATGCAGTTTAAACGCTGATTTTGTTTTATAGGTCAAACTAACGTCTCCCAGCCCCCGACATGCTCAGAATGGAACCAAAATAGTCTTTTTTTGCAATGTTTGGGTTTTGTGTAGTTAAAATACATGTGCTGCTTCTGTTTTTGGGATGTTAAGGATAAAGTTTGGCCTATTACACAATCATGCTCTGAATTAAACCAAAATATATTATTTTTACACAGTCAGACACTGACTTCAATTGATTTTGATGGGGAAGAGTAGAGCGGGTTGCACAAAACTGGGCAGTCATTGAATAATTAAGGCACAATCTTTTTGATTGACAGTAAAATGAAGTATAAATATCCACCAGGGCATTTTGCAAGTTTTTCATGGGGCTGACTGTACTTTCAGTGTTTAACAAATGTATCATACTTAAAATGCAATTCCACTCCTGCTTGTATGCTTCACAGCTCTCCATTTTGTTGCATTTTCCTAGTTTCACATCAGAGTTCAGTATAGATGGAAAAAAAAAAAAAAAAAAAAAACACAACTACTGCTTTAAAGCAACACAAGAGGATTAAAGGATCACAATGTGATTTTTCTTTTAATTGACCATTCATGGGATACAATGTACAAATGTTATCATTAATTTCTATAATACAATTATTGTAATGCAGTAAGCAGGAGTCTGGCAAATATTTCAGTTAATTCATTTATTTTAGGACTTCCACACATCTGCAAGTAATACTGAATCCATCTAGCTAGATTGAAATGTATATTGGTCCTTTCAAGAACCATGTCATACTGAAATAAGAATTTTAAATAGCAGATGTGTTCCTGAATAGTTTTGTGACAACTCAGAAGAGACTCATCACATGGCCCGCCACAGGAGCAGCAGCACCAGCTGAACCTAAAAATAGATGGCACACTTTAGAATGCAATGCATATCAAAACACTGTTGAAAAAGTCACCCAAGTTTTATATTAAAATGGCAAAACAACATTTAAGTCTGCTTTTACACCATTTAAAGTTTTCTATGCAATGTAAAGTCTGGACTTTGACAAGAGTTGAAACGGAGCATCCATGTGGCTGCATCATCATACTACACCAGCATAGACCATGATGTACAGTACCTGTTGCTGCTGCCATCCCAGTCGCCGCCATCCCAGTCCCAGGCGATGGTTGCACAGTGTTGATCAAAATTCCAGGGTCGATGTTTGGATTCACACCATAACCAATTGTTGTCCCAGCAGGGGACGGAAAAAGCATAGAACCTAAATAGCCCAAAATGATACAAGTTAGTGCTTATTTTTTTTACTTAAATCACAGTGGTCTTCAAAGTGTGAGGTGATGAAAATAGTTTGGGTTGATCTGTTGTGCGTTCCGTGCAGTGCGAAATATCGCTCCCCAAAAGAAAATTAGCCTGCCCTGAGCAGATCAATACAATGTTAATTCAATAGCTTTCATTCCTAGACAAAAACCATTTTTTAAAAGTCTTGCGCTATGAAAGGGCTCCCCATACTTCCATTTATTTGTGACAGCCCACCACAACAGATTTTGGGACCACCACAGAAGAATTTTGTCCCTTCTTATAAAGTAAACCAGTGGTTGCCAAACTTCTTTGCAGCAGCCCCCCTCCCCTTTTAAAGAAAATGATTTTCTGCGCTCCATCCCCCCAAAATATGGTAATAATGAAATCCCCATGCCCCCCACCCCCCTTTGAAAACCACTGCAGTAAACTTAATTGGTTCCAGACCCAACAGTGACAAGAGAATTTCAATGAAGTAGGATTTGTAAACAGAATATTGTTCACAACTTTCAAAAAATGCTTTATAATATTTCAGCCCTCCAGACATGAGCCAACACCCCTATATTAACCTTTTTTTTTTTTTTAAAATAAAATAAAAAATCAGTCACAAAAAGTTTAACCCATCCAAACACTTGAGTTTTGCATCATGGCCAACTACGGAAATGTATTTTTCTGATTTAAGCCACCTAATGCAAGCAGTCATAGAAAGTTAACTTGTAGAAATAAATATGTTCAGTTGAGTGCTATATTTTGACTCTTTAAAATGTTGGAAGAAATGTTCTTGACTTTAAGTCAGGGGTCTCAAACTCGTGCCATGGAGGGCCGGCGACCCTGTAGGTTCTCTTTCCAGCTGGTCACTACGGCAGGTGATTTTAGTGATCAACACCTCCTTCAAGTTTAGGGAAGGAGCTCATCAATTAAAGCACCTGCTTTACTGACCAGCTGGAAAGAAAACCTGCAACGTCTCGGCCCTTCATGGCACAGGTTTGACACCCCTGATTAAAGCGCTGGAAGAATCACACTTGGAAAATCATGATTTAAATTGCACTAGGCACAGAATATCTTTTAAGAAAATACACACACACACACATAAACATACACACACTTACTCGCTGGGACAGATGTAGAGCCTGTTAAAACAGAAAAGGGTTTGTCAAATTCACTGAACAGAATGTGGACACATTTACAACCTACTGTATGTTACTGGGGGTCACTTAAGTTCATCAACACGGTCAAATGTTAAACACTTCCCGACATAGATTGGCATTAACAGCCAAATTCTCATTCAATCACCAGTAAATTGTTAAGTATAATTGGTCTTCGTCACATTGAATAAATAAATTGTAGAGATCATTGGACACATTCCATCACCTACATTACTTCTAAGCGTTCCACACAGTCGCCTGTTGTTCAGCGGGCACGTGCAATGCCAAAGCGCTTAATTGGCGTAAAGGTGACTTATTAATCATTATTAGCAACTCAGCATAAAACTTTTGGCCATTTTGTTGGCATTCAAGTCAAATGTTTCTCTATCCGATTCAGAAGCCAGAAGAAAATCTGTTTTTTTAATGTTAGCTTGTATGTTGAACGTGTTTTCTAGCTTGTTTGCCGCTCAGGCTTAGTCATGTCCAGACATGTTTGTTGCTTTTGCCAGATGTGACGCATTTCAAATGAAAACGAAGCAGACAACCATAAAATACCTCAAGCATGCTTGCGCAGGGTGCTGGGCAAAAGTTCAAAGTGTTACTCACCTCCCATGTCGTCTGCTTCTTTCTTTCACGGTCGTCGTTAAGTTATTAAAGAGTAACGTAATGGAAAACGCCAACGCTTTTATCTCTGAAGAGGGCAGCAGTGGGCGGGACTATCCTGGATTCTGGCGCTCTGATTCGTTGCCCAGTGCAGCAGTGGGTGTGTCACAGCCAAACCGAAAGGGAAAGTGCACGGCGGGGTTCAAAACTTGACAAAAACAAAAAAACCATCTTCAAAATAACACATTGTGTGTGAGGTTAATATATGCACAACATCTGAACAAATACACGCATGTACCGTGCACAATTGCACTCCTTTGATTGCAGTATGCAGCGTCAGGGCTCTCCAAAGTGCCAATTGCAGACCACAGCACGTTTTTAAGGGCCCTCATCACATTAAAAAAAACACAACGGCTAAAAACAATCAGAGGAAAGAAAAGCTATGAAAAGGCATAATGTATGGAGAAGAAGTTAAAATGTTGACGCTAATAACACAAAGTTTACAATGTAGGCTGTTTTCTTAAGTGCACGTAACTTCTTAGTATACTGAATTGGTTTTGTTTTTGTCACAAAATGAAAATACAGTAGGCGGCTCTGAGTGGACTTTGGACACCCCCTGCTCTAAATAACTGCCAACACAAGTGGGTAGCAAGATTATTGTGTGGCAAGCTGGTGGTCTGCGGCCACATGAATGCTGCCAGCAGGGGGAAGCTGTGGTTTGTTGAGACAAAAATGAAATTTGATTTGACGACTTTCATGATTTCAACAACAAATTGTAAACCAACATCAACATTGTTTTTATGTCAGATATTTTCTTTTAGACGGTAAATTTTGATGTATAGTGAGTCTAAGCGGACCTGCTTTTCAAGCGGTACACTGACTACTCTAGGTAACATCCAAGTTTTGGATCTGTAATATTACATAAACATGACCAAAGTGTGAATATTTGGTGTGACTCAACTTTCTGCTTAAACAGCAAAGAAAACACTTTCCAACAATTTAGATGAATACAGTATATCTGATTCATCATGCTGTCATTTGTAGTTGCAAAGGCAGGAAACAGGCTTAAAGCGCTGCACAATGTGAGATAAACAAGCTTGCTGGAAGAGCTTCACATAAACATAAGACGCAATCTGATAAGACTCAATATGAGATCCATCCATGCATCCATTTTCTATACCGCGTATCCTCATTAGATATCTGTATTAAACACTTTAATTTTAATTAGCACTGTGGGGCTGCATGTTGGCCACACAGTCAGAAGACCTGGAAGACCTGGGTCAGAAAGCATACTACTGACTCTACTCCAAGACCAAAGGGGCCCCACAGGGGTGTGTGCTCAGCCCTCTGCTCGTCACACTGCTGACTCCCGATTGAGTGCCAAAATATAGCACCAAGCGCAACACAGAGTTTTCAGAGTTTACACAGGAGTTTACACACAAAGACATGTCTAAATGCACAGACAGAGTTTTTAAGTCAGTTATAGTGTTGTTTTCAATCCTTTTTTAAAGTACTGTGTGAGACATAACACATATTTGGATTCTTATGTATGTCTTGCACGTATGGAAAAATTGACAGTAAAAAATATTAAAATCTTGACTAAGGACGTCTACAGTATATCAATAAAATGTTCCACTGGAATCCCCTCCACCCTACTTTGTGGCGCTCAAGACCAACAATATTAACATTTGCCAGTATCTGTGGCCCTCTGCTGGGTAGAGAGAGTACAACTTCACACACAGCATCGTGTAAATTCTTCAAGGCAGGGGTTACCAAATTTTGAGCCAAGACACATATTTTACATTAGAAAAATCTCAAATTGTCTTCCTCTGTTGTCTCTGTGTATTCCATGCGCTCGCGCAAGATAGGCAAATTACCGCCAAAAAATGTAACCCAAAACTGCAAATTTACTGGGCTCTACTGTCGTTACATGGTTACAGGTCAAATAAAAAAGCAGTGTGGCTGTGTTTTAATATTAAATACCTCATATGTGTACTCAAATTCTGTATGTGGAGGTGTTTTTGTAGGTGATATAATAATTTACCCATTCCATGTAAAATCCCAGTCAAGTCTCAGCTCAGACCTGACATTTATTTTCTATCCTGCTTCTTCTATTTGGAGTTACATGGAAGCTGGAGTCTAGTCCATCTGATTCAAGGTGCAGGAAGCTGTCTGAGCTGAATGCTCAACAGGAAGCAGAAAAGCAGGCAGAGCTGTCAAAGGTAAAGCACATAAGCATGGGCAACAGAACAATGGAACAATGCTGAAGACAGTGTTGAATTGGTCCAAGGATTTGCTGGAGTCTCTTTTTCATTGTGTTCAATTTATGGAACAGCTCCAGTCCTCAAAGGATGCCCAAAAAAGAGGCTGGATGTTGGACGTCCAGAAAACCTCCACAATGTCTATCAGTCAAAAAAATCTATTAAATGCTCAACAAGATGCTCTCTGATCAGCATTTCACATGCACATAACACCCCTATAATCACCTTCACACTCATATTAATTAATATAGTATAGCGTATGTCAGCCATTTAGGCCATAAATAAGACTTGTGCTTGTGTGTTGCAATCTATTGATGTGTTCACCAGGGGAGTCGAGTGGTCAGGAAGTGAGGTCAAGGGTTCAGAGTTGAGTTTTAATTTGGTGTGAGTTACTGCAGCAACATTTACCCATGTTTTAATTGGGGATTTTTTAGGAATTATTGTCCGTCCATCAATCCATTTTCAACAGGAGGTCACAGGTATGCTGGGTATGCCTTTCCTTGCATTTTATTTCATTTAGCCATTTTTATACTTGAAAATGCATAATTTAGGCAAAAAATACATAACATTTTCATTATACACAATACACATCTTTTTGACTAATAATTGCGTTACGTTCAGTTTGTTGGTGGACCCCAGATGCAGAGACAAGAGTTGAATGGTAATTTTGTTTTCTTTGCACATGTATATTATACCGTACTTTATATTTGTGTTACGTTCAGTGCGTTGGTGGACCCCAGATGCAGAGACAAGAGTTGAATGGTAACAAGTCTTTTAATGTAGATCAAAAAGGTTGTAGATCAAAAAGAGGAGAAGGCGGGGACCAAATTATAGGTACAGTGTAGTACCCTGTGGATGACTGGTGTTGTCAACAAAGGACAGATGGGGTCAATTTCCAGACTCAGACACTTTGTCAAGATATCACTGCAAGAACGGCAGATAAGTCCACCCAAAAGCAACGTGATCATCAAAACTGGTAAAATACATGCATAGTCATTTGCAACATGCCACCCCCATGCAAGGCAAAAATAACAAATAAACCCTTAAAAATACAACATACCACAAGACAAGGAACAAATTTGGCAAAATTATTAACAGCATTGGGATAAGCAGCGATAAGCCGAAAGGAAAAGAAGAGGAAAATAATACACACTCCTTAGTCAGACTCTTGTGTCACATGTTCACACAACCAGGGCCTGTATTCGCCAAGCATCCTAAGGCTAAAATGAGCTCTTAGTGATGTCACTCTATGACGCACTGTAAAAATGATAAGACTTTGACTCAAAGGAATTTCTTTTTAGAATGTTTACTTGCCAAGATAATTAGTCACACGGCCTCGTTGGCCTTCAAGAGCCTCTAAGGTGGCAAAATGTGTGACTTTAAGAAGCGTGACATGTGGTGAAAAGAGAGAGAAGGTAGAGATATGCTAGATGCCAGCAATTTAATCATAGTTGGAAATTTACAAATACACACAATCAAATTGGGCCTGTTGTTCAAGTGATATGGGTTCTTTTTGTTTTATCATTTGATTTTTCCAAGTTGTTCTATGCTAACCATATAAATCAACTAAGTGAGAGGTCAATCCTAAATATAACACAATGAATACAATCATTTTAGTAAGTATGATTCAGCAGCAACATATTTCATCAGTATGGTTCAACACACCCAGCGTCACCAAAAGAAACAAAAAAAGACCCAAGTATGGACCCAGTTGATTACCTAATAAAGCTCTACCATAATTCTATAATGACCTCCCAAGGCTACCTTTTCTGCAGAATAAACCAAAACAAACAAAACAAAAACACATAACAAAGAGCAAAACAGCAACAGGTAAACCTGTAAAACAAGTAAGATGAAGGCTCACATCTTGGTTGGTTGGGCCGGAGGTGGAGCTCAGGAGAGAGCCTCCAGGAATCTGGGGGAACAACTGGCCACAACAACACAAATGTAAACAATAAACATTAGATGTAATTGGATTTTTACATTAGAAGTTCGTTTTACAAGCGTAATGCTAAGAAATAACTTCTGATGAGTCGTTCGGTATCAGAAAGAGACGTCTCTTTTTAGTTCAACTCCCTAAAAAGAACCGGAATTTCCGTCACGCATCTTTTGTATCTACTCTGGAGAAACGAAACTTAACTTAACAGTTCCCTCCTCAGTTAAGTTTCGTTTTCCAGAACCGCTCCCACACGTCTATAAATACTCAAGTCCTGCTTGAAAGTGCACGGAAATCCATCATGGGATTGCGTGAGTATCTCCTCTTACGGTGCATCATCATCATCAAAAGAGCCACAACGTTTGACATTGATTTTTGCATTTCAGTGACGGCGGCTGTTGTTGGTGCTCTAGGCGCAGGTAAGATGACGGCCCATTCAAACCAATGCACGTTCGGTCGGGCTGAACGGCTTTTGCAAACCCGGGACCACGACTCGGATCACGCCAGCTGCTGTGATCCGGACCGCCCCGGTGACGCGGAGCCTTTTGCAGCGTTTTCACTGTGCGCTTCACTTGGGTTCAGGTGCATCGGTGGCCATTGCGCCAGTGGCTCTGGGAGTGGCCGGGTTCACCTCAGCTGGGATCGCAGCAGGATCCTACGCGGCCGGTATGATGTCAAGCGCCGCCATCGCGAATGGAGGCGGGGTGGCAGCGGGGAGCGTTGTGACTGTCCTGCAGTCCGCGGGTAAATACAAGAATATAATATCCCATTTCACATCAGTCTTAGTTAAATCATTTGACGTCAGTAATCCCCAATGTATGGCACTCCTTTTTACTGCATATTGCGTTCATATAACAGGCTTTAGTGTTCCGAACAGGGGGTGGGAGTAAATAAGCTTGTCTTTGTCACTCTCTGGGTGTCAATCTGTTTATTTTCCATCATTAGGACTGCGTTCCTGTTCCTGTTCCATGCTCTTATTTTGTTGCTACTTCCTGTTTGGTTTCGTTCTCTGTCTTCCACCGTTACTTTCCTGCTCCTGCTCTTGTGCGAATATTATTTTCTCGAGCTTGTGGCCTCGGTCGGTGTTGGAGCTGTGCTTTTCTTTGCTGTTCGTTTGCTTCCCGTTGTTGCCATTTTCTTTCTGTTCCTTAGTGGGAGTGATCATCTGTGTGTTGGCGGAGCCTTAGTATTCCGGCCACTGCATCGCAGCAATCTTCATTAAAATGACAAGTTTTCACCTGCATTTGGTCGCAGTCTCTCGCATCCTGGGGCCGTCTCCCCAATGCTCAAGCTCAACCGTGACCGTCTTCTTCCTACTACTTTTCAAGCCAAATTGTTTTCTGCTTACATGTGTATTTTCATTATGTTCTGACCAGTGTATCGAAACAAACAAACAAACACGGGCACAAGCCAGTGTCTAACTGTGCCGGTCCCAAGCCCGGATAAATACAGAGGGTTGTGTCAGGAAGGGCATCTGACGTAAAACTTTTGCCAAATCAAAAGATGCGACTCACACATATGACTTCCATACGGGATCGATCGAGGACTGGCCTAACAACGACCACCATTGGTGCTTTTCACCGACAGGGTGCCGGTGGAAATTGGAGAAGTAGAGGAGGAAGGTGTGTCCGTAGGAATAGAGGGAAGAGGAATGCCAAGAGTCTAGGACAGAGTAGCCATGGCCTATGACGTTTGCAGACGACCTTGGGATATGTAGGGAGAGCAGGGGACTGGTGGAGGAGAAGCTTGAGGGGGGAGGTTTGCAGGAATGATTTTTCACATATCCAACTAGATTGCACCGCCGCACTGAATGTTGTATCTGTGGGGTGTTTTTTCTAACAAAAAGAAAGGATGGCTAATTGTAGTGTTTTTCATCTCTGTAGGAATGGCTGGTCTGTCAGGGGCTGCCTCTGCAGCTGTGGCCGGTGTAGGAGGGACTCTGGCCGGACTCGCTGCTGCAATCATCTGAGACCAATACATAATACATCAGCTATTTGAACAGGAGGACCTTCGTTCATATGAAGGCGTGTATGAAATAATTAAACATGAGTATCACAATAAACTCTTAATTCTGAGATTCATGTTGCTTATTCTGTTCAGGGTTAGAGGGATGCTAGAGTCAAATTAGGGTACAGCCAACTGATTCCTGGCCATCATACTGACTTCCTGTCAGGGATTGTGATTGACAGCATCTGATAGTGTCTCTTGTTTTTATTTACTTAAGCCTGTCCACAAGGAGTGTTGATGTAACATCACATCTGCTAGATTTACATCATGTTTCTCGTTTCAAATACATACGTAATAATTTACAACATGCCACTGACATGCAAGGCCAAAAAATAAAATACAAACCTATGAAGATACAACATGAGACACAGCAGGAATTTGACAAAGTGATTATTGACAGCATTAAATTAATTTATGCAAACTCTGGTGTGGAACTTGGCCACACAGCCAGGCTGCTTTCAAATTCTTAAGCAGACACAGTGCATTGTGTTGCGTTTTCAACCCATTTTGATACTTCATATGCTCATGAAGGCTCCCTTGCTTCTCAATGTTCAAATATTGGCAACTTTCTGCGCAATACCGTAGGGAACATGACAGGCCACCGTGCCAAGCTCAGCTGCACCTTCCACGTGAAACATCTGATCGTCAAAGAAAATATGCGGTCTGATCTTCTCCAGCATGGGGCCCTTGGGCGCCCCTGCTAGGAAGAGGGCCTCGTCAATTTCCAGGCCCCAGGAACGCAGAGTTTTTAATGCTCTGGTGCCGGAACTGGCGGCACTGCGGGCCGTCACCAGGTAGGTACGGATAGGGCAATCCATGCGCAGACCTTTGTCAAAGAACTTCCTCTGTAGTTTTCCCAAAGCCTCCAGGAAACCCTTCAGTGGGCCCTGCAGCAAGATAGAGCATAGTGAAAAAAGCACCGTACCGTACACTAATGCAATGCTATGCAATTCTATACACACCCCACAGGTACGCTAAAAAGTGTAAAACTTTATTATAGGTAGACTATCCCATAATGTAGCAAAAAGACACTTTGCATGCTCTTTGCTTTTTGCTGCTGTACCATTAATTTCTTAATAACAAAGGGTAATTATCTTACCAACTCTTTTCAAAAAGGGTCCCTGACATTTATAACACTCATAAAACGATTAAATAATAATAATCAAATATTATAATAACAATAAAATCATAATCATATTTTTTACAAATTATGTATACTATCGCTGTATAGCAATAAATGTATACAGCGTTCCCTCCAAAGTCAAGCATATTCCACCAGGTGACAAAATGGTTACATTTTCTTGGAAAAGTTCATCATTCATTATGATTATTAAGCAATACTGACATCGTGTGGTGCTTTAGTGGTATTGCTGGAAGTGCAAGTGAATGGCTGCAGATCACATTCTATGGTTGTTCGTATACTCAACAAGGCATCTGTTTGGTAAAATTATTAAAATTGTAGTGCTGGGGCTGGGGGTCAAAAAAGCATAAGAAAAATCAAAACACACTAGTTTTGCCACCAAACGCTGCATGCTGATAAATCAATAGATGGAAGGGCCACTTTGATATTTTACCTTTTGCACACCAACCCATGCAGAACCCATAAGAAGTTGTACTGTATATACAGTATTGAAAGAAAAAACAGTCTGCATCTCAGCTGTGATATAGGTGATAAAGCGTATGATTAGTATGCACTTTTTCTTTTTACATTACATTTTTTACTCCTTTCTCCTTTTCTACTGCTGTTTTGTACTTTTTGTTTTCCTTGTTATGATTTTATTGCTATAATATTTTGACATTGTTCTTCTAATATTAGATGTTTTTCACTCACAATCAAATTTGTAAAAAAAAAAAACAACTTTATTCTTTGCTGTTAATATTTACTGTATTGTTTTTATAGGCATGTGCGATGTTAGCTTTTTACGATATTTAACATGCCAATATTGTCCAACTCTCGAACTGCGATTCCAATACCGACCAATATGTGTAAGATCACATCTTTGTCATATTTTTGTTTTTTTCTCGGTTGTCTCATTAAGCTTCAATTGAATGCTTTTTTTAGTGCCGTCTGTCCCCTGTTCAAAAATTAACGTATTTCGCATTTCAGATTTTAATGAAATTTCATCTTCACATAGATATGAAAATGCATTTAGATCCCACATATCTTTAATCTTGTCCTGAAGCTCCAATCCATGAGTTTGAAAGGCTTAAAGCTGTGCTTCGCTTTCAAAGCACTTGTAAGCGATGACTCGATGTGGCTCAACACTCAGAATAAATCAAATACAGATTTGAAGAGGAAAAAGTCATTTACATGACAAACATGTATACAAATGAAAATACTGCATACTCGTCTGGCACAGAGCGAGAAAGCTTTTTACTGCAGTTGCTCAATCAAGACTGTTTACACGTTTCACTACAAGGTCATCATGATGAGGTCATCATTTGCACAGCAAAAAATACATTAGCTCGTAGGCAGGTATACAGCATTTTTTTTAATCGTATTTTGTTATTGTGAAATAACCCGATACTGATATTGACATTTGTATGCCAATATCGGTGGTTTGATATAATCGGTCATCCCTATCTGTCCATTTTCTATGCTGCTTATCGAGCGGAGAGCAGCAAAGTTCTGGACCAGTTGAAGTTTATGGAGGTACTTCTGGGGGAGACCAAAAAAGACTAAGTTGGGGAAGTGAACACGGTAAAGATAAGGATAAAGGCACTGCGGGATGGGTGGAGATTATTAATATTGCGTATAGCTGTATGTATGTATGTGGGATTTATACGACAGTTCAATCCAGGATGACACCCAGACTCTTTACCTCAGGGTTTGGGAGATCAAAGAGCTGTAGATGTATTGGATAGCTGGTGATATTGTTGGAAAGTGATGATTTTGTTCCAATTAAAAAGAAATTCATTTTAGTCACTGTTGAGTTTGAGAAAGTTTGTGATGAACCGTTTCGGATTGACAGGAGGTGAGAGAGGAGGGAGGGAGTCCAGAGTTGGGTTTAGTGGAGAGGTAGAGATGGCTGTCATCACTGAAGCTGTGGAACTGGACATTGAACATGCGAAAGATATTGGAGATAAAGTAGATGATGAAAAGAGGGGGCCTCAGGACATAGCCCTGAGCCACACCTGGAGTGGACTGTGGAGAGGTCCAACTTGAGCTGTATGCGCAGGCCTTGAAATATGAGTGAAACCAGTCAAGGGGTGTGTGGGTGATACCAATGGATCACGGTCTATTGAGAAGGATGGGGTGTGAAATGATGTCAAAGGCCACACTCAGGACAATAAGGATAAGGAGACTTAGCCAGATTCGGCAGCAGTGAGAAGGTCATTGGTAATTTTTCCATGCCGTGACATGGGCGGAAACCAGACTGGAAAGGTTTGTAGTGGGACTTATGTGTTATGTGTGTAGGTGATGTTGGGAGGCAATCGTTTTTTTGAGAATTTTAGAAATAAAGGGAAGGTTAGAAATACAACGATGGTTACTGTAGTTATTTGGGTCTAAACCAGTTTTTTTTCAAAACTGGAGTAACTGCAGTCTAGAACTGTGATGGGACAATTCCAGGGGAACGTGAGTGAGTGAGTGAATAAGGGAAAAGATCAAGTCGACAGGTGAAGGACTTTGCGGAATTTACAGGTGAGGTCTGAGATTTCTGACAAGTAGACAAATGCTGGCAGTTTTTCGAGAGGTTCTGGTAGAGGAGGAACTACAGTAGATGATAGTGGCATAAAACTTCACGCTAGAGTTGCAAGTGTCAGTGGTTTACAGGTAGGGGGCTAGGGAGTGCGGTGAGCAGTGAAAAGTAGGTTTTGGTGTTACCTTCATTAGAACTGATTGGGTCGGAGTAATCGTTTAATATGGTTTGATTGATCAAGTCCTTGTAGTGAGAAATATTGGTTTTTGACAATGTCCTTGTCAATAGTAAGACTGTTTTTTATGGAGTCACTCAAGCTGGCGACCTTGCACCTTCACTGACCCGTTTTAAGGGTTTTACCAAGGAGCAGATGAGGAGAAGGAAACAGACCACGTTATTAACTGAGGCATGAGTGTTTAAAATACTTAATAAAATACTGTAATATTTCAGTGTTATGCTTCTAACATTCATTTATTCATTTATTTTCTATACCGCTTATCCTCATTAGGGTGAGCTGGGATAGGCTCCAGCATACCCGCGACCCTAATGAGGATTAGTGGTATAGAAAATGAATGAATGAATGCTTCCAACAATTACATTATGAATACTATGATTATTGTGACTATATTCTCATTAAATTATTAGTTTTTTCAGTAAAATTCCTTTGATATAAACTTTATTTAGTATATAAAATTTAATATAAAGTTTATTATAAACTTTATTCTCCTACTATATCAACCTTATTCTTGTAAGAATAACTGCAGTTCTTTTCCCCATTTTATTGTTGTTCTGCTTTAATTCTTTGTTTAATTGTATTTTTTCAATGTGAAGTGGGCCAATAAAAAATAACAGCTAGGGGACACTAATTGCCCCCATGTAGCACTTTGGACACCCCTGCTTTAGATGCTCACCAAGCTGAAGTTCCACATGATGATGGTTTGATTTCCAGTTTTTGGGGGTGTTCGACTTTGGAGGCTCCCCAGTAATAAAATACGTAAATTAAACATTTTAAGTGTTACCATGCTGTCTGTATTCTACCTGTGCTATCTATACCTTCCATTTGTCGTTAAACCTGTTTGCATCAGATTTTGCGGTCCAGATGGCACCGTTTTTGGGGCTTATGTTGAATACATTTCTGGTCAAAAGAGTGTACTGTGTGTATACTATACATGGTCCAGAGGCTTGTTCTCATGAGCCTTCTCGTGCTCAAAGAACTTGTCCAATCCATGGGCTTTGAAAATGCGTTCCGACTCGTCCGAGAAGAGCACAGCATCACCGTCAAAAGCAACACGGAGCTGAGTCTCTGATACTTCCTTCATTTTCTCTGGTGTGAACATGGTGGCTGCAGCTATACCTGATGCACACAAACCACATCAAGAAGTGGCAATATATTTTTGTTATTGTCATCGGGGGGTTAAGTCCAATTTGCAAGTAAAAGACCGTTTCCCTTGTTTGGCACTGACCTTCTTCCAGAGCTTCTCGAACCTTGGTGGAATCAGCAGAAAGGTACAGGTTGGTGTGGTAGGCCTTTAAGTAACCTATAGGACTGTTTCCTCCCGTCATACAAAAGCGCTCAATGAACAAGCCTGGGTGAGAATCAGAAGAGAATATCATTCACTGTCAATGGATTCTCACCAGCCACAGGTCTAACACCAGACATGAGAGATCTAACACAAGAACAGTTATAAGAATGCATTCGTTTTGAAGTAACAATTTAGCTGTAAGTTTGTTGTCTTTGCAGTGTAACACACAAAGGGCTGTCTCTAATGTTTTGGCTACATTCAATAGCGCGCCACCAATCCGGTACTCCATCAGCACCCCCCACAGAACACCGCAAGGGACACGGCCGAATGCCTTTTCCAAGTCTACAAAGCATGTACACTGGTTGAGCAAGCTCCCACTTCCTCCAAGCTCCCACTTCCTCCAGTACCCTTGAAAGTGTGTAGAGCTGGTCCAGTGTTCCACGGCCGAGACAAAAATTACCTTGCATGTCCTGTGAATCCTGTGTGTTGAACTGTCTTCAGACTCTACTTCCTCTATGTCAGTGAAATTGGGCCTTAAGTATTCCTTTCACCGTCCGACTATGTCCTCTGACCTGTTTGCCTTGCTACACCCTGCCAGGGGCATATAGCCCCGGACAACATACTGTAGACTCGCGGGCCACAATGGGTTAAACATTTTTGGCACCGTCTATATACGGCAGTCATCAAACACAACAACATTCTTGCTCACGCTGCAACAAAGGAAAACCAACACATCCACAGAAAGTATTGTAACGTATCACATAAGTCAACTACTACTGTGGGGTGATAAACAACAACTAAGCGCTAAACATAAAGAAAAACTTAAAATTGTTACTTCCAAATGGCCGCCAGGCATTCTGGGCAGTCCAGAGGCAAAACCAAAAGGAACTATGAAGGATAAAACATTGGATATCAAGAGTATGTTAACATCCCTCCTTGTTTACTTCTCTGACAACCTCCTCAACATGTCAATCGAGCAAAAATGCGACAAAGGCGGCAAAATGTTGGGAGAAGGATTACCACAAGCTACCCAGCATGCCTTGCGGCACAACTATATGGGTGTTTTGTAGACATGGGTATTGTGCGCAATGTCTGCTTGCATGCCAAATATGGTGCAGTAAATAGGTTACTTAAAAAATAAAAATTTAAAATAATTAGAATAAATTTATTGTACAAGCTAAAGATTGCATCTGACTAGTTTGGCAACTCAAGAGTGCCACAATAGCACTACAAGTCAGGTCTATAGTTTTGCTGTTAAAGGTTTTAAAAAATATTTGGAAATGCCTGGCGGGCTGGATTAGGACGCTTGACGGGTCCGATGTGGCCCGCGGGACGCAGATTGCCCACCCCTGCTTTAGCCCCTAGGATCACTCGAGCACTCAAAGCCCAAAGGGGCTGAATCACAGAGCACCAGTTGTATGTATGTCTTATTTTCTAGGATTATATTTACTATATCGGGGGATGTGAGTGCAAAGATGATTGTATGGATGCCTGGGATCTTATAGAGGGTAGTGCATATTTTTCTACTCTGCTTGAATACACCAGTGGGTTTAACGAGTGTGGCGTCCTCAACTCCCCGATTCCCTTGTGGAACATTATGTGGTGTAGGATCCAATTTTGACCATACAGCACAATGGAATATGCAACTAAAAGTGAAAGATGACAATCAAATTGCATTTTTTTAACCTCGCAACCAAAGGATGCAACTTCCTGCACATACAGTATTTGTGTGCCTGAATGACCTGAATTGTCCATTACATTAGAAGCAAGCTGGGCTCAGTGGGAATCCCCCTCTATTGGAGCCGTTGTGTGTATGTGTGTGTTTAACTCACGATGATGATTGATGGTATTGATGAGCCTGAGACCCACGTATGCGTGGTTGTTTGTCACGAGCACCACATCAAACAGCTCCTCGCTTTGAGGGTAGAGATGCCGCAGTCGAGTGTTGACAGCCTCCAGAGCCTGGGAACACGACCAAAGACAGATTTTGGTGCAAAATATACACACGCTGCATCAGAGTGGGAGGCTCCACGTGTTTATTTGCTCTTCAATCGTTATTATGCATGTGCCACCTCCAGAAGCACAAAGCAGCATGTAAAAACACTCTCCAGTGGTGGGTTAAAGGCTCAAGAGACATTTTTTATGTGTCCTGTCCAGCCATCTAGATGCTCTTTAAAATACTCTTTTCCTATTACCCAGTTTGCATTTGACTTTATTTGATGTGGCATTGGATGGGCTAACAGGTTATCCTCCAGGCCCGCCAAGACACCCAGTCCAGCCCGCGCAACCCCGCAGTTCTTACTCTTATGTAAACATGTAAACTCTGTGGAGTGTTCGATATTCGGCTCAAAATTTGCCACTCACTTAATTCAGATTGGGAACAGATAATCAATGTTATGAAGTTACCATAGGAAAACTTTGATAATGATGGAATAGTCACATGTTTCATACACAGGTATTTATTCTCATACACCAAAAGGAATATTTTTTCTCTAAAGGCGTTTCTTCGAGCCGCCTCAACATAATCCAGACTAATTGTCTTTTGTGATTGTAGTAACCACCAACAATCGTATACTGTATTAACTCGCGTTCGCGTCGCAGCAAGTTTTGGGGCTGCGTTGCTATACCGTACATGTTTTACTTTTGTGTCTCGCTGAAACGATGATGCATTAAGGACTGCCGAACAGCACCCACGTCCGTCACTGACAGATGGATAGTCAAGCACGGCTAAAGGCTTTGTTTTCAGATGGGTGGTAAAGCCTGCTTTATGCAAAAATGGAGTGCATATACATATGCATGCAATCACTCATTTAGTGCAGGTCATTGGTTCTAGTTCCGACTGTAAAAAATCAATTTCCACAAAAGTGGAAGTCTGTCTTTAGAAATTGATTATTTTCATAATTGGAGCATAGGAAGCACCTCTAGACATGAACTAACAACCTTATTTTACACTTGTATTACCCAATACAGTGTAATAAGACTAGAGAAAAATTATAAATTACACTTAAAAGACTCCAGTGTGTAGCTATAAATGTTCCTCAGGGGAGCTGAGTGGCAGGCAAACAGGAAGTAACATCATGGGGGAGCTGTGTTTAGTTAATTAGCAATAGTAGGCTGTGTTTTTATTAGGGATTGTTTTGTGAGATCATACAAGCTTGCAGCCTGGCCTTTTTGTCTCACCGAACATTATAGGAAAATTATAAATAGTGTAGAATACATATTATTCACAGTGTCTTTGAATGCGTCTTCGGAATGCCTTCTGTGCGTATTTTACTTCATTTTGTCATTTTTATGCTTAAAAATGCTTAATTTAGGCAAAAAATGTGAAGAACATCATTGCATATCAGGGGACCGTTCATTTGTACAACATTGGCTCACAATGATTTTGTGAGTTACAGTTGCGCTTCCCACCTTGAATGTACATTTGTGCTAGGTGGTACCACACTAGTGTCGCTCTGACCTTGACAAAGGAGAACGCAGGGCCGGGACTGAAAGGCTCACTTTCATGCTCCACCTGATACTTGAGATACTCCTCCATTCCTTGCCGCTCGTAAATCTGCTGCTCCCGCTCCATGTTGAAGAGGACTCGCGACGACACGGCAACGGTGATGGCGTTCTCGGGTTTGGGCTGGGAAGTGACACGGTACACGGGACATCAGGATGATTGGGAAAAAAACGAGGCCCGTTTGAAAGTTGTTAAGCAAATTCAAGAGAGTTTAGCGAGAGAAGCGGCACAGAGGATGGATGGATGGATAGATGACGAGAAAAGTTTGTTACTTTTGTTACATCTCCCAGTGGCCAAGAATCATTTTGTTGTTGTTGGGCTGGCAGAGGGGGCCGCACGGTGGCTGAGTGGTTAGCACATTGGCAACACAGTCAGGAGATCTGGAAGACCTGGGTTCAAATCTCCGTTGGGCATCTCTGTGTGGAGTTTGCATGTTCTCCCCGTGAGTGTGTGGGTTTTCTCCGGGTACTCCGGTTTCCTCCCACATTCCAAAAACATGCATGTTAGGTTAATTGGCGACTCTAAATTGTCCATCGGTATGAATGTGAGTGTGAATGGTTGTTTGTCTATATGTGCCCTGCGATTGACTGGCGACCAGTCCAGGGTGTACCCCGCCTCTCGCCCAAAGTCTGCTGGGATAGGCTCCAGCATCCCTGTGACCCTAATGAGGATAAGCGGCATAGAAAATGGATGGATGGGCTGGCAGAGAGCTGACAGGGATCTAAAGCACTTCCCCTCTCCAAGGGCACATGCCACAAATCCTGACACCCAAAGTACTAACAACAGTTTGCTTTTTGGTGTGAATACCAATACCATTTAGATAAACGCAGAATTCCTATTGAATTAAAAGATGGAACATTTATACCAAAGCATCCTGCAAGAGATTTATTGATTGATGGTGGATGCATCCACAGGTTGCAAAAAAGCCTGCTAATGTGAAACAAGAACCCTCCTGCTTTGCCTGGCTGATTATTATTTTCTCTTTCCTAAAGGAACATGAAACTGATGTTTGCATTAGTAAACTAGATAATGTACTCTAAAGGATGCAATTGTTTTCTTTCCTCATTGCAATACCAATTCACAAAATTGAAATGGAGACCAGGAAAACCAAACATTGCGACAACATCTGTATGCTGTTGTAGGAGTACTTACAGGTTGAGGCTTCCGTGTCGGAGTAGAGGGCTTCCCAACTCTCCCGGCATCTTCCCAGCCACTGGTCGCACCGTTTCTGTTCTGTCCACTGACAGTCAAAGTTTCCCCGTTCATGATACCCACTTGTTTATAATTCACGCTGTGTGTGCAGTCTCCCTCCTTCCCACTCTCTTTCTGCCAAGAGTTGGTGCCAAAGTGCAGTCTCACTCCTGCACATTAGCAATTTTAAGTGAGCTCCCATGCACTCAGCAGAGCAAATGCAGTCGGACCGCAGTGGAATAGATCTGTACGTAGAAGAATAACATGAGCACTCATTCCGAGCTGGTGACAGTTCTTCCTACCCGTAGCATCGTGAACGTTTTCGTCCTCATCTGGCTCCTCTATGCTTGTCTTTCCTCTCTCATCCACACACTACTGACTTCAAGTCAGTCGGACGTCCTTTTAACCCTTTCAGTGTTTAATGCCCTGGAGCAGCAGAGCATCTGACTGAGTAGCTGTCCTTGCATCCCACTGGCCGGCGGCGTGTCAAAGCAGACCTGTCTCGATGCACTCTCATGTTCTTCATGTAAGGCAGAGATGGACAAAATCTATTTAGGTATTTTTATATATTTTGATGTGTTTACATGGGATTAATTCCACTTCATATTGCTGCTCAGCAGCGTGGGAAATGTAGTCCTCTCTGTTTCATTTACTCCTCAGTGCCTGTTCGTATCACCTCATCTTACGTGAGCCCCTGCAGGCTTTTGCCAACCATTGAATTAAGGAGCAGCACTCGCTGTTGCCAGGCAACGGCCACAGAGCCAGACCGGCTGGGAGGGACCCCCGCATCTTTGATCCGATTGGCCACGACGACGACATTCAGCATACACTCATAAGGCTCTTTATTAGGTACACCCGCGTGATGAAGTACCAGTCAGAGAAACAGGCACATGATCCGGACAGCCAAGATGAAGTGATGATTGTGCTTTGAAGATCTTAAATGTATTACAAATGTGATGCTTATAACACCACAGACAGCCCATTTAAAGCAACAGATGGCTTTCTGGGAAAAGGATGCTGAGCAGACATCTCAAGAAGAAGTCCTTCCATGGCAGAGGCTGATTTTCCCAGGACTGATTACCGCTCAATCAAGGCAATTGTGAATGGAATTATGTGGGAAATAATCCGGTGCTCCAACTAGTACTGTATACTACAGAACATCCATCTACATTTGATATCTTGATTTATTGCTATATGTATCTCTGTTAGTCCAGGTAAAGTATTTGTAAGTGTCCGGAGCACAAATACGGAGTTGGTTGCGTCGTTTACAGAAGTGAAAGAAGTTTAATGAGATGAGATTAAAGATTACAGTCAACTTTAGTGTCTCCTCTATCTCTGTATCATTGCAAACAAAACTGTAAAATATTGACCAACCATGCACCCACACTGTGGTGCCTATGCTATTATTTTTGTTTGGTGCTGTTATTAAACATAACATAATGTCATTTGTACAAAACACATAGTGGTACTTGACATTGTTATGATCCATCGGCAGAAGAAATTTGGCAACACCTTTAAAAAGAAATAAACTGTATGTCTGTCAAATTTGGGCAAGATTGGTGAAAAAACAAGACTGTCAACCAAAACGTCTTTGCAGGGACGCACTGATGATCACTGACAGTTTATAAACTGACAGCTTCCACATGCAGGTGTACAAGAAATGAGCATTTGCATCTTAGGTCAAAGCAACATGCCCTTTTCTGATTAATTATTGTTTAAAGAGTACCACAGTGTCTGATATCATTGATACTGAACTTATTAATGTATTATTATTTAATAAGTTCATAGCTACAAAATCACAGAAGAGCCAAAATTTACAGGAAAGATGTGGAAATATGAGAAGAATCAATAATACAAAAACATATAAATGTAGTCATATTATTTTTTTAATTTTGCCTTTGTCACTTAGTCATTGCTTTAGTTTGTATTGTCTTTGTTTTGTTTTTTTGTTATATCTTTTCTATTTGGTTTTTTCATGACCCTTACGGAATGGCTCAAGATGACGACAAAAAACAAAGGCAAAACAAGGACCCGCCCACAGCCTTAGCTCTCCATACCTGATCACACGATTCCTGCTTTCAGTGACTATGTAGTAGTTACCGTATGTTTAAATGTAGTTCTACCGCGGGTGACCGAATCGGGTCATGTAGAAGAAGTAACATCACAAGTTGCACAAACATCTTACACAACACAATAGAGTCTATTTCGAAACTGGTGAGAGAAGTGGATGGAACAGCCTGGATGGGCAGAAGGACTCCTTGTATTGCCTTTGCTATGTTATTAGGTTGATCCCTCCAGTAAATGCAATGATAAAAACATGAAAATCAATGACAAAATGGAAAAAACAAAAACAATACAATAAAGACAACATGCAAACTACATTTGTATATTTTTGTATTATTTTATTCCTTATTGTTATTCCAGTATGTATACTCATTTTGTATGTATTTGTCTATTTATTTATGTATTTGTCTATTTGTTTCTGTCACTTTTTAGCTAACAACCCCTGCTATCACACTTTCTTGTTGTTTTTGTTTCCCCTTTAGAAAGGCTGTAAGACCCCTCACCATACACTTTATACACTTTTCTCAGACAGCCATTAACATTTTCTCAACTGTTTCTCTTGTTTAAAAACTCTAAGTTCGAACTTAATTCAAACTGGTAGATTTAAAAACGGATTTCACATTTGTAATTGCTATAAGTATTTACTTATTGAGATGCATCAGCATACGTCTTTTTCATTCGGCTTATCCCTGCTTATCCCAACAGGGGTCGCCAAAGCGACCGCTTTCAATTCAACCCAGCCACGAAAGCCTATTTTAAGGCACGAAATGGGAGGGGCTTCACGTTCCTGCATTCCACACTTGTAGCCGTTAGAGGGCAGTAGAGGACAGGCAAGTATTTACCCTATCAGTGCAGAGTTCACTCCTTGGGGTCATCCTACTGCAAACAAAGAAAAAGAGAGATAAGGGAAGAGATTATTTGGCAGACATGCATGTTTAAACTGCATCGTGGAGTTGCATTATTCCCTGTATAGGCTCACTCCACCACAAATAAAATGTTTATTATGATTGCAGAATGGCTACCACAGTGCTAAAACTGCAGCTGGAGAGGACAATTCTATTGTTTGTGGAAACGTGAGCCAACATTTTCTTCATGAAACAAACACCTTGCTCACACTTGGCTCTGCCTTTGTGTTCTAAACGCTTGGCTGAAGCTCAGAGAGGGTTAACAGGAGATGAGACGGTTGGGCCGCACCCACGAAGCGGATTTAAATAACGCCGGCATTTTGGCGCGAAGCACTGCACAGCCAACCGTTCTTCACACCAAACCTTCCTGTCTGCGGCCTGAGTGGCGGGAAATGCAAGACATGGAAAAAAACCATAACAGAGAGATGAATGAGCAGAAGTGGCTCACCTACTAACTACACCGGTTACCTTGGAAACCAAACACAAAATGCTCCACATGGGAGAAGAGGGGAAAGTAGCAACACCCGCCTTCCTGTTGTGGCGCGAAACTGTTGTGAGATAAAGCTCTCTCTGTGGGAGGAGACAAAGGCAGGCATGAGTGGAGTGGACCAGAACAAAGAGGGTACCCTTACCACTGATCCAGTCCCCACCCCCCAAAACACACCCAGGAGGCTGAAGGCAAGACAATGAATGACCATTAGAACCTCAAACGTGCATGCAGATTATTTATTTTTGTACATTTGAGACTAATGAAGCACAAAAGGCAACAGTGGTCCAGACAAGGTGTGTTAAGAGAAGAATACACACTCATATACACTCTTTTCTCACTTAAACATACCTGCAGAGTAAGTACAAGACTCCACTCCTGTATCACTTGTTATCAACCTCATTTTTACGTTTTACACTGCTTAACGTATTTTTTACACGTGCAACACGTAATAACGTCACCAAAAATTAGACTCGAACCTAATGAACCTGAGGCACACACACATTTTTTTTACAGTGTTGCTGAGACATAAGATGTGGCTCATCCCTGTCAATGCAAAGGAACCACATGAAGGTCATACGGCTAACACAGACCACTAAAAGCATCCACCGAGTGATGTAATTTGATTTGCTTTCATTGGTTTTCACAAATGTGATTGTCCTGCCAACCCTTCAGGATCACTGGTGTCTGTGGGTCAAAGTCACAGAACAGCAGTTTGTCTCACTTCCTGACTCCGTTTGGCTCAAGACAAAAACAGGAAGTGTGTACTGACTATGTGGTTCCTGGGCCTTAAAATGGGCTCTGTCTTTCCGTGCTCAACGCAAGTCCTATTCAGTTGGCGGAACGTTGTTTATTACATGGGATCCACGGTGGTGGTTCCACAGGCCCTCGTGACTACAGACAGATGTGTGAGGTTGGCGTTGTGCACCATCTGAAAAAAGTACCGAATGGGTGTAAGAGTGTACCTGTACCATTCAAATGCATATAGATGCAAATACACTCTCCCTCGTACTCTTACAATGCAGTAATTGGTCAATACACTGGCTTTTGATGTGTGGTGGTGTTGGAGTGGGGGTGGCTGATTAGGCCTCACCCGGAGGGGGTAAGACACAAGCAAAGTAGATACCTTGTGTGTTTGTGGGGGTGGGGGCTTTAAAGGTTTTAATGGTTGTGGTGGGACAACGATGGGGTCCGCAGGGGGTTAAAGTGGAGAGGGGGAGGTGCAAATCCGGTCCCTCAGTAGCTTGGGGGTGCAGAAAGGAGGGTGAATGGGCCTACATTCAAAAGATGCAGCAAAGTCCCAACTTCAGCTGAGGCAACTTTACGCCACCAAGCATAACAATGGAGCATCTGCTGGCTGACAAACAAGAGTATCCGTGAGTCCAACTGCTGCTCGGGACTCAGCAACAGGTTTTTTAATACTTCTGTTACTTTGTCACAGCCGGTGTCTCTGTTGTACTGATTAATAAAACACTTGTAGTCTGCTATACTGATCCGGACCAAAAAGAACTCGGTGGTCACCCTAGTGCGGTTCGGTTAGCATTCACTTTAGATCTTTGCCAGCAGACCAAATAATGGTCTCTGTTAAACATAAAACTGCATCTTGCGTATGTGATGTGTACAGTACATTGTCTGATGAAAGTCACACCTCGAAAACAACATGAAGACATTATGTTGGTCACATTCCATCCTAGGACTTTTGTTTCATTCATTCATTCACCTACCGCCAGAGGTCAGCTGGACCTATCCCAGTTGACTTTGGCTACAACCCCACCAGCAACCATTCATACCTCCAGACGAGTCTCCCATTAACCTAACATGCATGTTTTTGGAATGTGGGTGGAAGCCCGAGTACTCAAAGAAAACCCATGCAAACTTCACACAGAGATGCCCAAATGGAGATACGAGCCCAGATCTTCCAGATCTCCCAACTGTGTGGCCAACATGCTAACCACTAGGATTAGACTTGTAAACAGATAATTGTGGACACAGATTATTACCTACAATGGTGGGGAGTAGGAGGGGGGTGTGTGGCTATTTAGGTAGAGCAGGACGTCCAGAAAGGAGATGGTTGTCGGTTTAATCCTTGCTCCCCGGGCAAGGCCCTTCACCCACCTTGCCTCCAGTGCTGCCCACACTGATAAATGAATTTTTGGTGGTGGTCAAAGAGGTCGTAGGTGTGAATTGGAAGCGACAGTCCTGGCAGCTGTGGCTACTGATGTACATTTCCATCAGCAGAGTTCCATACTGTTTCCTATTATTGGAGAGTTTCTCTGTCCCTCAATGTGAGCACCTATTTGCTGCTACAAATGTGAATGTGGTATACTTTACATACCTTCATCTTATGATCATCCCTGCTGTTTGTACTCCAAGACATTTACGAGACTGGGGTAATGTAAGGCTCTTTAAGTAATTACATTCCAATGTCACTTCATAGCGACGTCAGAGGATGATTGTAGTCATGATTTGCTAAACCCAGTGACAACATTTTTACACACAATGACAAAGACTGCCAAGAATTTGAAAAAGCTGCAGTAAAAATTCTTGCTAGTGAAACGGCATTTTAATTATACTATACAAACACAACGTCATCCATTTACTCTAAGTAAAAAGTCTGGCTGAGCTCCCTAACGAGAGAGATAACGAAAGAGATAACACTGTCATTGAGAAGAAATTTGGAATAGAACCGCTGCTTCTCCACAGTGAGAAGAGCTAGATGAGGTGGCTTGGGCATCTGGTCAGGATGACTCGCGGATGGCTCCCTTGGGGAGGTGAACAGGGCATGTCCAGTCGGTAGGAGGCCTCGGGCAAGACCCCGGACACGTTGAACAAACTATGTCTCTCAACTGGAAGGAGGAGTTAGACAACACGTGTCAAACTCAGGCCTGAGGGCCAAACCTGTCCCGCGCTGCAATTTCATACGGCTCGCTGAACTGTTTGGAAAATAGCATTGAATTGGCTGGCGTCGCAGACCTTATCAAATAAAGTGCTTACAGTGATGTGCGTAATTAGCAATTTAAATCCGATTTAGATCCGATTTAAACTACTGCTTTGGGATTGTAATTTTAAAAGTGGAAACAATATATCATGTAATACAATACAATAAAATAATTTAACTGTATGCGGCTAAAAATTGCACTAACAACCTGTCTGTACAAAAAAAGCACTTTAAAGAGGTATGCCAGTCAAATGTGATCATTTTACAGAAAAGCATTCTCGAAAATAATATGACCTTTCCACAGCTGCAAACTCTTCCGTGTTACGCATCTGGAAGATTGAGATGTTTTTGTGTGTTGATATAAAATACTGTAGCTTTTGCCCGGACATTGAGAGAATCAAAAATCATTTTATTGAAATAAACAATCATTCCAAAAACCACAGTCGTATATTCACAGACTATCAGAGAGTGGGGATTTCTTCTTTTTTTTTCCTCAAAATCTGACCATACCAACTACTATTTTTTCAGCCTGGATTATTGGATCATGTTCAATGTTGGCAACTTCAAATGAACAATTATTTGTCTGCGCTGATTTAAGTGCAGGACTCCTTTTTTTCTCTATAGACTGCAGTGATATGTGTGCTTTGCACATTTACTGAGAATGCGCCCCCTTGCGCAAAATAGGGCCTCCATGTCCCCTTACACACAGCGCATATTCTGCATATAGGGAGGGAAGGATGAAACCAACACTTGCTGAACATGCATATTTCCTTGAAAGCCTGAAGAAAATGGGTCGTTCAAGAAATTGGTCAGAAAAACAGCATACTTTGATTCAAAAGTTGATTGGAAAGGGGAAAACATATGAAGAGGTGCAAAAATATTTTGGCTGTTGAGGCTAATATGATCCCCAATGCCTTAAAGTGGAGAGCAAAACCAGAGACACGGTGCAGAAAATGGAAGTATCAAAATGGATCGAAGAATAACCAGAAGGGTTTAGGCTCAGCCAATGATCAGCTCCAGGATTATCAAAAACAGTCTTAAGTTACCTGTAAGTACTGTGACAGCTAGAAGACAAGTATGCCACATTCATATTTGTCGCAGTAAAATAGGTGCTCACATGGAGTGACAGAGAAACTGCATGGAACAGACCCAAGACTTACTCCGGGGTGACCATCTACCTTGACCAATTTAGATGAGAAAGAGACAGGATGGGCAGAAATAGTAAAAGTAGAATTTACGGTTGTAATATAACTACGGGGTGATTGAAAAGTATCTGCCTATTTTTAGGTACTTGTAATTAATTTCTGAACTATAATTCCTACAAAAAATGAGCATGAGAAAAAAGTGTATTGCATGAAGTTTTTTTGAAAATTCCATATGGGCGCCACCAGTTTCTCAAGCCGCATCGAAACCGCATTAACTGATTTCACAAGGAACAGTTGTGGGAAGGAAGACATAACTTCTCGTATTTGCTTTGTTTTGAAAACATTGTTTTGGATCATTGTCCTGCTGCAAAACCCAAGTTAGTTTCACCTTGAGGTCACAAACAGATGGCTGGACATTCTCCTTCAGGATTAATGGGTAGACAGCATAATTCATTTATCACAGCAAGTCTTCCAGATCCTGAAGTAGTAAAACAGCTCCAGATCATTACACTACCATCACCATATTTTATTGTTGGTATGATGTTCTTTTTCTAAAATTACTTTGGAAAATTACTTTATTGCCAGATGTAATGGGACACACACATTCCAGAAAGTTCAATTTTTGTCTCGTCAGACCACAGAGTATTTTCCCAAAGTTCATCAAGATTATTTCTGGCAAAATTGAGACGAGCCTTATTGTTCTTTTGTTCGGCAGTGTTTTTTGTCTGAGAACTCTGCCATGTCGTAGATTCATGAACACTGACCTTAACTGAGGCATGCGAGGCCTGCAGTGCTGTGGGTCTTGTTGAGGGGGCCTTTTGTGACCTCTCAGATGAGTCGTCATTTTGCTCTTTGGGTAGTTTTCACGCTCCTGGGAACATCCACCACTGCTCCATGTTTTTGGTTCGCTGGTTTGCTAGAGTCCCAAAGCTTTTAAAAATGTAAAATCTTTTCCAGAAGGATAGATCTCAATTAAGTTATATTTTAATGATGGGGGAACTACTTTTTCCACACAGGGCCATGTAGGTTTGTGTTTTTTCTCCCTTTATATCAAAGAGTTTTATTTAAAAACTGACATTTTGTGTTCAGTTGTGTTGTCATTGACTGTATTTTGTATGAAATGTTAGAATAAAAGAGATCATTATTATTATCGCTTATTCCTTATTAGGGGTGCAGGGGTATGCAGCAGCCTATCCCAGCTGAGTTTGGGCGACAGACAGGGTACACGCAGAACTGGTTGCCAGTCAATCGCAGGGCAGACAAACAACCATTCACACTCACATTCATACCTATGGACAATTTAGAGTCGCCAATTAGGATAACATGCATGTTTTTGGAATGTGGGAAGAAACCGGAGCACCAGGTGAAATCCCCCGCACGCATTGGGAGAACATGCACACTCCACACAGAGATCCCCAACGGAGATTCAGACCCTGAACTTCCAGATCCCCCCGACTGTGTGGCCAACATGCTAACCACTCGACCAACGTGCGGCATCATTATTATGTATTTAAGGCCGATTGGGGTTTGATTGCACTGTGCAGCTGTACCTAATGAAGTGTTTAGTTAATGCTGGTGCACATTCATGTGTTTATTTGTGTATTAGTCACCCATTCTGTGTACCAGTTGCTTATTCACTGTGGTAAGTGACGAGCAAGGTTGCAACACTGCATTAACGTAAACTTTATCTTGTGCCTGCAGAAACAGGGAAAATGACTGTTCATCTTTGTTTCTGTGAACTGTAACAAAATATGAGTTACTCATCCTGACTGCCAACTGTCTTTGTTGTATCCATCTCACCTACAGAACCTGAGCACCTTCAGCATGATTGTCATAAGTAAAGGTCAGGAATTGTATCGCGAGCCCGACATCTTATACAACACGACACCTTGAAGACCTTTTGATGGCTTCATTATAATGACCGCCATGGTGTTCGCTGTCACAGATGGCAGCAGTGTTTAGACTAACGGGATTAGGATTATCACCAGATTAGACAGACAAATTGATCGGTGTGCTGCATTGACAATGTATGACTACATAGCCTTAGCTAACACTCTTAACATGCACAGTTTAGTTGTATTAGTATGCTTGCAAAGGAGGAAAATAGGGAGGAATTATTGGCTAAAGTACAAATTTTTTTTTACTGATGCTGGACTGCTGCATGCACTGATCTGATGCATTGCACTATGCTCTTATTTGTCTTTTTGTGTTTGCTTCTGACTTCAACTATGAGAAATTAGATTTGGTACAATTTTAGTGGAACTAAGGATGAAACAGGTAGAAAAAGAACAAGCAAAATGCTAACGTGTAAGTCAATATTATGTCTTGCATTCTCCTATTGTGTTTACTCTATTAAGTAAAAGAAGTGTAAATGTGGGCCACACGGTGGCTGAATGGGTAGCATGTTGGCCTCACAATCAGGAAATTCTGGGTTCAAATCTCCGTTGGGTATCTCTGTGTGGAGTTTGCATGTTTTCTCCATGCGTGCGTGGGTTTTTTCCAGGCACTCCGGTTTCCTCCCACATTCCAAAAACATGCATGTTAGGTTAATTGGCGACTCTAAATTGTCCATTAGAGTGTGAATGTTAGTGTGAATGTTTGTTTGTCTGCCCTGCGATTGACTGGCGACCAGTCCAGGATGTACCCCGCATCTCGCCCGAAGTCAGCTGGGATAGGCTCCAGCATACCCGCGACCCTAATGAGGATAAGCGGTATAGAAAAGGAATGAATGACTGAAGTGTAAATGTGATTATTGGGGTGTTATTACATGTCAAGAGGGTAGTAATAATGTCCTGATAATGACCTAATAATTGCATTTAGGTCATTATCAGGACTATGCTCTAACCACATAAATATACAATTCAGAAATCATGAATCCTACTTTGTGGAAATTCATTTACAGTATCATGATTAAGTCTGGAACCAATTATTGAAGTAAATTAAATGAGGGATGACTGTATTATGATTAAAATTAGACACCCTATTGTCTTGTTCTGCTGTAAAGAATTGTCCAATGGTATTTCTGCTATTTGTTATAAAAAGACGTGAAAGGAGAGGCGAAAGAGGGAATTTCTTGATAGTAACAGAAAAACACAAAAAAATGCACCAAATCAAAAACGTGGTCATTCAACAGAAAATTTGTGCACGTAATGAAGACAAGTCAAAAGAAAAGTCAATGAAATTATGTGATTGTGACAGAGGAAGTGATGAGGAAGTGTCGGCCGTCACACTAATTAATGACAATGCATTGGCCAGAGTGAGTTATTGTGTAAAATTTGAGTGTGTCTTTGTGATGTAGCATGTTCACCTAAATAAATCATCATTATTTACAAATTGGACTGCATGTCAGGCTTTTTTTCAGTTTTTTGTGCAGCCCTGTTTAACATCTAAAGCCATTTTGACTTATCTTCCTTGCTGTATGTGTGAGTTTAGAGTTAGAAATGTGTAGATGTATTTATTTAAAAAAGACATGGGAGGATGCATATTAATCATCACATCATTACATTTTCATGTAAATATGCAAAATTATTGCCAGTCTATCTTTAGTCCCCGTGGGCAGGTTGATGTTAGTACAATAATAACATTTCCATCCATCCATCCATCCATGCATCCATCCTGTATGCCGCTTATCCTCTCTTGCGGCTACGCTGGAGCCTAACCCAGCTGCCTCTGGTGAAAGGCAGGATACAACGGGAAAGACAAGACAACGAAAAAAACCCGCATAAGGGGAGAACATGCAAACTCTACACAGATGTTATAACAGAGATTCAAACCCGACTGTGAGGCCAACATACTATTCATTAGGGCATTACCTAGCTTTAAAAATAATAAACCGAAATAAAATAATAGGCATACCGTAAATCCATTCACTTGACAGAGCAATGAGTTTGGAAAGACATAATGTGCTTGAGTTCTAAAGTGCTTGTATTGATGTCGTCTATTGTGGTTTTGATTGTGACACTCATGCTTTCCAACACTGTCCTCAGCTGTAATGCTTTGTCTGTTGTTTTTCCATGTTCAGTGACAACATTACAGTTTTAATCCATTTTTAATTAAAGGAAAATTGCATTATTAAAATGTTTTTCCCTTTTCTGTGCCTTACTAAAGGGAGAAAAACTGCTAGGACAAAGCAGCTAACAAATGCAGGTAATGGGATTCAACCAGTCCACCTGCAGAACCCACTATTAAAACACCTCCAATATCTTTGTATTGTTTTACATGCATGTTGTGACCATGTAGTAAAAGGTGCATTAACGATAACATGTAATACCTACTGTACCGTCATTGGTTATTGTGTTTTCATAGAGCCCACAGCAACAAACGCTGCTTCCATCCATTCCAAGACTTCTGGCTTGATCTACCATGTATGCCTCTATTCTTTTATATCTCAGCCCAATCGGTCAAGACAGACGGCCGACCCACAGAGCCTGGGTTCTGTCCACGGTTTCCTCCCCAGAGGGAGTTTTTCTTTGCCTCTGTTGCTAAACGCTTGCTCATGTGGGGTTTCAGTTGGCTCTCTGACCTGTATCTGTAAAGTGCCATGAGATGACTGCTGATGTGATTTGGCGCTATACAAATAAATTTGAATTTGAAAATTTGAAGGGAGAGAATACCATTAATAGGTGCCTGGCAAATCCATCTATATCACAGGTGTCAAACACAAGGCTCGGGGGCCAGACGTGGCCCGCCACACAATTTTATGTGCCCATGAAGGCCGCAGAATAATGTGTCAATAATGCAATTCAGCTTTTTCTTTCTCATGTTTTTGTTCTTTCATTTTGACAGAAAAATTTTCTGAAGTGACATAAACAAGATATTGAGAGCATTTGTTTGTTATCAAAAATAAATACTTGAATGTACGCTTTTCACCTTGACCTTCACTTCACTCCTCATTTCTAATAATCTATCTATCAATTCTAATAATCAAATGCACAGGCAATTGTGTTTGAATATCATGAGGTTATATTCATATTTATCCATCCATCCGTTTTCCACCACACTAGAGTTGCTGGTATGCTGGAGCCTATCCCAGCTGTCTTGAGGCGAGAGGTGGACTGGATATTCATATTCAAACTGACAGTTACAAGTGGCCCTCAGAGGGAAGTCATAACTTCAAAGTGGCCCTCAACAAATACGAGTTTGACACCCCTTATCTATAGTGAAACACTAAGCCTTACTTGTGGCATGTAGCACTACTGCGCTGGGGTTTTTGGAGGTTTGTTTTTTTGTATGCAAAATAGGTGGGTCCCATTATGTGCATTGTTAACTGTCTCATACTAGGTGTTTTTCTCTCTTTTTAATGCACATACGTATTGTGGAGTATTTAAAGTGTTTTAAAAAGTGCAGTCTTCCTTTAAACAGCTGCTACATTGTCTTGCACAATGTATGGATGCATGGATGAAGAACTTCACATTTATTCTCTTATACTGTATAGGTAGACAAGATAGAGAGAATCTTGACGTAAGATGGAGACTTTTGAATGCCATGTAATAGACTGAGTGACATCATACGCTTGTGGAACGTGGAAACTCCCAAATATCCAAACAAAGCCCAACAGGTGCTAAAACAGGCAAGCGTGAGGTCGAGTGTTTATTTGAGCAAACGCCACCTCGAGCCAAACACCAGTTTAACACCAGTTGAGGGAAAGAGGAACACATGCAGCCTGTCCCAGCTGAATCATCACCGTTATGTAACGCTGACCTTAGATGCGGAGGGCCGAGGACACGCACACACGGAGGAACCGAGCAAAGAAGGATGACCCAGATCAGAAAACACACACATACCTGGAGGGCAACAAACGGTGGCTATCTGATAGGAAGTCAATAAAATAGATGAAAACAAGAAGAGTGTGGGACAAACCGTAAGACGAAGGGATAAAGATTACGGCTTGCATGCCAGCAAGTGGTGACTGCCGCCTCATTTCTAGTGACACACTCAATCTGGAATGTGGGTCAGTAGGCAGAGCATGAGTAGGACCGGGGAAAGTTTCTTTAAACATGTGTGACTGAGTGGTGTGAGGCCTAACGAGTCCATCAGCATCTCTTCACATTTGTGTTTCCTAAAGCTTCTTTGACAGTCAGCCTCTTGAAAATAGAATAAAGGGAAGGGTGTGTGAGTGTTGAGCAAGTTTTAGGACAAAAACGTCTTCCTACTGCCTGTATGTAACCTGCACAAACCATTGCATAACTGCAAAATGACAAAGTTTTTATACGCCACAATTATCACACAGCATGTTAGAAGTTGCCGCGAAATAACCCTGTTTATCTTCCTGTGTCCTACATTGGACAAATGGAGGTCAGTGATAAGGAAGCATGCTCCAAGAATCACAAAGCAGTGCAGTGCTTTTATGGTCCTTCTTCCTTCACCCTCTCACTGTGTAAACACACAACGCTAGCCAGCCCAGGTAGAAGACAATCAGTCAATGTGGTGGAAATATTGCTCAATAGGCTTGTTTTTTTCCTTTTTAACTGCAGAGGTAAAAGACTCATCACAAGCTAGCGGATGTTGCAAAACGCTACCCTCCCTGTTTCCAAGAACAAAGATGCACTTTCACTTGTTGCTCAATTCACAAGCCTGCAAAGGTGAATCTGATGTTATCAACACACATTATGGCTTGGTGGGAGTGCAGACAACTCCTAAAGGACTTTATTTTTCTGTTTTACACGCACAGAATATCAACTCTACTCTGCCTCCAATGATACAGGTGTCACAAGAGACATGGGCAGCGCATAACTAAATTGCAGGTGAAAGTTAATGATCACATAATCATATGTGATTACTGTGTGTAGTTATTGATTTCATAACAGTTTGTGATGAGGAGTCAAGCCATGGAAGTCATAAAACCGATCAAAGTGTGACCTGGGTTTTTTTAAATGGTATATTCTGAAGAATAAATGAATGTCTTAATAATAAGATATATTGTTAGATATTACACTAATTACTAGGGGTGTCGAGATATCAAAACGTGACAATATTTTTCATTTGGAGAAAAGCTGTTTGGCTAGAACTGTGAACTATTATATCGCTATTATGAAGAACGAGAAACGTAATATGAAAGTCGCAGTGTTAAGAACTTTAAAAGATCCAGAGATCACTGGTTTTGTTTCATAACATACCTCATACACAGAAGAGATCCGTGTTGACAATTTAACGACACGATTGTAATATTTAGCGAAATGGGGTGCGCATTAAAACCTCCGACTGTACATAAATACCACCATGGAATGCCGGTTTAATGCCAGACACAAAGCTGAATCAACTCCTTCATAATGCAGCTCGACAGACCCAAGAAGGCAGAGCCTGGCAAAGAGTCACAAACACAGATGGGTGTGCAAAGTGTGGCTCAGGGACCATCAGTGCAGTGTGGCTCATTGGAACAGTAAAACAAACAAAGTGGAAAAACGGAGCAAAAGAGCATATGGATGAGCATCTCATCAAAGAAATCTGCAGTATGCAAATATCAGCATTTGTAGGAGAATGATATAAATATGAATGGTTTTAGTACATGTACAATGAAAGTAACTGATGGTCCGATCTGGATGTCACAGTTGGAATTGTTTACTACACCAGAGTTACAAAAAGTTGTTTTGGTGGAGAATTTAAAGTCATGCATAAGCCTCCATCAAAGAACTGTAACAGGATCAAGATGCCGTCAGAGGGGCAGGTGTAGTGACGGAGCCTAATCTAACCCACCTGGTTTAGCCAGCCTGCACACCATCGTGGGCTCGAACACACCTTTGTTTACAGCAGTGGTTCTGAAATGGTGGGGCGGGCCCCTTGTGGTGACACGATCAACTGTCGGGGGGTACGAGAAGCAGGGAGTTTCAATTTTAGTGTAAACCTGCCAATATGTCCAAATTTATTATACGCAAGATGCCATTTTACTCTTGAATACTCCTCACAGCTCTCCATTTTGTTGCATTTTCCTGGTTTCAGTTTCAAGTTCTGTTTGTATTTTCTGGCCTCTAGGGGGGGTGTGTGACAGAAAATAACTGAGAACAACTGGTTTAAAGTCGGGCATCTATTACACAGGGACCTCACCAACACCAATCCAGTGAACCAGGCATGACAAATTTATGTCAAATGGACCACTTGGGGAAATGCTAGCCAATGTAGTCTTCAAGAGGTCCTATGGACTTTTTGTATAAGGATTGCATCATCAAGTGTGCATGTTATCTAAGAGAAATGAGTGAGTGTGTAAAGAAGAAGTAGAAAGGAGAAAAGCCTCTATCTGTGCAACTAAATCATTAAATCTACAAAGTTCCACCCTGATCTCACATTTAGGTCAAGCTGAAGACATACGGTTGTGTGTTCGGGTTCTTCGCTCTCCTTTACCTCATGGTTACAGCCAAAGCAAAGCAAAGCAAAGCTACATGTGTTGGGAAGTAAAATGCTTTGAGTGCATGAAGTGATTACATTCATTCATTCATTTTCTATGCCGCTTATCCTCATTAGGGTCCCAGGTATGCTGGAGCCTATCCCCGCTGACTTTGGGTGCGAGGCGGGGTACACCCTGGACTGGTCGCCAGTCAATCGCATGGTTCACAAATGTATTTTAAATTTAACATGTCAGAGATGTTCTAGATATGTGTAAAAGTGCTCACATGTGCACTTTGGAAGTTCTGCGTGGGCGAAACTTTAATTTCAGAGCAGAATTTCTGGTCCAGCAAGTTGGTAGAGTTGAACCGGCAGAGATGAGTGTCTCCTCAGGACAAATATATTTATTTGTTTCTGGTTTTCCTACTGTAGAAGCACAGCAGGTGCCAAATGTTTTAGTAACTTCAGTTAGTAAACGCAAGTTCATTTTTGTCTATTGACCTTAAAAAAATGTAGATTTCTCCTGCAACTCCAATTAAGGACAACTGGACATCCTGTGTCACCATATAAATGTAGATACGCGGATACAGGAGTCTCTTATACTGGCCCAAGATTTGACACTTTTATTTTTTCTTTCATTGCGTGGTGTTGTAAAACTAACAACCATCCAGCCCTTGGTAACAAACTGAAGCGATGGCGGCTCACACTTTAAATGTCATCAGTGTCATTTTCAGTTTGCGCAAGCCTGTATTACCTGCTTGTGTGGGACAAAGCTTCACTAGGGGAAAGAAGGAAATCTTCACCAATATTCTAAGACCTCAAATGAAACCGGGAGCTTCTGTAAGATTTAGTAGGATTTGTCTGTCTCTGTGTGTATTATAATGCATTGTCAACCAATCCAGAGAGTGCAGTCTGCCTTTCACTCGCAGTCAATACTACAGTGTCACCTCGAAATTTAAGGTCAATTCTTTCAATTTGTCTGTAAAAAAAAACCCACGTTCATAGAAAATAATGCAGATTGTGAATATTACAAATTAAGATAATACTTCACACATTTGGATGAGATGAAGAAGTGATTCGCCTTACACGTGTCATTCTTGCTTGTCACACGAGCGTAAAAAGAAGTTGAGTGCAGTAAAAGTTAACTTCTGACTTTGACCATGAAAACACGAGTAGAACAAAATGCTAACATTTAGCACGTAGCACCTATCAAGATACCATTATGTACCAAAAGTCCCAAGACAGTTCTATGGTGTCATTACATTATGTCCTATCTGTATTTATGTGAGAAAATTGGCTAAAATGCTAAAATTAGCCTGCTAGCATTAACATATATAAATGTTCCCTCAGATGGGTAAAATAAATGATTACATGCTAACAGTTAGCATGCTAGCACCTAGCAAATTAGCACTAAGTCTTAAACCAGCCAAGTTAGTTCTACTGTGTTCCTACATCATGCCATGTTTGGATTTGCATGTAGGCATGAGTAAATTAGCTAAAATGCTAACAGTTAGCATGCTAGCATCAACATATATACATGTTCCTTTAGATGGGTGAAATAAATAATAAATGATTACATGCTAACAGTTAGCATGCTAGCACCTAGCAAATTAGCACTAAGTCTTAAACCAGCCAAGGCAGTTCTATATGATGTTCCTACATCATGCCATGTTTGGATTTGCATGTAGGCATGAGTAAATTAGCTAAAATGCTAAAAGTTAGCATGCTAGCCCCTGGAAAGATAACACTAACTACCAAAGACAATTTTTCAATGTGATTTATATGTGGAAGTTACCTAAGATTTGAAACAAAGTACCAAGGCCATCCTATACTGTAGTGTCCCTATGCCATGCCATGTTCATATTAGTTTTGTGACGTAAGAAAATTAGCTAACATGCTAACAGTTAGCATGTTAGCACTCTATACCAAAAGTACCGGACGGCGATTCTATAGTACCCCTGCATGTACTTGCATGTAAACATACGGTAAGTAAACGCAGCCTTGATAAACGGCGAGGTGTGAGACGGTTACAGCGCAGGGAGTGCCTGTCTTGTCTGTCCGGATGTAACCGAACTAAAACTGTCGCTTTGAATCTAATATACAACTGACAGAATTCCACAGCAGAGTTGCACAGACTTGCCTGAACTCGTCAGCAAGGTCACCGACACTGGAGCTCAGGGCATACTCACACCGGGCCATTTGGGACACAAGCAAGACAAATATGACTTTAGGTGTCACGTGGGCCCAGATTTCCATATAGTTCTGACATATACGTACACGTCCCTATTAATGAATAAGTAGTGGTTTAACGTGCATGTGTAACATAGTAGAATATGTATTTGTGTGTAAGGAACCATGATGGTGTTATTCATTTTACAAGGAAGCAGAACTGTGTGTTGAGTTAGGATGAAATATATTAATCTTACATGTATTCATCAATCTGATGTATACTTTTTTATTTCAGTGTGGCTCCTCCTGTATAATGTTCACATGCAGGTCGTGTTTAATTTTATATATAATACGCTGTGGGTGAATAAAAAGAACAAATGCAGATTATAAAGGCCCCGGGCCGCACATTGGACACCCCCTGAATTAAATAAGATTCCACATTCAGGTATAATAAAGAGAAGATCTCAATTAAGCATCTGCACTCAAACACAGCGGTTTCTACCACAAACAAAATAACACAAATTGGCTCATTAAACAGCGACAAACAGTAATATAAAATTCTAGTAGCTATTCTGACAAGCCACTTTAGAGGAGATGTCTGTTCTCTATGTAGTTCTGTGCGGGGATGGATAAAAGTCGAGGTTCACATCATTGCCACACTCGTGGGAGTGTCAAAGTGCAATACAGTCCAGGTGAGTGCAGAATTATTAGGCAAATGAGTATTTTGACCACATCATCCTCTTTGCGCATGTTGTTTTACTCCAAGCTGTATCGGCTTGAAAGCCTACTACCAATTAAGCATATTAGGTAATGTGCATCTCTGTAATGAGAAGGGGTGTGGTCTAATGACATCAACACCCTATATCAGGTGTGCATAATTATTAGGCAACTTCCTTTCCTTTGGCAAAATGGGTCAAAAGAAGGACTGGACAGGCTCCGAAAAGTCAAAAATAGTGAGATATCTTGCAGAGGGATGCAGCACTCTTAAAATTGCCAAGCTTCTGTTTCATTCAAAACAGTCAACAGGGTTGCAAGAAGCGTGTGGAAAAACCAAGGCGCAAAATAACTGCCCATGAACTGAGAAAAGTCAAGCGTGCAGCTGCCAAGATGCCACCAGTTTTGCCGTATTTCAGAGCTGCAACATCACTGGAGTGCCCCCAAAAGCACAAGGTGTGCAATACTCAGAGACATGGCCAAGGTAAAAAAGGCTGGAAAAATGACCACCACTGAACAAGACACACAAGCTGAAACGTCAAGACTGGGCCAAGAAATATCTGAAGACAAATTTTTCTAAGGTATTATGGACTGATAAAATGAGAGTGAGTCCTGATGGGCCTGATGGATGAGCTCGTGGTTGGATCGGGCAGAGAGGGCAGAGAGCTCCAGTCTGACGCCAGCAAGGTGGAGGTGGAGTACTGGTTTGGGCTGGTATCATCAAAGATGAGCTTGTGGGGCCTTTTCGGGTTGAGGAAGGAGTCAAGCTAAACTCCCAGTCCTACTGCCAGTTTCTGGAAGACACGTTCTTCAAGCAGTGGTACAGGAAGAAGTCTGCATCTTTCAAGAAAAACATGATTTTCATGCAGGACAATGCTCCATCACACGCGCCCAAGTACTCCACAGCGTGACTGGCAAGAAAGGGTCTAAAAGAAGAAAAACTAATGACATGGCCTCCTTGTTCACCTGATCTGAACCCCATAGAGAACCTGTGGTCCATCATCAAATGTGAGATTTACAAGGAGGGAAAACAGTACACCTCTCTGAACAGTGTCTGGGAGGCCGTGGTTGCTGCTGCACGCAATGATGGTGAACAGTTTAAAACACTGACAGAATCCATGGATGGCAGGCTTTTGAATGTCCTTGCAAAGAAAGGTGGCTATATTGGTTACTGATTTGTTTTTGTTTTGGAATGTCAAAAGTATATTTGTGATTGTTAAGATGTTATATTGGTTTCACTGGTGAAAATAAATAAATGAAATGGGTATATACTTGTTTTTTGTTAGGTTGCCTAATAATTATGCACACTAAGTCACCTGCACACACGGATATCCTCTTAAAGTAGTTAAAACTAAAAACTATTTAACTTTGATATTGAGTTTTTTGGTTTCATTGAGAACATGATTTTTGTTCATTAATAAAATGAATCCTCAAAAATACAATTTGCCTAATAACTCTGCACTCCCTTGTATGTGCGTGCGTGTGTAAAACCACTTGAATGAGAGAACATGAAGTGCCATGCGTGCAGCCGCCGCTGCAGAGAGGAGGATCCTCGGCGGTATCATGCGTATGCTCGTCAAGGGCAAGTCTCAAGGACGAGCTCCGGCAAACCTTGCACAGGCCAGCAGCTGGCCCACGTAACGCTCTCCTTTTACACACACAGCACAGCAACTTAAGAGGCAGGAAACCGACTGGTTTCTATTTGTTTTTTAGGATCAGTCTTACAGGAGCTTCTTCATTTGCCACTTAAATACGTATTTTGACATTAAGTGATTACCATGTGAGAAAAGACAAACTACTTCATGGTTGTTTGCAAATATGGTATAAAAATTTAATGTTGCTGTTGGATGAGCATGCTTGAGAATAAAAAAAAATCAGGAGATGCATTGAGATGCCAAAGTGACATGTGAGTATAAAGTACAGCAGTGCTATCAAACTTTTTTGCCTTTTTTTTTTACACTTTTTCTTAACAAAATAGAGGCTCCTCAACACCCAGTGGCAAATCATACAAAACAGTAAAGGTTTGTGATGACCCTTGATTTTTTTTTGCTCCTCCACCAGGAGAAAAAGGCCGTTATTTACCAAGCAACATGAACAGCTGCACACAAAAAAAGAAATAAACCAGCTCTCACATGCTCATCGTTTGTACACAGCAAAAGGCTTGTTTACACTCCACTCCAATGTGAATGTGCAATGACGGACTGAAGTCATCTCGGCCCACTTGCACACAAGGATATACCACACCACTTACCACACGTTAGACTCGCTCGGCTCCAAACACAACAAACCAGAAAATACCTCGGCCGTAGCTACAAACTGTGCAAAAAATGAGATATAAACCACACACACTACTGAGACAACAACAACCCTCCTGTCAATCAATGACAGACTCGAGTCCACTGAAGTCTACTGCTAAATGAGAGTATTCCAAACTGCTCGCACGAGGCCTGTGGTCATGAACAAACGGTGGCTTTGAAAGATCTCTTTGGAAGTTTCAAGACCGCTTCAGTGCAGATAGTCTGCGAAGGAGATGCTGTTGTCGAGCTTTGAGGCGCTTGCGCTCCTGCAGGTGTCGCTTCTCCGTGGCGTGCAGCTCTGTGAGGTACTCCGTGGCCTGAGTCAGGATGGCCACCTTAGGGGTCTTGGCTGACTCCAGACCTGGGATCTGATCCCGTAGCGCAAGGAACCTGTACCTCAAATCATTCCTCCTCTTCCTCTCCAGGTAGTTGTGGTTCCTCCTGCGGTCCGTGTCGTCCGTGTCAGAGTTCAAGGGGCTTCCAGACGGAGAGGTGGGCTGACTGGATGCCGGACACATACGCTTGCTTTGGAGCTCCTCCTCGTCGTCCTCATCGTCGTCGTCATCCTCGTCGGGTTCTGGTCCGCTGTCTGGGGAGCGTGCGGCGTAGTTGTGCTGCTGCCGGTGCACAGATGCGTGGAAGCGTTTCGGGCAAGGGTCTGCACGGACCGTGATGGTCACTGGTTTACGGACACTTGCTAGTCGGTTCTGGTTGTTTTTGCTCTCCACGGTGACAACATCGATTTCCTCTTCATCATCTGTGATCATAGAAGGAAACATAGAATTGGTATATATTACCAGGGTGTCTCGCCAATCACACGTGCAGCACAGACAACTGCTTTTGTTCAATCCAAAATGGGCAGCAATGAGGAAGTGCATTCCACAGCCAAGCAAGCACATCACTATTTCCCCCAACGCTGCTGCAGGGCATTGGAGCAGAGAAGAATTCCTGCCTTTGTCATGGCCCACAAGGCGCATTCATCAGCAATTGTAATGAGGGGACCTGATGACAGTAGGACGCCATCACAAAGTTTAGTGGGGTGCCGAGTGGAACATGCGCTCATAAATCACCAAGCTCCGCCCTCGGAGCGCATCTGATTGCAATGCAGGAAGATGAAATCATGCAAAAAGTGCACAGACGAGACGCATGTGGCACGTAGTCAGGAGCAAAAGTGGGTTCGAGCCGTCGTAGGCTTGAACCCACTCCTCTCAGCCGCAGTTGTGCAATACTCGGTCTAATTATGGGGTCGGGTTGCGCTCTTACCAGAGGAGTCGCTCCGAGACTCCGAGCCAGACGACGCCGGCTTCCTGCAGCTGCTCGCCGGGTAGGTGAGAACAGCCGCCGGATCGACGCAGTCTGCCGCCGACGCGGCGAGGTGAGACCTCGCGTGGACTTGTGGACCCGCTGGAGCTGCGGGTCGCGGAGGCGGTGCCGGCTGCCTGCCGTTGTCCTTGTCCGGCTGCTTGCTGGAAGAAAAACTACTCCACATGCAGTCCTGAATGATGATGGAGCTGAGGTTGCCGAACAGCTCGTCGCCTTCGTACTCGTCGTCCTGAGCCAGGACTTTGGACAACCGGCTCAGTTTGTCTCCCGGCGACATCCACCCGTCCCCGCCCTGCAGAGTTCGGGTGGGCGACATGGGCGGGGTGGGCAGCAGCTCGAACTTTTTCCAAATGCCCTCACTTGGCGCGGTTGACTTGTAGAAATCCTCGTCCGTGTCAAAGTCATCGAAGAAATAATGCTGGTAACAATCCAACTCCATTGTTCGGGCTGATAAGAAAAAAAAGTCCTCTTTGGGGGTTTATTCCTTGCGAGAATCCTTTTTACCCTGAGGGGGGATATTATGGTCATTAACATCCGGTGGGTGGGTCACCACATTCGTACAAACAAATCGTTGATTGCTTCAGTGGCGGAAACAAGCCGCCTATGTTTATTACGTAAGGTTCGGTGCGCACCGAGAAGATACAGCATTCAGTTGGCGCAGCCCAGGAGCCGACCTGCTGTGGAACTTCACGCGACATACAATTCTGCTCTTCGTATTACTCACCGAGCGGCCAAACGCAGGTCATTGACAATCCGCCGGTGGAGTCCGAGCAAGAAGCTGCGGGAGTTGTTGCGTGTCCTCCCCCCTCCCGACCCGAGTTAGGTCTTGTAAAGGTCGTAAAAAGAAAAAAAAAAAAACACCCAAACAGTTGTTCTGCGGGAGAGAGCCTCGCGCTGCGTTTTTTCGCGCCAGAGATAAATCCTGTTATAAGAGGACAAACGCGCAGGGCGGGGCCTGGCAAAAATCTGCAGTAGTAGATCCGGGTAAGCCCCCCTCGTTTGCATAGGGGGCGGGGCCTAGAGCATCGCCCCGCCCCGTCTGCGTCTCCAAACATGGTCGCAGCCGCTGACACGCTATGATTATTACCTAACCGCGTGCAAGTCAAAAGCTATAGTGTGTGTGGAAGGTTAGCAAACATGATCCTTAAACTTTCTATTATGTTTGTAAATTACAGTATCATATATATTATGATTATGTGCTGTACTTTATATAGATATATGCAGGATGTGATATGATATCCTCTAACTCAGGGGTAGGCAGCCTATGGCTAGAGAGCCAGATGTGGATGTTTGGATGACCATATATGGCTCTCAGACGTTTCTTAACCCCATGACATTTATTTTATTTTCATTCTTTTTTTTCTTAAAATATATGCAAAATATCCTGCTTTATAACAGAGGTGTTTAAAAGTGCAGTCAGAGTGATTTATTGGCCTCTGGCACATTCTAAAAATACAATTTAACAAAAAAAAAAAAAAACGTTAAGGACAGGGCAAAAAAAATCATAATAATTTTATTCAACTTAAAGTCAAAATATTAGGAGAAAAGCTGAGAAAAAATGGAAAATTAAAAAAACAGCAGAAAAAGAATGCTGTATTTTTACGAGTAGAAAGTCAAAGTATTAAGAGAAAAATACTTTAAACATGTAATGTTATGAGAAAAAAACAATGTCATTGTAGTAACATTTAGTAACAAGAGTACATTTTTAGTTTTTCATAATGTTGTCATATTATGATAAGTAAACAAAACTGTCAGGTGCAGGTTGTGCTGGACCCCGAATGCAAAGGCAGGAGGCAAGCTTGCAGGTAAGTGGTTTTAACGACGTGACAACGAAAAAACCAGTAGCCAAGCCGTGGAGCTGGGAGCCACCGGGGGTACCTGAGAGACGCTGTTAAGACAGTCTACTGTAAACAGATCAGCAGTTGGAGAAAAAAACAAGAAATCTCATACACACGAGTTTGCCGTGCATGCAGATCTACACAAACGAAATAATCCACCGTCTCCCAGGTGCAGGCCATCCGGCTAAATGGTAAGGGAATCACTCAGGTGCAGGTGTGCCCGGTAGTCCCGCCTCCAGCTGGAGAGTGACACTCTAAAAAACAAACACAGCCAGAAGAAGGCAAGGCAGAACAGAGGGTGACAACAACAACATGAAGTAAAACATGACACAAATCATTATAAAATTGTAATATTTGTAATATTATTTTGGGGAAAAATGTATACAGGAATATTTTTACTGACATTTTAGAGTAAAACATGACAGGAATCACAGTGTTAGAAGTAACATTCAGAATAGAAAACCTTCTCAGCACTAATCCATCCCATTCGAGAGTAATTACTAATGAATAAGTAATTACTTAAAAATCGCACTTTTAGTTGTAATCACTGTTAAAAATTAGGACATGGCTCTCACAGAAATACATTTGGAAATATGTGGCTATCATGGCTTTCTTAGCCCTAGAGGTTCCCGACCCCTGCTCTAACTGATACACAAGTATCGATAACACACAACGAACATAAGAGAGTTTGTATTGTACTGCATTGACTTTATATTATTCCTTGTTTACTTTCAATGTTATCTTATTCTATTCTTTTTCATACCTTACTGTCTTTAAATATGGCTGCTGCTAAATTATAAAATATCTATGTACATCAATTTTTCATAATTTATAGTCATTTTAAAAAGCCGCTTATTTTGTTATTGCAACTTTTAAACCATCTACCTGATAATGAATACTGTGGAGATCGTAGAGTATAATGCTCATTTTCGAGATGTATCGTTTTAACAATACATTATTGTGGTTGCATTTTCATCATAATGACACTTTGATTACCCAATTAGGCGACACAATACAAATTTTGAAGTGAGTATTATTATTTCATTGATACAGCATCATTATGTGTGTGCTTAGCGTACCCACTGTTCTGAATAGTCAGTGGAAACCGTGACAATTTAACCGTCATTATCATTCAGTAGTCAAATGCTCTGATTAATATATCATATATTATACAATATTAGTACATGTTTGTAATTTCTGCATTTGGTGACAAACAACATCAGCATTATTATTGACTGTGTTCTCATAGTTGCACTTACTGATATTTAATTATCATCTTCACACTGTAGGAGTACTTGAAGATTTGGACTGAAACTCATGCTCCTCGCTAATTTTTCAAGCACTATTGTTGAGAGAGACTTAAGCAACAGTTGCGGTTGAGTGGTTAAGCAGTGTTGCACTGGCAAAATGCTCCGAAGGTGGCCCGGCCATTTGTAACACAAATAGTTGAGAGCAGTTAGTGGGCACTTCATTTCCATAGTCAGCATGTTGAGAGCGGAAAGGTACACTGCATGTAAAACGACAGTAAAGCACAGTGGAGGGCATGTCATTTACCTTTGAATGAAACCCAAACACGCACAGGTCGTTGAGATTCAGCAGCAGAGGTGTCCAAGTGAGTATCCGTCTTTAAAGAGTGACGCTAAGGACTCGGAACAAGTGCTGTGTAGACGATTTGGTGAAAAGCTTGCAAACACGTGTGTGGCGGGCATTGCCACGCAGAAGGAGAACAGAGCAATGGGTGAAAACATCTGTGCATCCTCGTGCAACACAAAATAGGCAAAGACATAATTTGTCACAACACACGCTTTTTAGGCTCTCTTGTAAGGAAGGGGTCAAAGTTCCCCAACGGTTCATGAACAGACAACGCCAGGTCACACTTATGTGCCGTCCCAGGGCCTCCGCCTCGCAGCGTCTAACATATTGATCCAGTTGATCATCACACGCTCAGTCTCGCCTCAATTGCACATCACAGTGAGCCACACAAAAGCTTCGGTATCATGTTCCAGCAGAGTGAAGGACATTGATTAGTGATGGTCATCTGTTGTGCGCTTTCTGCCAGAAGCACATGACTCTGACGCCCCTCCAGACCATTTGAATATGTCTATCAGACTAGATGTAAATGAGATGAGACAAGCTTTCAGTAGCCCCACTGTGGTGGTGTGTTTACATACAAAGTAGCTTCTTAACATGGCTCATACAAGACTTGACATTGAAGACGCTGCGCCGTCTAAATCCCCAAAAAATTCAATTAACATTCAAAGTAGTAAAACTCTAAATAATTACCACATATTTTGGTCCTGCTCCACCATGTCCATCACCATTGTAATAAGGGTAAAGGTAGAATGTTTATATAGCATTTTTGTTTTAAACAAGTTCGCTCCCACCCACAATCCAAAAATATGCATGCTAGGTTATTTGGAGACACCAAGGTTTTTTCTTGTCAGAGCTACTTTTGCAAAATGAAAATGACCAATAGCTACTCATTTTTGTAACTTTTATTTCCATAGCTAATTTCAACCCAAACAAACTGAGTATGCTTGTTCTACCAGAGAATTAACAAACTCACATTTTGTCCCTCAGAATGCATTTCTTTATACTGTAGTAGTCTCACATTATCTGAAAACCTGAATGAAAAGCAGGCTTATGGGCGCCTCATGCGGTCATGGGGGCAACCACTTGCAATTGGCTGGCGACCAGTGCTGGGTGTACCCCATCCCTTGCCCGAAAAGACAGCCAGAATAGGCTCAGAGTTGGGACAAGTGGTCCAGAAAATGGGTGGATGAATGGACTACTTTTAAAACTTAGAACTAAAAATGTTCTTTGAAATTTGTCTGTTTGATCGTTGAGCACAATCTTCTATTTTCATTATTCTTTTTACAGAAGAGGCCCACTGTTTGCAGGGATTTGGTTCCAAGAAGCCCCAGAGAATAGCAAACAAATCACAAGTAATGGTCGTACCTACAAATGCAAACATACATGCATACATACTTTCTGCATACATACTTGCAAACATGTTTTAAGTTCAATTTTTTTAAGAAACCATTACCGGGATACTGCATTGTACTTACACCATCAAACTACATTCTACTTAAGTTAGCAGCGAAAAAAAATACTTACAGCGTTCAAAAGACACCTGCAAATACGCACAGTAGGAACATTTGATCCCAAACAAATCAGAAGGTGACCATGTTCAACATTGTATGACATTTATGACTGATTTATCTAATCAAAATACCGAAATCAGGGCGAGACAACCGGCGGCCAGTGTGATCACATTGTTTGTGTTTTAATTTGTGACTACATTCTCTTGTGATCAATAAAGGTTACGTGCTAAAATAATTGAAAAGTTCTAGTATAGTCGACATCGGTATCGATTCATTTGTGGCAAAGAGTAGCGAGTGAAGACAAAACACGTACAATGAGGGCCCTTCTTTATCTTCTGCCATTAAAACTTCTTGTTCCTCAGTGAAGAGTTTATTGGGGTAACAATGCTTAACACAAACAAAAGCCTTCTCCCTTAGTCACCCCAGAAGCTTAACTTGAAGTGGCCACCATTGTCTTTTATTGTTCTGGTAGCATATGTGCAAGGATGGTAAAGAAAAGAATAAGGGTGGGGTGGGTTTTACCGCAGCTGAGCGCCCATGTCATCCACATGACCCACCACGTCTTCTGAGGAATATTAGACACTAGGCAGTGAGGGAATTTGGATGTTTGGCTGTCTCCGTGTTATATACAGGAGGAGCCATCCTTTTCCCCACGACCCTTCACCCTAACCTTCGACCTTTAGGAGCCGTTGGGGAGGAGGTTTCAAAATGGGACCAGTCAACCATTCCACCACTATGGAAAGACATGCAGATAAGAACAACAACATAAATAATTCATGCAAGTTTTACAGCTCCCTGAGAGGCAAGACATACTCAGAAGCTCCCCTCAACATTATGACAGCATCACTGGTCAGGTGACCTCTATCGGCAAATATTGTTTTATATTAAGACATGACATTACATAATATCACTACTGTGTCTATCAGATGGTTAGTCTTATTATCAAGTCAGTGAAATTAGTCTAAAATTGTAAAGAAAAAAAACATGCAAAAGGTTTTCTTGTGTTGATGACAAAGAAAATTGTGCACATCGTTGCAGTTATTGCTTGTACTAGCTTGCCACCTGGTGGGTAAAATGCAAAATAATCTACGGATTATGTAGCATCTCCAATAGAAGCTTACAAAGGTAATATTTCACCTCCATATTAATTTTTCAAAATATTTTTGTAGCTCTCTGAAAGGATGACAATACATTTAGGTGTTATTTAAATGCTGTGGGTTAGTTTGACCTTAAGCTTTCATTCATTTCCCATGTTGGTTTACATAATGTCGTTTGATTAATGACGTAATCGGTGACAAATTCCATCTACCCTCGTTGGACCATTACTCACTAATATAACAACTAGCAATATAAATAACTTTCAGAAAAGTAGTGGCCCGTACGGGGATCGAACCCGCGACCTTGGCGTTATTAGCACCACGCTCTAACCAACTGAGCTAACCGGCCATGTGAGCAGCATCAGGGCTAATTGCAAAATAAAGGTGATAAAGCCCAGCTCTACTTAATGTCCGTGTTAAAAAAAAACGCTTGCCAAGCTTCCCAATTTTTATTTCATACATTTGCTATGACTCAGGAACAACTAAGAAAGTCATCATCTTAAAGATACAGTATATTATAAATGTATTCATGAGCTAAGTACAAACATATTTAGTAGAATGTGACAAACAATAAGGCAACAAATAACTTTCAAACTGTGCAATAAGACAGAACACAAAATGTCCCAGAGAAATGATTTAAGAAATAAATATAAGTTTAAACAAATTATACACAAACTACAACCGATGATGACAATAACATACACACACCAAATACAAAAATAAATAATAGATGATCTAAAATCTTTTTAAACACAAGTGGGACGTTGAGGTTAAGCTGGAGTATTTGCTGTGTTTATATGCGTGTTGCAGTGTAGACTTAAATTTTTCCCCAACCTAAAATTGCAAAAATTACAACTTTACATTGTTTTGCTTGCTTAATATAATATAACGACATTTAAAAAAATAAAAATTACCTGTTTTTTCTCTTAATATTTTGACTTACTATTCGTAAATTCTTATTCTATTAAATTTTATTCCTAAATTTGTTTTTCAATTTCCCATTTGATCAACTTCTCGCATAATTTTGACTTTATTCCCGTAATAATATGACTTTATTCTTCTAATAACCTTTTCCGCAACCTAATTTTCCAAAAATGACAACTTTTTTTGGTTAGATTACAACTTTTTTCTCCTAATATTTTGACTTTATTTTCGTAAAATGACTGCTAAATTTTTCCAATGTTGCCGTTTCACTAAAGTTTTTTTTAAATTGTATTTTGGAATGTGCCGCAGGGTAATAAATCACTCGGACCGCACTTTGAACAACCCTGTTGGAAAGCAAAATACAGTACTTTGCCTATGTTTCATGAAAAAACTAAATAAAAATAATAAATGTTATGGTAAGAATCGTCGGAGAGCCACGTGCGCCATAGGTTCCCTGCCCCTGCCTTATTCCATAAGCATCATGGTGATATTTAGTGGCATTAAACTAATGTAAGTTGTCCTAATGTAGTTTGAAGTAAACGTGTATATCAAGCTCATTCAATTTAGTACATCCAATGACTTTACAAAGAGTTTACCTTCACGGCAAATCACCAGCAGCTGCGATGGTGACGTCATCAAGGACCATGACAAGAAGCCGTCTTTACTTTTTCTTTGGCCTTTTACAATTTGTCAGCCTAAATGGCTTTTCAAAAGCTCTCAGGCGAAATAAATTCATCCATTTTCCAAAAGCCGAGCTGTCTTCATCCAACAAGTTTCCTGAACCGGTCACAATAGCGCAGATGCATCCAGCACCAGAACCCGCGTGGGCCAGGCCCCGGTCCGACGTCTCTGTCACCTGCTCCACGTCCGACTTGGTTGTTCGGGTCAAGCCGTCTTTCTACGGCTTTGGCGCGAACGAGTCGGAGCTCAAACTAGGCAGCAGCTGCAGAAGCACCGGAGTCCTCGGACCACACGGAGACTTGCTCTTCACCTACCCGCTGACGGCGTGCGACTCCAGGCGTGAGGTAGCGTGTCTTGTCCGCTCGTGTGTGGACCTGTTTCTGCATCCGAATCACTCCATTTGCAGGCAACGCGCGACTTCTTGGTCTACAAATACATCCTCCACTACGAACCTTCAAACAGGGCGCCCCTGATTGACGTCGACATTGAATGTCGTTATCAAAGGTAATTGCGTCCCCGACAGTCATTAACATGAATGCATCATATTTGTACCAATAAAAGCTTGGCGATATTCTACTAAGGAGTTATGTTGCCCAGCTGGACTATTGCACGTGTACAACAATTTATGGCCAAGCTTGAACTTTGACCCAGGGACTAGGGGATGGATCCATATTAAAGCCCGTATCGGACCGATACTAGCGTGTTTAGATTCATATTGTTCGGTTTTGTTGTCTCAAACATATGTGGTATTCATATTGTTACATTGATTTCAACTTTTAATTCACGTAAACCAGTATTGGCAAAACTAGTCCTCTAGTTACTTGGTATCGGTTGGACAGCATGTATCGCCCCTCCCTGCCAGTAAGCGACGACCACCAAAATAGCTCGAATTGGACTAAACACTGCCCCCTATTGCTGATTGCCTGCATTACACGTCCCTGGAGTGCCTCATTCACCCAAATATAAGACTTTACATCATTTTCCAAGTATGGTGTACTAAAAGGGATATCATATTTCTTTGCTGCTCAACCGCTGTTTGAGTCTGCTCATCTGACCAGCATCAGAGATAAGATCAAACATACCCTGAACATCATTTTAACATTTTGATGTGTCTGCCACAGTGCTAGAGATCACAACGTACAGTATACAAAAAAAAAAAAGTTCATCGGTTTTGGTAAATTTTACATTTTTGTGTCAAAAGGTAATAATTGTAATACCCCGACCCTGTGGGTACTGTCCTTAGAGTGGGCTCCCGGATTTCTTCCACATTCTTGGTAGAAGTGAAATGAATTTCATGCCTGGTGGGATACATTATGGCCATGCTTGTTCACAGTACTGTACATTCTGTTTTAATGTGATAATATAAAAGTCATTTTCAGTGAGTGTCTAAGTAACCACAAACACGTTGGAAGTTTGAAAGAAGTGCTTGATTTTGACTTTGGTGATATACTGTATGTATGTACAGTATGCAGTATATTCTTCACAACTCGACCCACTAATCTCTCCCCTTCCGTATTTGCACAGGTACCACCATGTGTACCAGCTGGCAGTCAAGCCCACGTGGCAAACTGCTCTTGTGCGTAAAAACCTGGAAGTGCGGCAAAATGAATTCCTAATTCAGCTAATGGATGGTACAATTAAAGACTGTACACAGGGAGTCCAGTGCATTCCGTCAAACTGAACATAGTGTTTCAACTTCAGATTCGTGGAACAACCCGGTCAAACATCAGGCGTACCAACTTGGTCAGAAGGTTCACATCCAAGTGTCAGCTCCACATCTTCGTGCTGGACGGAAAGTGTACATCAGCAGCTGCCGTGCGTCACTCGCTAGCGGCTGGTCGTCGTCCCACAAATACACAATCATCGGAAATTTCGGGTATGGTGGCGTACGAGTACAGGAATTCAACATATATTGGTTACTCCCTTTGGTGTTCCGCTTAAGATGCTACGTTCGCGCCCATCCACAGATGCATGCTGGACAGCAAACGGGACCCGGGAGGGGCCTCTCAGTTCATTTCTCGCACAAACCAGACCTTGAGGTTCTCATTCAAGGCCTTCCAGTTCATTTCTGACCCAGACAAAGAGGTGTGCAACAGCAGCCGTTGTTTTTTTCTCAAAATGTGTTTACAGCTGTTGTGTGTCTGTGTTTAGATCAGCATTGACTGCAACTTATTTGTCACATCAGAGGCGGCAGGTCCAGCACGTAAATCATGCACCTACAGAGAGGACAGGTGGGTTTGAACTCAAAATAATTACTTCCTGTATATAATATTTGTGCATGTGTTAGGTGGAGGGCCCTTTCAGGAGACGACTCCATTTGTGAGTGCTGTAATTCACGATGTGTGACCAAGTCGCAGAAAAACATCACGCAAGGTATGTCAGTTGACTTTTTTTGCTGCTTTTTTTATCAGAATACTTTCATTTTTTGAGGTTGTTGAATTAGTTGTACTTCAATTAGTAAACTCTGTTTGCTAAGGTTCCGTAAGGAGTGCGTTGCTGGTTGCCGATCAGCCGCTTGCAAAGGAAGGCTTACTCCCGGTCAGGAGAAAGAACCATCTCCAACATCAGAGCCATGGCGTCTTGCGGCAAAATGCAGATGTACTTAAAAATGATGGTAACGAGGATGATGTTGGGAGAGAGAGGCTGATTCGAGAAGAAAAGATACAACCTGCAGTTGCCAAATTTCTCCAGGTGAGGGAAAAGTCAGAAGAGGGCCTTTCAAATGAGAATGGATCAGGATATGAAGTCGAGGACTTTTTAAGGATGATGACGGAAGAAGTAGAAGGAAAGGGTGCAGGGCAGCTGGCCCGCGTCAATCACACAAAAGGGGAAGCATTGCAGGAATGGCCGCAGTCAGAGCAAATGTTAGCATCACAAGTCACAGAGACTGTGCAACAACACGATGCCAAAGGTGACGGGGAAAAGAGGAATCACACGAACGGGGCAAAGGCGGCTGCAAGCACACAATTCTCTGAGGTCCATAATAATGATGAGCAGGGAGATGCCAAAGAGCTGACCTGGTATTTCCCGTGGAGGTAGCGTCTTCATGCTGCCATCTTAATAAAATCTCACTTTTCAGTTGAAGGATGCATTTTTGGTGATTCAGCTAAACACTGTACACATAGTCATTCTCCAATTGTCTGAAGTTGTCTAAAAAAACAATTCCTGACACTAACCGATATAGAATAGAAGATTTTTTGATCGTTCGGTCCTACAGGTACTCAAATGTGAGCCCTGAAAACAATAGTGAAACCACAGTTTTCGTACATATTTGTATTTAAAACTGTAAAAACCCGATACCGATTTATTTACATTTTTATGCCAATACTGGGCCGATGATATTGGTGGGCCACTATTGTACACGCCTTATAATTAGGGATGTAAGTCTCTTTGTAGTAAACCATTTTATACCCAACTACAACATCCAATTTTAGGTAATATTATTTTTGGAAATATGGGCCATGATTTCATTAAAAAAATATACCTTTAGACAACTCCCAGTTTTTGCATGTTCATTGAGTGGCGCTTTGTCCCATTTTGTTCAACGGTTCCTGAACGCATCATGTCACTTTACACTACATGGATTTTAAAATACAGTATGGATCTTTTCCGGCCAGTAATGCTAGCACAGCCAGCTCTTCAGCTATGGTCACATTGATAAGCCCGAAATAGCTGTCCTTGGCTATTCCTGCCGGTAACTAGCCGCAGAAAATATTTGCCCGCAGTACAAACCAAACAAACATCAGTCGAGAGACGGCTCGCCTCTGAAAAGAAAAGCACTGGTTAGTTGGGACACATGCCAAGATAGCACCACACACATACAAGAAAAAATGCTGGCAGTGCTTCAGTACCTTCTCGCACCTTGCTTCTCTCCAGCAGCTTGACGTAAGCCGTGACAATTCAAATCACAGTGGAAGTAGATACAAATAACTTTCGTCTTATGAGAGCCATCTGCTAGGGCTTTGAAGTTAAAAAGCTAAAAAGAAATTTTTTTTTGTCCATTTCTGCTCAATATTTGTTCCCGTTGGTGGCTCCATTGTCACAGCTACTTCCTCAAACTGAGGTGTAGGCCAAGGGTCAAACAGGACGTTTGCACAATAATTGCGCGTCACAAAAATAGTTTAACAATGCGTTAACTTTACAATTGTAATGTACTGTAAAGGTTCCTTCGTTACAGGTATGTTCATGATAACAATGCCTCCAGTATTTTGGTCCTTTTAGGCATTACTGGAACTTCCTTTTTGAGGGCATTGATTTCACATAGCAACGCCTACACCTAGCACTAACTTTTCAAAAGTTAACAACCAAAACAAAAACGCAGCAGCAGCTCCGATATGTGTATTAATTTTGGTAGTAGCCTGAGGCATTGTGAGCGCTACGCTAAAATGCTGCAGGCGAGTGCAGCAAGGTGTCAGTACGGCAGTAGCGCAGCTTGATCGGAGCAACAATGTCATTGTAGCTCGGTTATTGTATATAAAGCATTGTTTGGAAGGGTTTCTTTAGATGGCTTTGTAGGCGGAAGAAGTGTTTACACACATTCTGTTTTTATATCTTTAGAACACACAGAATTATGTGTTCATGGGGAAAAAAAGGATTGTGGATGATGGCAAAATTAAACATTTTTAAATTATTTGTCTTTAGGTTTATAATGGATGAGAGTGAAACTTTGCATGACTTCCCCACTCACCGCTGTGTTGACAAGTCTTTGGGAAAGTGAATTCATTTATCCATTTAATTAATCATTTATATGTACTTTGTATGTAATTATACTCTGTAAAATATGTTAATATTTTTTGGTTTCTGGATCAGATTTATTGGATTTATGTTACATTTACGTTAATGAAAACCATTGTCCATGAAAAAATATGTCACCAAATGCATGAACAGAAGCAAAATCCATTAAGTCATGTAGACAATTTAATGTGTCCATCAATTTTTAATCTTTCATTTATTAAATGATTTATTACATTAGTCTTTGAAAGTCTGAAAAAGGCCCAAAGCAGAAATATCCCACTGTTTGAGCCATAACAAAAGCAGCAGAAATTGTGTTCTAAATAAGGAATTTCAGCATTACCTGACAATGATTATTTACTGACCCTGGATTATATTACAAGTCACGAACACAGTAAACCTTGAGTTAAAGGGTGACATGAATTTCCGAGAAGAGAACATCCATGAAAATGAGTAAGAGCTATACATAAACACTTGATTTATCTGACGATTTTAGAAGTTTCATGCAACTCATCAGTTTGAAGACCCTCTTTTTTTGAACAGGAAAAATAACTTATTTTCTGAAACATGTTTTTGGAAACATCTTTGGTAAATTACATGGACATGCTGTATATACAGATGAGCGCCCTTAAGCCCCATTGTTGCAATATTGACCACACAATCTGATTCAGCAGGACATACATGGTACAATCATTTTCACACAGTAGAAGGCAGTACTTTTCTCTTGCACCAGTAAAGCTCACAACACCGCATGGCAAAGAAAACATACTGTGTCGACTAAACTGTTAAATGTACGCTTGAGAAGATGACCCACACCATTTTCATGAAAGTGACATTATTTTCATCTCGCAACTTGCAATGAAATCCATCTGTTCTTCTGGTGGGAAGATCATGTCTCTCCTTCAGCAGTACCTGACGCTGCACCATTCGTTTTTTCCGCTGAATCTGAAGATGGAGAATGAAGAAAGTTATTTTGTACAAGAGTGGGCCAGGGTTCTTTTGGCATAAAATGTAATATTTGTAAATATCAGTATCGGTTTTTTTCACCGAATGAAAATCGATGAAGAAAGCTGCTGTATATAGGCCTATGAGCGGGGAAAGTTACCAGCATGCAAACAAAGACCTCATCAAACCAAGCAGCGAGGCATGTAAACTTTGGTGGCTGCAGTAACAAGCTTGCTCGTTATGTGCCTGACTAACGTATGTGGTTCGCAATTAATCCCCAAATGTCGCCTTTGGATATTAAACTTGTGATTTGCAATCACAAAGCATTGGGTATGCAAGAGGGAACCAAGATTTTGTCCCTCAATGTTCCAATTCCCAAGGCCAAAGCCATTAATCAAGCCAGGCTTTGGCCTTGGGAATTGGAATATTGAGGGACGAAATGTTGGTTCCGAGTTGCAAGTATTTCTCAGATGTTTGTTTACCCATGTTGTACAGTGTTGTTTACAGCCATATCAAGAAGTTGCCCCTTGCTGTGACCGGACTCCTCCCCCAAGGTGCTGGAAGATTCCACGGGAAGATATTTCCCCGGCGGACCACTCACACAGCGGCATATATTCACAAACATCGGCTCGACAAAAAAAACAACTTATCAACCAAACATGAGCATGAGCTCACATACAGCAATAGCCAGTATAAGCTAGCTATGTTAACTTGGTTTAGCAGAGCATGCTAATGTGACTGTGTCTGTGCTTGTTAATGTAACCCAGAGTATTAGGTTGGCCACTGACTTCATGCAATTTGTGTGTGAAATAGAGACAACAGCCACATCTCATTTAGCCATAGTCAACATACTTCACACCTGCCTTCAAAATAAGAATGAGGCACATCCTGTCTAACAGTGGTAATAAAATAATATTGTAAATAAAAATAGCTTACACCAACAAAGCTATTACAATTGCATCCAATTACAATCTTAAATACTTTTGAAAAACAAAAAGTTTATTGCTTTTGGTATGAAGTAGTCGCAGTATTATGCCGCATAATTTATGAAAAAAATGTTCTCAAAAAATGTCAATTATATCGATTATGGACAATTTGTAGGTATTGTCTAGCAAAATTAATTATGTCAGGCCTACATTTAACTGATATTAGAAACATGATTTAAAACATTCATTTTCTTTTTTTATATACATTTGATAAATATTACAGAGTATTCTCTCCTACCCATGATGCTCTCTGGTTGTGCTGCATCACTGCCCTCTGCATCCATGGCTTTTGTTTTGGGTTTTTTTGCAACAGGTGGTGGCATCTTGACTTTCTTTATCAACTCAGCCTCACTGACCGCCTTAGAAAAAATGTCTTTCTGTGTCTTAGTCTCTATCACCACCCTCTTGTTGTTCTTTGAGAAGATAAAGCTTGCTGTGCTGGTGGGAGATTGACAGACATCTCTTGGTGACGTAGGCGAGTGCAAGCTGAGGTGAGGCACAGAGCTGTCTTTTGACCTGGCAGCTGTCCGCAAACGGATGGCCTCCTGTAGGTTCATGGAGGGAGAGGTGACGATTGCTGGAGACTTGAATACAGTGGATGAAGGTGCAGGTAGAACAACAACGGACTGAGACTGGGGTAGATCTGGTAGACAGGTGATGATGGTGGATGTAGATGTAGGTGAGGATATGATCAGAGATCTTCTAATGGGTTTCTGAGGAGTGTCACAATTTGTCTGGAGGGTCTGGACCTGGTTGTCGGGTTGGTGGTCCTCAGCTTGAGCTGGCTCCTGAGCTATAGGAGGTTCAGGGCTGCTATTTACAGGCCGCAGCTTGACCATCTGCAGAAGGGAAGGGGTGACCATAGGAAGAGGTTCCACTTGCACAGGCATTGAGGGCTCAGGGGTTTTGTGCGCTGTGCTTGTAGGACTACCCTGGTGCACAAGACCAAGATCAAGACTCCCAATGGGAAGAGGTGGTGGTTCAGGAATGTCAATAGGTGGAGAGCAAGTGGGCTCCTCACGCTTCACTGGTGATGGAGAGATATTAACGGTTGATGGGATGATAGTTTTATTCTGAAGTGAATTAAGGACCTCATTGGAAGGGATGCCATCAGTATTTGGGGTTGCAGCGTCTGATGCAGGAATTACTTCTAACGGAGGTGGAACATTCTGAGGGGGAGTGAGAACCTTGTTAGTTGAAATCTGTTCACTGTGAGATTGAGATGAGATGTTCTCTTGGAGGGTGGTCTCTGCTTCCGATGAATTTGAGAGTAATTTAAGGGGTTCAATGGGTGGTGGAGGTGGAATACTTTGTGGTGGATAAAGCCTAGAAGTTGGAATTTCCCCTTCAGGAGCAACCAGTTTAGAACACTGAGCAGAAACAGCTTCAGGAACCTCAGGAGAGGGATTCTCTGTAGCCTTGACCGAAGATGGGGGGATGTCCTTCGTTATAAGCGGATGTAGCACTTGAACCAAGGGCGGAGCCGACTCTTTAACTATTGCAACTGGAACTTCCTCAGGTGGCGGTGAACCCTTTTTAGGTTTTGGAGAAGCAACGTCTTTAGGCGGAGAAGAAATGACCTCTGTAATCCTTGAAGAGGTTGAAAACATAACTGGTGGAAGGGGGGCCGCGTAAGGTGGAGGAGGGGGTATGCTCAAGGAAGGTGGAGGCGCAACCACATGCAATGTTTCAGAAACCGGCGGTTCAGGTTCAGTGGTCACAACAATTGGAGCGGTACCAGAGGAGTGAAGCTCCGTAGTAATTGTTACAGCAGGTATCGACCGTGCTGATGACTCTGGCTGTAGTGCAATTAACCCTCCTTCGCTAACTGAGGGTGGAGGGGGAAGGGAGAAATCTAACTCATCAGGCACACTGATCACTTGTATCATTGGTGGAGGTGGTGGGGGCCAGGGGGAATCAGGGGACACAGCACTGTTTACCTGTTTTCCAGGAGGCTCAGGGGGAAGGTGTGCAGGAGGAGGAGAGGGGGATGGAGATGTGCGTATTAATGAAACGGCATGTACAACATTCATTCTAGCCTTTATCTCTGAAGCTTGTGCAGACGTTGTTTTGCCTTTGTCACACCTCATTGCCGCCAGCCTTTCTTCACGTTTCTCTACAGCTTTCACTAACATTCCATTCAATATGTCACTTACTCGTACCTTCTCGTCCTTCTCTTTCACTTGCTCATTTCCTTCTACATGTACAATTTGGGTCAGTCTTTCATTGCTAATTTTATGAACCTCGTTCACATTCAAAAGTGCACTTCCTTGAACCTTCTGTGTCTCCAGCGCATGTTCAGTTCCACACTCAGCCTCCAATGTCGGACTGTTCTGTTTTCTTTCTCCTGCCAAACTCCTCACAGAGCCCTCTGTCGACACAGATGTAGAAACAGATGGAGATTGCCTGTATTGCCTCCTATCTTTCGGATTCTTTTTAATGATGGCGTTTACGTTGTCCGGGGCTGGTGGTCCCAGAAGCAATTCAAAGGTGCGTTTGTTGTGAGCCCAGACTTCTGGAGGCGGAGCTGGAGGTGCATGGACTTTAGGATGTGGGGGGATGTCAAAGAGTTCTCTCAAGGTCCTCACAGATGGACTAACACTTGCAGAATCCACTTTGTCTCTTTGAAACATTGCGTCCTTAGAGGATTTGGGGTTTTCGTGAGTTTCCAACTGTGTGAAGGGAGATGGAGCTGAGTGACCAGGAAATAACCTTTGAAGCTTTGCTAAGATCCCTCGTTTGTGCTTCGGTGAAGAACTGAAAGGTGGAAGCAGGGGGGATGTACAATCTTGACTGGAGTACCCACTGGACGGAGAGATTATTTTGCTTATCTTATTCTCCTGCAGTAGTTCCTGCTTTTCTTGTGAAGAAGAATTAGCCTTCTCCGTCTTGACCGAGTCAATGACCTGTGGTGATTTTGACAGGTTAAATAACACAGAGCCTGTGGAGTCATCCAGAGAGCTGGTGTCTCCATTGTAACCAGGACTGTCTATGTTCCTTACAGGAGAAGTTTCAGGTTCATTTGTTTCTCCAGTTGATGGCGTGACACTTTGAGGACACGAATCCTTTGAAATGACCACCACCTCTGCTAAATCACGTGATCTCCGCTTTATCTTGTTGTGCAGAGAATACGACCGGCTTGGGGGAGGCGGAGCCCTTTTGGGTTTTATGACAGAAAGGCTGCGTGCAAAAGGCCCATCCTGCTTATCTACATGTTCCTTGTTTCTGAGCTTGCCATTGATCGCAATTTTGGAAGCTTTTCTGATGGAGGAGGTCTCATTGCCTTGTAACATCTCTTTTCTAGAAGCGTTGCCACTGGAGATGGTTGAAGAGTCAGACACCAAAGTCTCGGAGGAGTCAGAATTGCTCCAACCGGAGGTGTCTGACAAGTTGTAGGGGTTGTGGTGGGAGGCAGAAGTGATTGTGGAGCTTTTGGAAGAAGTAGTTCTACGGGAGGAGCGGGATGGGCAAGGGCTGGACAGAAGTAGGCTGCTCTTGCTGACAGTGCGGAGGCTGTTGCGACTCTGGCCACGGCTGATCTCCACAACCTCAATAGATGGTGGCAAAACTGCATTGGGAATGATTTTGGACATATAAGCAGCCTGGGGGGACATAGACATAACAGGAGAGGGTATCTCTGGCTGGAGGCTGTTGGCGGTGGTCATGGAGGGAACAGCCACTGACCGAGGCCTCTGCCTAGCCAGCAAGCCAGGTCCCAGTCGGTGCAGCAAAGCCAGGTCATCCTTATGACTAGCACTGGTGGCACAGATGTGGTCCTTCCTTGATGATCCTTTCTGCTCGCTGCCACGGGGCCCACTGTTGAAAAGCTCTTCTTCTTCTTCAAACTTTGAAGCCACTTTCTGGCCAAATCTGTCCAATCCTAACAGGAGGAGGAGAAGTTAATATAGGTTCATTAGACTAATTGCTGTATTAGATCCTCTGAAGTGAAATCCCTCTGAGGTCATACAATTCGCCATTTCTAGAAAAATCTTCCCCTTAAGTCACACAAAACTTCATTTTTCAAACTGTCACATATGACATACAGTGCATTCATTCATTCATTTATTTTCTATACCACTTATCCTCATTAGGGTCGCGGATATGCTGGAGCCTATCCCAGCTGGCTTTGGGCGAGAGGCAAGGTACACCTTGGACTGGTTGCCAGCAGGGCACATACTGTATAGACAAACAAACATTCATTGATTTACCGATGGACAATTTAGAGTCGCCAATTAGCCTAACATGCATGTTTTTGGAATGTGGGAGGAAACCTCGGAGAAAACACACGCACGCCACACAGAGATGCCTTTGTGTGACCACAAGTAAATATGCACAAAGGATTTCTGCCTCTTGCATCATGCCTTATTGAAGTCGTATTGTAATAACCTCCTTTTACATAAAAAACAGTGCTTAAAAGTTGTCTGCATTATCAGAAAAGAGTTTATGATGGTGGAAGATTTACCCCTGGAAGAGATTAGATTTTTTTGCTCCACCATCACCCTTAAATCAAGACTGTTTTCTTCCACTCTAGAGTGTCTATGTTTAATCAAATACATTTGCGATATAACTTTGAAATGTAAGCTACATACTTAGTTCTCGCTGAACATGCTGAGGGATGCCTCCCACAGTCTTCCTGTGTCGTCGTCTCGTCCTGCCTTTCTCTGACGGTTTCCCAGAGTTTAACGGCCTAAATGTTGACCCTGCACAGACAGACAGGTAAGAAAAAGGATTCTTGATAAAACCGAGGATGCTCCAATCAGGGCTTTTATGCTGACGATTTCAGTACCAATCATCCATGATGAGAATGGCCGATAACGATACCGGTCACATGGATTAACTGTACATTTTTTATTGTATTTATTATGAGTGGTATTGGGCAGGGTGTTGTTAAACAATTCCAAGGGCCCCTGGCAGATAGGTTTATTTATTCATGCCGCTTATCCTCATTAGCGCCGCTGGTATGCTGGAGCCTATCCCAGCTGGCTTTAGGCGAGAGGCGGGCTACACCCTGGACTGGTTGCCAGTTATTATAAAAAAATTGGGAAAATTGTCTCCTGACTATTTTACACGCATGTTTTGCAGTAACACGAATACATGGAAAATAAACTGTTTAATAATTATTTTTTAGCCCAAGATAACAAAATTACCATTTAAATTATACAAAAAAAAGCATTAAATAGAAATCTGTTCTACGCAACTTCAAAACAGAATCTCCAACGTTCATCACTATTAGAGCTTTGTGTTGAATTTATGACTGGATACATTTAAATTGTACACTACTTTATTACCAAGCACATCTCCACCCAGTGTGGCCATGGTCTTTGTTATTTCGTGGTAATTTGTCATTATATAAAAGGCAAAAAATTTTGAATTTAACAGTTACAAAAAAATACTACTAAGCACTAGAGCACCAATTCTTTGACCTGTTGGTGAGCTACTCAAAATCAGCTGGCGAGATGGTACAACCTTGTATCACCATCAGTAACAAGTTAGTAAAGTTGTTCAGTTGAACTGAAAGAGTTAGCACATACCCCAAGAATGTGATTACCCAAAAGCTTTCCTGTGGGGCAAAAACAAGCTCCAAACTAAGCACAGTGCTTGTTTGTTTTAAAATAAAATGTCACTGTCTCAAAAAGTCACGCCGATTTACAGAAATCCATCGAAATCATTAAAGAAGATTTACCAAGTACAAAGATCGAGTTTTTTACAATGCAACTGTAATGTGAAGGTAGGAAACCTTCTCTATTAAAATGTTTTTCATCATATTTGAGCATACACATTAACTGGAAAAAAATAGCTTGAGGTTTCGTGCATTTTGGTTTTTGTTTGAGCATTTAAAAACGGATTAATAACAAAAACCCAGGTTCCACTGTAGTTTTGTTAATTGCACATAGGGTGCTGTTTATTTTAGTTACAGTAAATGAAACGTGTTGCTTATTTTGCAGTTACCTTGCCTGGTGAGTCCAGAGCGGGAGGACCTTGAAGACACGGATGACTTCACAGAGGCTGCATCAGGAATGGTGCTGTCAGTCGTAAACCCTCCACCCTCTCCGTCTGTCTGTGCCGTCATTATCGACTAATTGGATGTTAATTGTCACAATCAGTTGGAATCTTGGAATGTTTGAACGTTCACGCAAAAAATAGTGACATTGAGTTTGCGTTTCCACTTACAATTGTGCTTTCATTATCTTGGAACTCCACTCCGGTGTTGGTTTCTGCAAGGAGAGTAACATTTACATTTATAATATCGTTTCTTGGGTCATATTTTATGGCATAGGTCACCCAGGCAATTACGACCTATAATGAAGTGCTAAACTTCATACCTTCCTGCTGCATCATTTTCAAGCCTTCCAAGGCCTCACTGTGAAGATCCTCCAGATACTTGGGCCTACTAGCTTCAATGAACACGTTCTCCTGGAGAAGGGGGGGAGGCGGGGTCTTGTCGTCATCATGTAGATTTAGCACAGCTTGAAGGAGAGAAAGCCAGAGGAAGTGATCAGCATTGAAACTGTTACAGCAGATTCGCTCCACATACAGACAACAAAGCGGCAATCATGTTGCTACTAGACACACTTAATCCCAAACAAACAAAACCGGCACCCGAATGCAACATGAGAAAGAATATTCTTGTGATTCAATCTTTGTTTCACTCATGGATTTGGGATTAAACTTTGGTTTTGAGAATGACGCAAAGGATTATCAAAGCAAAAATCTACTTCATGCAACTTGTGATAGGATTTGCACATTCTTCTGGGCGACATCTAATCTCATTAGACAGTGAAAAGGGAATGAATACATCTGAACACGCATAGTAACGCTATTTTTCTTCTGAACTTATTAGGAGAAGCTGCTGTTACGTGACAAGAAACATGGACGCCATCCAGAGAAACAAAGATGACCTGCTTTGAGATGCAAATAGTATTCTGTCACATGTGGACAAAAACCCGAAGAACAACTTCTTATGAATCATGAATGTATCATATTCTCACACTCTGATTTCCAAGTTATTGAATGCAACATTTATTTATTTTTTCATCTCAGCTAAATTAAAAAAATATATGAACAAAAATGTCACTTTAATGCAGTGCTTCTCAAATAGTGGGGCGGGTCCCCCTGGGGGATGCAGTAAACTTTCGGAGGGGGGAGCCGACATGTCCAAAATCCTCATACTCAGCATTCATTTTGACTCTTGCATGCTTCACAGCTTTCCATTCCGTTGCATTTCCGTTTGTACGGTACAGATAAATAAATATGATCAATTTCTCCGTAGTATTTCAAATGGGGGAGCACGAAAAATAACTGAGAACCACTGCTTTAATGCGTGGGGCACTTTCCATGTGATGCATGGGAGCTCATTAAGCTAACAACTTACACTTTTATGTAATGCTGCTCTACATTTAGCCACCTACTGTACTAAATTGCATACACACAGTAAGGCCATGCTAGAATTAGCCTCAGCGACCATGTGCTTAACTGTCAGCAGTCCATCCATCCATCCATTTTCCACCGCTTTATCCGGGTCCGGGTCGCGGGGGCAGCAGCTTCAGTAGGGAAGTCCAGACTTCCCGGTCCCCAGCGACCTCTTCCAGCTCCATCGGGAGGACACCAAGGCGTTCCCAGGCCAGCTGTGAGACATAGTCCCTCCAGCGTGTCCTAGGTCTTCCCGGGGGCCTTCTCCCGACCGGGCATGCCCGAAACACCTCACCAGGGAGGCGCCCGGGAGGCATCCGGACTAGATGCCCGAGCCACCTCAACTGGCTCCTCTCGATGTGAAGGAGCAGCGGCTCTACTCTGAGCTCCTCCCGGATGGCCGAGCTCCTCACCCTATCTCTTAGGGTGAGTCCAGCCACCCTACGAAGGAAACTCATTTCCGCCGCTTGTATCCGCGATCTCATTCTTTCGGTCATGACCCATAACTCATGACCATAGGTGAGGGTGGGAACGTAGATCGATCGGTAAACAGAGAGCTTTGCCTTCCGGCTCAGCTCTCTCTTCACCACGACGGTCCGGTACAGCGACCGCATTACTGCAGATGCTGCACCGATCCGTCTGTCGATCTCACGCTCCAACCTTCCCTCACTCGTGAACAAGAACCCGAGATACTTGAACTCCTCCACCTGAGGCAAGACCTCACTCCCAACCCGGAGGGTACAGTCCACCCGTTTCCGACTGAGAACCATGGCCTCGGATTTGGAGGTGCTGAGTCTCATCCCAGAAGCTTCACACTCAGCTGCAAACCGCTCCAGTAAACGCTGAAGGTCACAGCCTGATGAGGCCATAAGGACCACATCGTCTGCAAATAGCAGAGACGAGATCCTAAGGTCACCAAGCTGGACTCCCTCAACACCTTGACTGCGCCTAGAAATTCTGTCCATGAAGATTATGAACAGAATCGGTGACAAAGGGCAGCCTTGGCGGAGGCCAACGTTCACCGGAAACAAGCTCGACTTACTGCTGGCAATGCGAACCAGGCTCCTGCTTCGATTGTACAAGGACCGAATGGCACGTAGAAGCGGACCATCAATCCCGTACTCCCGGAGCACCCCCCACAGGACACCACGAGGGACACGGTCGAATGCCTTTTCCAGGTCCACAAAGCACATGTAGACTGGTTGGGCAAACTCCCACATACCCTCGAGTACCCTTGCAAGGGTGTAGAGCTGGTCCAGTGTTCCGCGACCGGGACGAAAACCACATTGCAGCTCCTCTAACCGAGGTTCGACTAACGGTCGTACCCTTCTCTCCAGCACCCTGGAGTAGACTTTCCCAGGAAGGCTGAGGAGTGTGATCCCCCTATAGTTGGAACACACCCTCCGGTCACCCTTTTTAAAAATGGGGACCACCACCCCGGTCTGCCAGTCCAGAGGTACTGTTCCTGACTTCCATGCAATGTTGTAGAGGCGTGTCAACCAACACAGTCCTCCAACATCCAGAGCCTTGAGAAATTCTGAGCGGAACTCGTCTACCCCCGGAGCCTTGCCACTGGGGAGTGATTTGACTACCCCAATTACCTCAGCCACGGTGATAGAACTGTCCACGTACGTATCCTCAGACTCTGCTTCCTCTATGGAAGGCATGTCAGTGGGATTGAGAAGGGCCTCGAAGTATTCCTTCCACCGACCAACTATATCCACAGTCGTGGTCAGCAAGCCCCCGTCCGCACTGTAAACAGTGTGAACTGGGGGCTGCTTCCCCTTTCTGAGGTGTCGGACGGTTTGCCAGAACCTCTTCGAGGCCGACCGAAAGTCGTGCTCCATAGCCTCACCGAACTCCTCCCACACCCGAGTTTTTGCCTCGACCACCGCCGAAGCCGCGTGCCGCTTGGCCTGCCGGTACCTGTCAGCTGCTTCGGGAGTCCCGCAAGCCATCCATGCTCGATAGGACTCCTTTTTCAGCTTGACGGCAGCCCTAACCCCCGGTGTCCACCATCGGGTTCGGGGCTTGCCACCACGACTGGCACCGACCACCTTGCGGCCGCAACCACAACTGGCTGCCTCAGCAATAGAGGCACGGAATACGGCCCATTCGGACTCAATATCCCGGTCCTCCCTCGAAATGCAGGCGAAGCTCTGCCGGAGATGAGAGTTGAAGACTCGACGAACGGGAGATTCTGCCAGACGTTCCCAGCACACCCTCACTACGCGTTTGGGTCTGCCAGGTCTGTCCGGCATCCTTCCCCGCCATCTAATCCAACTCATCACCAGGTGGTGGTCAGTTGACAGCTCAGCCCCTCTCTTCACCCGCGTGTCCAGAACATACGGACGCAGGTCTGATGATACGACCACAAAGTCGATCATAGACCTGCGACCTAGGGTGTCCTGGTGCCAAGTGCACTTATGGGCATCCTTATGTTCGAACATGGTGTTCGTTATGGACAAACTGTAGTTCGCACAGAAGTCCAGCAACAACACACCGCACGGGTTCAGGTCAGGGAGGCCGTTCCTCCCAACCACGCCCCTCCAAGTCACACTGTCATTGCCCACATGGGCGTTGAAGTCTCCCAGTAGAACTATGGAGTCACCAGCTGGGGTGCTCTCCAGAACCCCTCTGATAGACTCCAAGAAGGCTGGGTACTCTGAACTGCCGTTCGGCGCATAGGCACAAACCACAGTCAGGACCCTTTCCCCAGCCCTAAGGCGTAGGGAAGTAACCCTCTCGTTTACTGGGGATGACTCCAACACAGAGGCACCAAGCCGGGGGGCTAACAATAAGCCCACACCAGCTCGCCGCCTCTCCCCAGCGGCAACTCCAGAGAAGAACAAGGTCCAGCCCCTCTCAAGGAGTTTGGTTCCAGAGCCTAAACTGTGGGTTGAGGTGAGTCCGACTATATCTAGTCGGAATCTCTCCGCCTCTTCCACAAGCTCGGGCTCCTTCCCCACCAGAGAAGTGACATTCCATGTCCCAAGAACCAGATTTGGTCGCCGAAGCCCAGGTCGCCCGGACACCCGCCCTCGACCACTGCCCAAATCACACAGCACCGGACCCTTATGCTTGCCCCTGCAGGTGGTGGGTCTGCGGGGGGGAGTTCCCGTGCGGCTTCTTCGGGCTAGGCCCGGCCAGGTCCCACGGGTGAAGACCTGACCACCAGGCGCTCGCCTGCGAGCCCCTCCCCCAGGCCTGGCTCCAGGGTGAGGCCCCGGTATCCCACGTCCGGGCGAGGTGCGGTCACTCCTAATTTTTCTCTTCATATGGGTCTTCTGAATCACTCTTAGTCTGGCTCGTCACCTAGAACCTGTTTGCCTTGGGAGACCCTACCAGGGGCATAAAGCCCCCGACAACATAGCTCCTAGGATCACTCGGGCACTCAAACCCCTCCACCGCGGTAAGGTGGTGATTCACGGAGGGGCAGCAGTCCCTCGAACTAAACCAAGAGCAAATTTCTAAAAAGGCTAAAAAGCGCATTTATATACAGGATATAAAGACCAAACTTTGTGACAACGCAAACTATTACGGCTGTTATCAGTATTAAGCTTTTGTTACATTTTACTGTTTTGCTCTTGTTAAAGTTTTGGTTTTATTTTTAAATTCCAAATATACAATGTCCTGTGGGTAAAAAAAAACCCAACAACTTTTGGGCTCCAAATGTTCAACCTGCGCTATTGAACCGATCATCTAAAAAATCCTGCATCCTCTTACCTTTCTTCTTGGCTGGGAGAAAGCAGTAGAAGTTAACGCTTAGGTCATTAGTCAAAAGCACCACCATGACTGCTTTTATAGCTTGTCAATATTCCAAAAGTGCAAAGGAATTTGGCAGAAACAACCACATTCCTAAAAGAAAAAAATCCACACGTGTAGGTGCCCTAACATTTACAGATCAGTATGAGATGGCACTGTGTTGTTTTTAAAGCTGTTTTTGTCAGTGGCATTCAGAGTGCAGAAGGTCTAAACAGCCAATAGACAATCAGAGCTCAGGCGCTAATCCTCTGCAGCCTAATTCCAGCCATCCCTCCTGCTGCAAACACGATTGGTTGGTAGGAATCAAACAACGGCCATACATGTAACACTGTTGACTTGTTGTCAGGTATTTCATAGGATAGGATAGGATAGGGTAAGAGAGTAATCCACATTGATACATAATGTAGTTGATGGTAGGCAACGCTGCAGTTCAGCAGTAGTGTTTTCATTTAGCCACAAGGGGGAGCATGTGGATTGAGCCAATTCATTCCTAAAACCAGATTAAAAACATGTTTCAAAAGAGGCCTGCAGCTCCACAGCACATGGTCACACTTGTGAAATGGGTTCCTGCTTTCTTGGCAGAATATTGTTAGGTTCTAGCACAGATGACAACAGGGGATCTATTTCTCCATGTTTTTTTTCTTCTTCTCCCAGTTGTAATGTATGACTTTTTTTCTATGCAGGACACAAACCCGTCTCCAGTGCATTGACTTCCTGGTGTGCTTACATGATACACGGAATTCACGACATCTGAACCAATGAAAAACATTCCCATGCTTGACTCAAAAAAAAAAAAAAGAAAAGAAAAGAGCAGAACTAAATCGTATGTTACTAAAGAACAATAGTAAATGAATACAATTGGCCGCTACAGTGGATGGTTGGGTTTGCAGATATAAACAGCCAGTTGATATGCTCACATTGTGTAAGACATGGCGGTGTTTCGTTACCATGACGGAACACGCTTGACAGGAGATGCATGTAGACACGGGTGGGGCTAATGAGGATCTCCTATAGCGTAACTATCCCTGGCGATACTCTTATGTGTTCGTATTATTCATGATGACCTATTAAAAGGCACCATCTGTCCGTGGTGGATTGACAGTATTAACAGGCTCGAAGTGATTGTGTATAAAACCCAGGCTGATGTTTACATCTTGGATTTGAATCAACTTAGTAAATCCAGTGTGTATGATCCTACATAACCACTTTATTCAAGTTCCACATTTCCGGCTCCAGAAAGGGAAAAACATTGTGTGACAGAAAATCTGCTTAGGGAAATATGATTACATTTGAAGAGTTAAACTGTAAATAACGCCAGCTGTTCAACAGCGCATGTGGGAAGCATCTGTTGACAGCTGTGGTGGTGTATAAAATCAAAATCATAAATATTGTCACTGTCACTGTCCACATACGTCTGTAAGTATGGAGGAAAAATACATGAAATGGCCAGAAAATTAGGTACACAATGACAGTTTTTCAAACTATATAAATAATTAATGATATATGAATAATTTTTCCTTGTTTCATGATTGACCATGACTAAATATTAGTGGAAAAAAATATGTATTTTTAAGCACAATGTGCATATATTTGGCCAAAATTAAGCATTGTTAAGCATAAAAATGGATATATGGATAAAACCATCGCAGGAAGTACTAAATCGGAATACTAGAAATCGGAACAACAAAAAGCAACTTTCCCAATGCTAATATGTGTGAGTCTATATAATGTCTTAAATTCTGTTATTCTGTCGACTATATTAAGTGATACGAGTGTAGAAGTGACTTTGTGGTGTTATTTCATGTCTTCAAAGGCAAAAACATTTTTCTGTACTCTAACTGTGAAAATGTTCTATTTATAAATAAAGAATATATATATCATACTTTGCGATTATTCACTTGTCACAATCTGGTCTGAAACCAATTAAGCGTGATAAACGAGGGATTACTGTACGGGACTGCAATGTATTTGTGGTGGTGGGTTGTTTAGGAAGAAGGGGCTAAGGTCATTGTGTGATTTGCATAACTGGTCAGGACGCATGTGGATGTAATTTTTTTAAACGTCTAAAAAATGTATACATACAGTATACAAAATATCTAGGGACAAATGATGGTATTATTAGGTATCAACATTTCAGCCTTTCCTCATTACAGTATTTTTTTTGCTCTATGTTTGTGTTTATTTTATTTCTAAAATTTGCCACAGACCCATAAAAAAACTATTTGCGGTCCACAAATGTCCCCCGGGTCAAACTTTGGACACACCCGGTTTATGGCTGGGCTGCAGGCTCGTGGAGCTGTTTCCATACCTTGCCTTTCATGGCGGTGGAAATGCGCATTGCTCAGACTTGTGGACCTGCTCGACGTGTGTGGCTCTCCTCTCTCGCCGGCGAAAGCTGTGATCGCTTGTATTTGAACGTCAATGCATGACTCAAGAAACCCTTCCTGTCTGTCTTTTTGAATACACGTGTCGGAATTCAGAGCGGAGTTACGATGCATTCCACCACCACCCTTTTTTGGCGGCTCAGGTTTATCTGCGTCGAGGCGTAATAGTGAGAGTAATGATAAGTGCAACAATCGTGAGTAATGGCTATGACTACATTGTTATTATATTGCGTATGAAATGATGTACTGTAGTAAAACGAGCAACATCGGTCATTCAAGGAGGGGAAGCTCTTTTTTTTCCGGTCTACATCATAAACGTGTTTATTTCTTTATATGTAAATGCAATCCTTTTCAATGATCTTTGACCCTGTCGTACCAACTAGGCTTTTTTTCTGCAGCTTGTTGGGGAAAGAAAGCGCAGAGTGACAGAAGAGAGTTGCCAAACACACACCGCTAGCCGCGACAAAGTCGCTTCAGATCGGTAAAGTCTTGGAATCAGTTGAGAACAACAGAGTTAAAAACGTAGAAAACTCTCCGGTTTGGAGGTTTATGCTTCAAGATTGTTGAATCGCTCGTTTCACTGTCAATCAAAAGGGGATTCCGCCTCAGGCAGATCATCCAATCATGATGCAGAAGCCAAGCATCCGGGCGAGCCCACTGCCCAGAGAACCCCCGAGACGCTGAGCATCCCGTGGGCAGGAGCAAGCCCAGCATTTATTATTTCTTAGAGCGATCGCCACTGAAAATTACAACCACAATACCAAACATATTATATTACAGACGACTTTAACACAAATTTATTTTCATGATGCTGTCTTATCGCCTTGTTCAGATACACTTCTATATTAATCTAATAATTGCTGCTCTAAAGGACGACAAATGTAACTTTTTTAGCCAACAACAGAATGAGTGTCAAGACGCACACACAATTGCAACCTTGAAAACAACAAAGATTTTACACTTAGTGCTGACAGGAAGAGATAACAAATGTTGGAGTTTCACAAGTCATCCTTCCGGTGACATTACACTCAAGCAGAGTATGTGTGTTTTGAAGTGTGGACCTGATGTGAATCAATGGAAGTACTGCACATACGCCTACACACGTCCCTGCTCCAACTTGTCTCTCTCTGTCTCTCTAGAGACAGCCAAGCTGAGACATTCTGACTCTGGTGCTGTCTTGTTAATCAGACACAACCATCTCAACACAAAGACAGTCAGAATGATGTACTATGCATTCTCCTTTGACAATTTCAGGTAAGGTGGAGGGAGTATGCTCTTACCCACCACACCATGAGGTTTACTTCAATAGTCTGGCAGACAACCAAACGCCAGCAATACCTGTAATTTACCACAAGGTGTCAGTAGTTCAGGTTCCCATTTGTCTTCAAAAGTGGAAAAGTACAGTATTTAGATTTATTCCACAGTAGGTCGTCAAAAACAACACTTTAACGGCTGCAACTAATTAATTACATTAAAATTGTTGGCTTAAATAATGCATGTGCATCATAGCCAACCACAACTCTCCGTTAAGATGGTGCACGGAGGCAAATTTAGCGTCCCCACAGACGTAGCCAGAATCTTTTTCCAACTTTATTCCTATATTCTTTTTGCCTATGTCTTCAGATCCTCTGCTTTGTTGCAGCAAGCCATTCCAGAGTCTCGCCGTCCAGGTTCATCAGGCCCAGGTCACCATTTGGTGACTGCTATTTGGGGAAGAAGTGGTCAACAGTCTGTAGGCGGTTGCCACATTCACAGTGGGCACAATCCGCAAGGCACCACCGCCGCATTGATTCTCCAAAACGTCCCACTGTCCTCAGACGGTTGAAGGTTGTCTACTGGATTTGGGGTAGGTGCTCACTGCAGATTTCTTTGGCGTCCTCATAATGGCAGTGGAGCCTGGAAGGTTCTCCTGCTTTCCACTGTTCCCACCATCTTGCCTTGACCCGGGAAGCTCTGCTGGTGTCAGCTGGTGTAGTGTTGAGCAATTCCTTGGAATGTGTGGCAAATGGGGGCCAGGATTTGAGGCGCTTGCACTGTGGTCTCTCCATGATGGTCTTGTAAAGGAGGTGCGATTCAACACTATAGATGTATCTCCAACTAGGAAACACGTCTCTCCGTTTATCTTCGGAAAAACACGTCCCACCAAGTGCTTTCACAGACGCTCTGAACTCCGAACATTCCCACAACGTCCAATGGTCTCCCATGAACAAGTCATGAGGGACAATTGGATGTCAGCAAATAACAACAACTAGTAAAGTTCATTCAAGCAATCTTCTATTTGCCACACACAGAAGAAGAATGGCAAAGATGGTCTAATTTCATTGTGTATAATAACATTTTAATGTTACTGTACTGCGTTTGAAAACTACAATACTGTTCTAAATACGTGTAACTCCAGCCTATAGTCTAGTTCAAAGGAATTGCAGAGCAACATGCAACAGACATTGCGAAAAGACATACAATTTATATTATGGAGTTTAGTATGTTTTGTTTTGATTTACATTTTCATTTAATTTATCTGCCTGTTAGTAGCATAGAGTGAAAATTCAGACGTAGTTGCAAATGGTGATTGATCCTGATTAATTAATGTATAAAACTGTGATTTATCTTATTAAAAAATGTAATCATTGTAACTTCCTGCACAGCAGCACAACTTCCTGGAAAAGTGTGTAATACGTAAAATGTAAGACAACAACATCTAAACTGCTTTTTTAATAGCCTTTGTTGTCATGTATGGAGTATATGAATGAAATATTTGGTAATTAGGGTGACACCACTGGAAACATCATTTAAAAAACAGTATTGATTACACCTTTCTGGAGAAGCATTACACCATTTTTGTTTTGACCCAACACTTAATTCACACATGCTTCATTTTAGGGACAAGTCTTGATAATAAAGCAGTAACACTAAAAAGGGTCTCATATTGTACTGTTACCGTTTTTTCCACCTTCACTCTTGTGTAAACCGTAACTTAGTCTAGCCTTTCACAGAAGTCCTGTTCCAAAGATTGAGGACAGGCTACATAGCACACTGTAACTGGGCCTCTCTTCAGCAGTGAATCAGATGGCAAGAAAACCTCTACAGAAGAATGTGAACTGCAGGTGCCTGTTTAACTGCAGCTTTACGGACTCTTACTGTATGGCAGTGGTTCCCAAACGTTTTTTTGCAGCCCCCCCCGCCCGAAAAATATGGTAATAATGATAAGTGTTTGTGGTAGCCCCCCAGGGGGCGCCCCCCGGTTTGAAAAGCACTGCTGCATGGTATTACAAGCAATACGACTGGAATTGAAGTTACAAAGTAGCTCCAAACTATAACAGAGTGAGTAAATAAGACTGAGTCACTGGAATCTCACAAGAGTGTGAGCTTATCACTGGAGACACCGCTGACCTTGACAGAACACTGTGTGTCAGGTGAGGAAACAAGCAGCACCTTTGTTATACAAAAACCATCTGTACTAGCATGCTGAATCCAGGTGTAATGGTACGTTCATGTATTCCACCTATTTTTCAGAATGGAAAGCTGTCGTTACAGTTTGCCCTGCTGGTGAAATAGACAACCAAGTCCCAAGCATATAGTCCCTTTTTCTTTCACTTCCCTTAAGAACAACTGCTTGTTTCATTTCCTTATTTGCCAGCCTAAACACACAGTGCTATTTTTGCCTGATGGTGAAGTTGAAAAACCTGCCTTTACAATATGAACAACGGCATCACCCCCTTGTTACACAAGTACAACACGGACATCTCAGCCCAACACGCACACACAAAGGGCTCCTTAAATCCTCGCTCCTCAAACAAAAATCTTCATAAAGGTCAGGTATGTGAGGAATCTCAGAGGGAGTGTTTGGAGCAAACAGGTACAACATTGGGGAAACAATATTGGGAGGACTGCATGACCGATTCTATCATCTCCCTCCAACGTGATTGAGTCCAAAATCTTCTTTAAAGTCATAATGTAGGGAGGAAAGGATGTGAGAGGCCTGTCGTACTTAATAAAATCAAGTAGAATGACATACAAGAAGCATGGACAATAGCATCTAAATAAATCAGGGGTCTCAACTTACCTTGGGGAAGCTGGAGGCAGCATTGGCACACATGCATGCGCGCGCAATTTATTTATTTATTTTTAACAAAAAATAAGACAAACTAGGACACTGTAAAGAAGTTGTGTGCCAAGCTCATTGAAAAATGTTTCTCTGCTTGCATCAAGCCCGGTTGATATCACACCCCTGAGAGCCATATACCCCACCATAATTGGTAGGTTTGTCAGCTCCGCACACAACACTGTTAAAAGTGCCATTCATATAAAAAGTGAGGGCTGCACTAACATTAAACTTTCATTTTAAGGTGGGGGCCACAAAATATCATCTCATATCAACTTGCGGCCTGCGGGCCATTTGCAGCCCATGGGCCGCAAGTTTGAGACCCCGGATCTAAACCTTGTCACATGTCAACATAGACACCGCTACTTTTCAGTTTATGTTAAACACACATAACAACTGGTTGTCAAAGAAGAAAAAGCAGAGTTAGTGGTAACGAAAGGTCTAGAAGGTCCAGAAGGTCGGAAGTTATCACTCCAATCCAGCCACTGTGCTGGTCAAATTCCACAAGCCTTGTTTACAAAAATTACATTCTTGCAAAGGATGAAGGGTTAGACACCTTTCAGCATGACAACTTGAAAGCATATGTCCAAATTACCTCAGATTCTATCATCTGTTATTATGGGCTAGTATAATAACAAATATTACGTAACTTTAAGTTGCTAACCTTGGACAACTGCTGGGTTTTTTTTATAAGTCGTTTGTGTCAACAGTCCAAATACGTATTTTTTACCTATTTTGTGTACAACCAATGAAATGAAAAGTCCTATGTGCACCTGTACAGGTACTGTAATTTCCAGTGTATAAGCTGCTACATTTTTCTCACGCTTTCAACCAGGCATCTTATAGAGTGATGAGAATAATTTATGGTTATGTTCTAATCGCTAATCTCTCTTATTAACTCACATACTTCAAAACAGCTTTTTTGTGCTTCATGCACACACCCTCATCATGTAAGACACAAATGCATATAATGCAGCTTTCAAGTTAAAGGCGATCAATCTTGCAACTTTTGTTAGAGTCTAGCAGTGGATCTTGACAGTGCAAATAAGTCAAAAAATCTACTATCATCAACTGGTTTCAAAAGGCTGGATTACTGCGTGATGACGAGGACAGCACAAGCTAAATGGCTAAATGGCCTCAAGACAAAAGTGACACTGAAACTGAGAACAAAAGAAAAAGAGAGACAACAACACAACAGAATGTGTGACGAAGAAATTTGGTGATCGTTCAATTCCGATAAGGAAAATGATGACAGGGAGATGATGACAGCAACGATTGACTTTTCTGGTAGGTTACTTTTTAACCAGTCATATTACACACATTGTTTGGCACTGTTGGTAAAAACGCATTAATTTACTTAAATGTTTAAAATATCTTTCTGTGAACAACCTTTTGTGTACTAAATATCCCGTATTACCATGTGGATACCTGGTACAGACAGGTGCGCATCTGCAAACTACGGTATGTCCATCTTTTGGGGCCATCTGCCATTGCAGCCACATCATTTCTTCTACTAAAGAAATAAGTAAACACAAAACAAACTAATTCCCCAGTGCAAAAAATAATGCAATTCCCCATTAATGATGAATCGTATTTACACCTAGAATTACGCTCAATGGTAGGAAAGACCTTCACCCAGACGAGGCAACCCAAATTCTGTGCACTATTTTAAAATGTGTTTTCAAAGCCCTGATTCACAGTATGATGTCATTATAAGTCATACTGAACATTTTTTGCACTCTTCCAAAATCCCGGACATAAACTCCCCCCAAATTTGACATCCAGGAGATTTATTTATTTATTGAATATCACAATGGTCTTCATGCTTGTAATTGCAACATTTAAGGTTGCAACCAAAGTGGTACACAGGGGTTTGCAACATAGTGATCTTTTGTGGGGTTTCAGAGAGGTGGAGCGGTGAGTTTGGAGAGGTCTGGAAAAACAAGATCTCTTGTCCGTCCCTCACTGTAAGAGTGCTGGCATAGCTTTTTAATGAACTGGCCTTGTGCCAGGCATTGAGTGACCAAGAGGCCCCTTTGTGGCATCAGTCCTCATCACCATCACAGGCTCATGTAGGGGGATCTAATTCACTGGACAAGCGTGTTACACTCTACTGTGTCCTACTCCTGAATGTTTTTCACAGTTGGTTTACTTGCAGAAAGCAGATGATAAGGAGTTTGCTGTGCTTTGTTGTCAACAGCAACCATTTGTACACAAACCGCTCCTGACTAAAGCTAAGAGTTACCTCAGAAATCAAATGCTTCTATAGTTGCACAAAAATGTTCACAAGAAAGCTCAGCAAATCTTACAAGATTCACATTTGTTTTACCTTTTTTTTAATTTTATAAGTTTTTGTGACACCATCATTGGAAAGTATCAGGGAAAACAAAAAATAAACATATGACAATGACCAGAGAGCTGCAAGTGGAACTTAGTAGTAAACTGGCGCACACTTCTCAGCCCTGGCGTCTCCGTACCATACTGTACACTGAAGTGGCCAGTGATCATTAATATAAAAGAATGTGCACCATGAAGTCAGCAGGTTAATGCGAAGAGACTGACCTTAAGTTAATTTAGCCATTTAATGCTTGAAAATGCTTAACTTAGCAAAGAAATATGTAGAATTTGCTTAAATATTTAGGCAAATTAAATATTTCAACATTTATTTACATGTATGTGTGTGTAATTAATAATGCATGCAACAAATAAGAAGTCAGTAGGTACAGCCCATACAATGCCACCTCTAGAGAGCCATCCATCCATTTTCTATACCGCTTATCCTAATTAAGGTGTTGGGTATGCTGGAGCCTATCCCACCTGACTGTGGGCGGGAGGCGGGGTACACCCTGGACTGGTCGCCAGTCAATCGCAGGGCAGACATACAACCATTCACACTCACATTCACACTCTAATGGACAGTTTAGATTCGCCAATTAACCTAAAATGCATGTTTTTGGAATGTGGGAGGAATCCAGAGTACCCACACACGGGGAGAACATGCAAACTCCACACAGAGATGCCCAACGGAGATTCGAACCCTGAACCTCCTGACTGTGAGGCCAACATGCTACCCACTCGACCACCGTGCGGCCCCTCTGGAGATCAATATGACAATTATTTTGAAACAATTAAAAATTCTAACAATAAAATTGCAGCAATCAGGGCAGCCCAGCTTTTTTCACTTGTTGTATTCCACGCGTTTACTCTTTTAAATCCAGAAATCCTTGCACTAATTCTAAATATGGTCACGTGTGAAAAATGTGCAGAGGAGAGAATCGTTGCCTCCTCTGATGTAAGAGGTTACATATTATCCTTGCAGAACTGTGTTATCTTCTACAAAGTTTGCTTTCTCTTACAAAACTCTGTTTTGTAGAGCAAACATTTTGCAATGAGATCTGTTCACTCACCAGACACTTCATTTGGACCCACTGGTTAAATGTAATGGCAGCTAATGCCACAGCTGAATCAAAAATGCCGTCTTTACAAAGACGACCACAATGTATCCCGCCAGGCACCTCTAAAAAGATACTATACATGACATGTAGCACATATGTCCCGATATAGTTGTTTAACAAACCAGATTTGTTGTCTTCTTGACTGACTGACCACACCTTTATGACTACCCGCACAATCTAAAAATATGGATAGGAAATTCTGCTTTATATAATATAATTATGTGCAGTTTGTCTGTATTGGATCATATTGCTACATTTTAGTTCAACTATGAAGCTACAAAGTATAACAAAAATATTAAAAACTTTTAAATCTCAGTATAATGCAATGCAATTTTACCACCAATGCAAAGTCGTTAATCAGTACTCAGTACAAGCACAAAAACAAGTAAAGGGAGCTGAAACCTCGCTTGCAGAAAGGAGGCACCTGCACCTAGCTCGGCCTGTTAAGCTATTTGAGGAAAAAAACATGAAGACAGCAAAATTTTGGCCCATGTTGGGATATCACGTGGAACCTCATCAGTGTAACCTTGGTTGTTTTTCGGTAAACGTGGAAAATGTATGCCAAAAATTTGTCGTACAATAAGGCTCCTGTTGTGTTATGAATACACAGCACGAGTGCGACTGTGTTCTTAATGTATTTTGTAAACCACAAAACGTCCGCGTTAGCAGCCCTTTAGCTTGCTAATACATGAAAACAGAAACTGAAAGTCACCTCTGTTCTATGATGCCATCAGCAATTGTCTCTGTAGTTCTTTGCTAACGAACGCTGTTACGCCACAAGTCTCAAAAATGTTAGCACAAAGCACGTTTTTATACTTTTACTATTACAGTTTTATATGCATAAAAATAATTCTAAATGCATATATGATAAATGAAATGGATAAATGAAGATTTATGGTTACTTTTACCTTCATTGAAGGTGTGATTGTGTCCAAAGACAGGACATGGCAAAATCAACACAAACACCACCTTCCTGTTTTGATATGAGTTACTTTTTGAACTCAGTAGTGTTTCTCACCTGGTTTATCAAAATGTTGGCACTTTCTTTGGCTCTATTTTAGGGTTTTTTGCAGCAGTGATCAAGAGAAAAGCAAAAATCTGAGGTGAGAAACACTATTGAATTCAAGAAATAACTCATGGCAAAATACAAAGGTCTTCAATGAAGTGTTCAATTATCCCTTTCTTTCATCATTTAGGTATATGTATTAATATGTATTTAATTGTTTTCCACTATAACTGCAAAACCAATGCAATGTATTTTGTGTTACCATTTTGGGGTTTCTGGAACAAACTAATTTCACTCATTTCTTCTGGGAAAAAGAAGTTTTGGTTAGAGTCAAATTAGTGACGATAACCAAGGTTCCACTCTACTGTAAGAAACAGATAACTAATGTGATGATAGAAGTCGCTAAAAGACATATTCGCCTAATTTGCATAATTGGCCATGACGCATGTAATGGATACAGTGCAAAAGAGAAGAACAATGTTGTGGGTGACGAAACAAGAGATCAAAAAATTTTGGTGCATAACAAAAATTGTTTCGAACGTTTACAACTACAAATGACATATGAGGTGTGTCGAGACTATGAAGCGCAATCACGATGCATACCGCCACCTACTGGAAAGAGTTGTAACAACAAGCTACATTCACAGACCGTCCCATGATGATGTGTTTATGAGCAAGAGCTATAATGTCATATAATAATGATAACACGTTATACAATGTAATAGTACAAAATTAAAGCAATGTTGTGGCCAGTGAGTGTATAAGATCGAGCAAGCTATGTTGGTTTTCATCACTGATGAAAGTAGAAATTCATACAAGTTCATCGCATTCACGTTCATCTGCAATATTTTGGGTCTTGTGGAAATCACCTGACACATGTCCCACTCAAGTTATGGTTTCACACACAAACAGGGGGACCCTCCTCTGCCGGGAAATTAATTAGCTGCCAGAACAACAGACATAAAACAGCCCTAAACAAACAGTACTTTTGTGTTTTTGCTCAAGCAGCCTCATTTGGACAAAGTGGTGCTTGTTTGTCTGATGTTTGAGTTCTGATTGCACCTGTGACAACGAGATTTGATGAATGCACGTGTTCAGTTTAGTAAAGAAGAAAGTCTGTTGTTCTGCAGTACGCAAAACTAGAGAACGCAGTGTTCACTCGACTTGTTGCACAGACTGCACAGTGAAAACTGGTTTGAGGCTTGCAGCAGGCATGTGCAAGCTCAGACAAGATCTGCTGAGCACACCTATGGGAAAAGACACTTTTCACAAAAGGGCGTGAATACTTTTTTTCGCCATCAAAGTGTGCATGCATGTGTGTGTGTGCGTGTGTGTGCATGTGTGTATTTGTTTAAACTGCCTTCACATGGCTGTGTGAGTGTGACTTCATGTCTGAAAAGGCCCAGTTTCAGTGAGTGCAGCGCTTGGTGTAAGACGAGGACCAGGTAAATCAGTGATTGTATCACAGAACGAGACAGACAACAGCAAAGAAAGCAGATCTAAAGGTCAGCGGGTGAGTAGGAAGCCAGTCTGTTCATACAGCCCTACAGTGAACAAACATGCACGCCCTGGGGAAAAGAAGCAGGATATTCTACTGGTTCCCGGCAACTTATCGTAAAAGTTTCAATTTACCCTGGAGATTAATTTCCCAAAGAGGTGCTCTGTGTCAGCATGTCTTCCCTTTTGAAGCGTGTGTGTGTGTGCATGTTTACATAAAAACATATTCTTTATTTAACATAATTCAAAATATTAAAAATTGATGTGGAACTGGCCAGATCGATGTACAGTGGGACCTCAGTTAGCGATTGCTTCGGTCGGCGTGTTTTTCTGTTTATGTAAACAATTTACGCCAAATTTTGCCTAAGATTGCATACATTTTACTGCTAGCGTACAGTATGGCACTTGTTTTATCGCGTTGTTACCAAAATTGCAACCGGAACCGGTGGGCAACCACCGATGCCAGCAGCAATATTAACACAAAACACACTTTTATAGTTTTACAATTATAGTTTTACATGCATGAAACAATTCTAAATTCATATAAGTGACAAAGGAAAGGGATAAATGAACATTTTAAGCTACTTTTACCTGAAGCTGTTCCCAAAGACATGGTCTCGCACTTGACCATTTACCATTCCCAAAGACACAATGTTGTAGCAAGGCACCACCTTCTTGTTTTGCCATGATTATTTTTTTTTTAACTCAATAGTGTTTTCCACCTTCTTTATCAAAATCTTGGCACTTTCTCCATTTTGGGTTACAGCATTGAGGTGAGAAACACTATTGAAACACTACTGAAGACATAACGTCATATCCCTTGACCCAACAGGGAAAAAGAAAATGTTGTGCGTACTTGGTTGAATATCCAATGTAGACTCCCCCTATTTCTCTAAAATCAAAATGTTATGACAGCAAGATCTTCAAATATCACTTAGATAAAAATTTTGGAGGGGCACTCATCATCAATGTGCGCTCAACCCACTTTGATTCATTTCACAGTGTATTAAGTGCACTATTGCAAAGTAAAATTATTCCTGCAAATTGACCCAAAATGTGACTGGCGGATGCAACGCTGATCCATATGGTCTGATTATGCTCTAGCTCTGAATTAAAATGGCTCCAGATCCTATGATGGTGTTGTTCAGATTCTGACCGAAAGGGTTGCATCTGCATCCCTGTGTTGCTTCTAGTGCATCTAATGCTTCTAGTGTGTCGCCTATTTTGCTGAGGTGGAGTGGAGGGTGGCTGCCCCACACACAATCTCCCACTGGATAAGGAATGTGCTAATGAACCTAAAACTTGAAAAAATAAGATACATGCTATGCGGCTCAGAGAAGAAACTGTATAAAACTTTTTGTCCTTGTTAAACGAACCCATTCATCCATCCATCCATTCATCCATCCATCCAGCCATTATTTGTGTGCATATACAGTATTTATTTCAAATTGTTTTCTACATGTAAAACTATAATTGTAAAACTTTGAAAAGGTGATTTGTGTTTTTGGTTTTCTGAATTTACATTATTTGTCATGGAGAAACAAGTAATGAAATTAATTCGGTTAGTGTCCATTTAATTTATAGCCGACCCTTCTGGAACAAAATACTGACGCTAACCAAGATTCCACTGTGTTTTACTGGAACAAAACACATGGTTTCTTGGAAAGACTATCTCTGAAATGTATTTTGCCATATCTTTATCTTTGTATGGCCTTTTTTCTAATGCATATTTTTATGCTAATAAATGTATTCCAAAAAAGTAGCAGCCACAGATGGCATGCAGCGGGTTCCTGCAAGTGCATAAAGAACGGCAACATGCAAACACACTGCAACGCATTACATCCCGCCTCTTCCTGCTTCGAGTACGCTGATGTAACTAACCCGAGCACATGCACTGTCATGTATGTCGTCAGCTAGCAATGGGAATTTTGGAAAAGTTTATCTACTAATTTTATTCATCATTAAATGTATAACCTGAATTATGAATTGATATCAACTATTTGTATGACCTGTAAACTTTGAAACTGTCAATGTGAAATACGAATCATTTGTATTTAGTATACTGTAGTAATATTAAAGTTTACCAGTTATATAGGTAAATCATTTCACTATACAGTGGAACCAAATTAGTTCATCCTGGAGGGGCTTTCGCATCTGGGAATTTTTGTATTATGAGAAAAGATTTACCATATTAATTGCCGTAATTCGATCCATCTCCCTCGAAAACAGTTGTGTTAAAGCGTACATAATGTACCCACCCAAAGAAATATGTTCATTTGTGACAACATAATTATTTATCATTTATTCATGTGCATGAATGTTTAAAAAACTATGAGAAAATAATAAAATCAATGAAAAATAGGATAAGAAAAATAACACTTTATCTTTCGGGTTGAGCTTGATAGCGGGGGAGGAGAAGGAGGAGGCGAACAGAGTTTTGACAGAAACTTTTAGCAGAAATCATACCTAAATTTCTGTACTGTAACGTAATTTTAATGAATACACTACATTATGTACTAGACACAGATATTTTTAAATCTTAATTTTATTTTTAACAATGGACTGGATCTTTTCGGTACGCTGAGCAAAGGGGCGGCGTGACATAGCACCATTCTGGGAGGATAATCGAGATAACCAACGGGAGGGCAGCTTTTTCTTCTTCTTTGGTTTTACAGCGGTTTGCATCCATTACTTTGGTGCATTACCGTGTGAATGGAGGGCAGCATGTATGGCGCTGACGTACATTCAAAAATCTGGGCGGCACGGTTGATTTTCATTTTTGCATTTTGAATATTTTATATCGTTAAATGGGACGGAAATATCTTCCAAGCCCAATTAGTATAATGAATGTTTATTATAATGAGGTTTTCGCAAGTTGAGGTTCCACTGTATATAGATACTGTAAATATATGCATGCAAACATGAAAGTTATTTTATTTTGGCCAAACAAAAATATACGACAATTCATCCATCCATCCATTTTCTTCCGCTTATCCAAGGTCAGGTCGAGGGGGCAGCATCCTAAGCAGGGAAGCCCAGACTTCCCTTTCCCAGCTACTTTGTCCAGCTGTCCAGCCAGTTGAGAGACATAGTCTCGCCAACGTGTCCTGGGTCTTCCTCCAGACCTCCTACCGTTTGGACGTGCCCTGAATACATCCCCAGGGAGGTATTCGGGAGGCAATCAGCCGCCAATCATCCAGATGTATGACAATTTCTATGCAGTTTATTTCAGAATTGAGAAAAATATAGACTTTTCTTTACTATTGTTAAAACATGCTAGCTGGCAGTGGTGCTCTCTTTATTTAAATTTATAGTTTAGAGGAAGTTATTAAATAAGTTTAATTCCATTACACATTAAAGAAAGGTCATTATCGAGTGGGTTTATTGCATACTTTTCTTTTTGCACTAGTTCAAAATGCACGAATCACCTTTGTTTTATTGATTGTATGGCTAAATATTAACAGTGGTTAACTGAAATGTTTACACTTGTATGGCCTTTGGAGAATGTTTAAGTGCCATTTAAATTATTTCCTGTACAGTTATTGTGTTTGTGTTATTTCTGTTTAACCCTGGAACGGACCATATCTTTTTTCATTAATTCCTGTGGACACTTCTTTCCAGATCAATACAACAAGGTCGACCAGTTTCCCAAAATGTCCCGCATTTGTAAGGACATACGCTGTTGCTCTGAGTGCAGCAAAGACAATGTGCAGACAACAGTAATAGGACAAAGAGTACCCAAGGGTTTTGTGGGCTCTTACCATGGCTGTTTCCTTGCATCTGGGATGGTTTTCCTGACTTGTGTCCTCTGTTTCCACCGAGATGTGCAGCCATGTGTCTGTCCAAAGCCAAGTCCAGTGCAGGACCAAGACCCGGGCTCTGTCCTTGAGCGCTGAGGTCCTTCCTTTTCTTGCCCTTAAGCCAGCCCAGGGCCCGGCCCAGGGAGTGACTGCGTTTTTTCCTGCCTTTATTTCTGTGCTTCTCTTGGGCAAGGATCTCAACCACATCGTGGGGAATCAAATCCCCGAAGCCCAGCGAGTCACGGTTTGACATCCCACCGCTTTCTGGAATTCTTCCCTGAAACACACAAAAGAAAAAGAGACTCTTCAACAAAGCCCATGTTGTTCCTCGGCGTTTGGTGGGGATGTTTTAAAGCTTTCACAAAAGTAGCCAGAACGACAGTGATGGATTATCAACGATAAACAGGTTTTAAGACTCGGGTGCATTTGTGTGCCAGTGTGTGTTGTGTTTGTGATTCTCTGTGGGCACGACCCACCGAGCCAACCGCATGGCAGCCAAACTCGGGCCCCTCTCCAGCCTCTAAACCAAACTTCGCAGTTCTGCAAAGAAAGGCCTGGCACCGTTCCTTTCATTCCACAACATGGAGTCATAACTCACAAGCCGCACCCCACACACACACACACACGCACACACACACACACACACACAGTCACAAACTGCGCACTAGGAAGCTTGAAGCAGGGAAATAAACAATCCCTGTTGAGTTCAGATCAGAGCAGTTCATGTTATTTTCAATCATCTCTGCTCTTTCATCTTTTTTCATTCATCATGATCTCATCGCCTTCCCTGTTCCTCACTCCTTCACCAAACTCCTTTTCCTGGAAATCAGAGCGTCTCATCTTACTTTAAGTAAATGAGCACAAAGGAAAATAAATTTGGGAATGAATCCTTGCTTCATTTATATAAAAAAAAAAAACCATCACTCCACAGTTGTTGTTCATGTTCCACAGTCAACTGTGACCCCCCTCACAGAACTAAGTTCAGCACGATTGAACATCATAAGGAGGAAACGCTTGTGTCCGTCAGCATGAGTCAGACTAAAAGTAACGTTCCCAAATAAAGTCTGGTTGTCAAAGCAGAGGGACAGTAACCAGTTTGGATGCACCGTGAGGAACATATTTTGGGCAACTTTTAGTTATCACATCCTGCCAAAGGCTGTGTGGGACATTGTGGAGAAATGACAGGGAATGTGCCTTTAAAAGCCATAAAAGTTAAATCTGGATTTTGTCTCTTGGGTAAATGGTTCCCACTTCAAAATATATGTATACGGCAATGCATGCAGCACTTTGGTTGTTGCGGTTTCTTATTTTTCACGTGGCTGAGTTTCCACTTGGCCACAGCCTAGTGTTTGTCTTAAGGAGTGAGTCAGAGTGAAAGGCCTTTAACGAGACAATGCATACATCTTTATGAGACAAAATGGCCAGGTCTTCCCTGCTACACTGATCACTGTGTTTTTGCTGCTCCAAATTACAGTCTTTTAGCCATGACTAAGACCTGTGTATGTGTATTGGATCCCAAAAAACAAAAATCAGACGTAGAGACAGGGGATGGTTCATTTGTTTACAGCCCAGGGGCCGCTATGAGCGCCACAACCGCCCTGATTATTTGCTCCAAAGAGGAACCAGAGTCGTTCTTCTGTAGTAGGATGTGGCGAAAGGACCACCCAGTGACTTGCCCTGCAGTCCGCTCTCAAGGAGTTGACTCACGCTGCTATTTCCACGGTTACACATAAGACTGCAAGTATTAGTCCTGCCAGCTAGTTTAAAGAAGGGAGAAACACTGAGAATAAAGCTGTCAGCCCCGTGAAATTGATGAGAACCCTTTTTCGTACACTTTGTGAAGAAGGTTTACTCAAATGTTAAAAATCTCGTCTTCACCGGCTCGTCGCCGGCTTTGCAATTACTACAACCTCGTCACACCTTAACCATAACACTATAGACTAACAAAAACAGATCAAAACCTTTTAAGCATGGTGTTTGATAGATTTTTTCTCTGCTGTAACAATACTTCTTGTCCATATATTGCACACCCATGGAAAAAAACGACTTTTTAAATGATGATGTTATTTACTCTTGTTTAGTGTGTTTTTAGTGAAGTCAAGGAGCTATTTATTTTACAGATGATTCTTTTAACAAACAATCAGGAGCTTCGGTAGCAAAGGATACACAGTCACAACAGTGTGGTGCCTGTTCCTCAGGCTGGTCAACAGTATGGTCAAAAACTGCTGTGTGATGGCATTCCACTCTTCAGTGAACTCTAATGAACACTGCTCTGTGGGAGGGGAGACTTGTCACCTATGGAGATAGGAAATTACCATTGCAGAACCTCATCTCAATCTGCCTTAGCATGGGGATAAAGACCTATTGGGCAATAAAAACAACATTTACTATTAAACACGGAATCTGGCAAAATCTGACATAAGGTGAATGAAATGCTGTCATCGTGAAGAGAAAGAACGTTCATGTGGGGAATTATTTTCCTGGTCGACAGCTCAATCATAGAGGAATCTCATTACTAACACTAAACTGCCCCCTCCAGAACTAAACATGGTGAAATGGCGATTAACACCGCCGAAAGTTGGCGAAACGTCCTCTTACGGAGCGTGAATGGCAGCTGGCCGGGTTATCTTAGTTCAGCGTGCTAGTGCGGCTGTGTAAGTGTGTGATGACTATATTTTTATCGCATTGTTTTTTACTGCTTTCAATGCCTGATCATGAAGAGCAGGTGGAAAAAGACGAGAAGCATGTTTATTCTTGATAAATATTCTCAACACACACTGAACACATTAAATTAACATTAACATTTTATTCACTAATTCAAAAAACACACTCTGTATGCAGGTAAAAATACAAGTTCTAAAAAATAATTTCCTGTCTCTTAAACTTTGTAGAACTTTTGAAATGTATTACTTTCAAATTTACATTCAACTGTGGTTTGTGCACACTTGGAGGTAAGAAAACAACCGTACCTGTAGGTCTGGCGTTACTAGGCATGAGTGAGTATGAAATTCTGACGGTACGTTAAGCTTGGGCAAAAATATCAGGGTTTGACGGTTTCACGGTAACGTAATTACAGCTCTAAAATGTGTTAAATTATATATGTTTTTTTATTGATAAGAGAAGTCAAGTGAAGTCAAAACAGTTATTTTTAATGATACAATATAACACAATGAAAGCGGATGAACATATACATTTAATTAAAATGTTATTGCAATTTTATTAAAATGAATAACAACAAATAACTGAATTATTTCTAAATTAATAATAAATACATTAAGTGAAGTTGTCAATGCACGCTACTGGTACTGATCCTACAATTCAAGCCAACACGATAAATGTTTGCTTAGTAAAAAAAAAAAGCAATTGAGTTGCCCAAAAACTTGTGATGTTAAATTGTCATCTCATAGTGACAGGTTGCACTTCAGGGTCATGTGATTCTTAGTAAGTCAGTAACTGAGATGTTGTTAAGTGGTGGTTGCTTATGTATACAGTTTATACGAGTGTCCCGTTCTGAAACACGTCTCTACACCTTGTGGCCCAAGACGTGAGTAAAATGTCCACCGAGAGCGGCAACAACAGGCAGCTGACATCTTTTGGCAACACAATGGCCAATTTCGACTGTGAGGAATAACATGGGATTGTAGTGACTTTTTCATACTCTGATATACACAGAGGCGGATAGTAAATAGTTGCATCCTGACAGGAACGGATAACTGAATGAAAAAAAGATGTAATACTCAAAGCATACCGACGTGTGGCGCTGTGAACGGACAGCAGGACGGAACCACAAGACACACCAATCGATACAAGAAGAACAAACGTATGCGCGTAAGTCCGCCGTCTTTCGCTTTCCAAGCCTCGTTTACAAATGGAAGTGGAATTAAGAGGAATTACATGTGCATCATGTTGGTAGTGTAAGACAAGAAAATCACGGAATAAGGTCAACTGCGGTGAGTCGTGACCCTCGAAATATTCAGATTATGTTGGCTTGTCGTAAAAGCTCAGTTCTGGTCACGTGGCAGCGATGGGGCGGTGACGTCATTATTTTTAAAAATTGTAGCGGATTTGCTAGTCCATACGGAAACAAGTTAGCCGGCGTTTTCAGATTTGCCCACTCTGGAAGCTGTTTTACAACATTACAGTATCAGGTCACACAGGATGCCATTGCCGTGTGGATGAGACGCTGAAAAATAATTCAGACTGGGAAACGTTCCAGTGTGGATAGACCCCGGGAAGTCCCAAATGATCAATGCCATGTTTGTTTACAAGTGAGCTCAGGGAAAGTTACATTTGCAGCGCAGCATACGAAAGGAATGCTTCATTACCAACCACAAGCTTACAAAACTTTATTTTGGAATAAACATGTTAATAAAAGGATCAGATTATCATAAAGACTGAGCCGGACGACAATATTATTCATGCATGGTATTGATCCCTAACACTAACACACTCAAATAATCAGTTTTTCTCTAGTCCTGCCATGGTCCTACTTCATCTTTTCTACCGTTTACTTACTTAGTGACTATCACATTGCAACACCTGATGTAGTGTCAATATACCTGCAGCATTATCCCCCAACATAGCTGACATTAGGAGCATTGTGCATACACCAAGTCAGCAAAGACTCATTATGGTTTGCATGCTATAATAAAAAAAATGCGAAGATGATGGAAGCTGCAGATTCTCAAGAGTTGTCCATTCTGGAGCTTGAGGACATACATTCCAGATCAAATATATGGCGACTCTATTTTATGAACGCTGGTAAGCACAGTTAAAGAAACACCTGCCTTGCCGAAACTAAAGCAGAGAGACATGAATGGAAGACGTTAACTCAAATCTGGAATGAAATATTACAAAATATCCTACAATAGAATCTAGTGCCACGTTTTTTCATTTGCTAAAGCACAGGAAAATGGTTGAATCTACAAACAGCATGTGTAAAGAAATGATCTGCAAATAGGCAGCAATGCTTTTTAAAGTGGGATTTAAACCACAAGATGTCAACCACAACTAAACTGCAGTTGTCTTGGTAAGGAGTAGATTCAAAGGTTCCATCAGGGTCTATTTGATCTTATTTAAAGACTTTTTTTTTAAACGCAAGAACAGACTGATTCTTTTATATTCAAACAACACGCTTCTATTCTTTCTTTCCATATGCAAACTTCATTTAAAGTTACTAAACACTTTTGGAAAACTGAACAAATATTTTTTTGTTCATCAGCCTATTATCTTCATTCCATAGCTTGTTTCTTGACTGCAATGCTTTCATTAGTGCACCTGTGGGATTGATTACTTTGAGCAATCATATTTATGATTCTATGTGTTGCCATATCAAGGTAAACTGCCTAGGGCCTTCAGAATCAGGAGTGCTGGCCCATGTCACTTAACCATTATTAGCAATGGGATTGTTTTTTTAACCAGTCAGACTTCTGTTTCGCCTACAGGGCCATCTTAAAGGCCCTCAGTTCTGAAGGATTGATCAGAGCAAAGAGGCAGGCCCCAGTCCTGATTGGTTGATCAGAGCAAAACTGTTCATTAAGATAAGCCATAGCCACAACGGCTGGCTGAGGAGAAGTAAACTAAGATCTCTGGTGAGTAATGTATTTAAATAATAAGTAATACTCATTGTGTGAACTCTTAATGTGTTGGAGTTGTGCTAATTTTAAATGCCTCACTCTAAATACTTGCGCATGTTTGGGCTTCCTATGTTGGAAAACTGACATGCAGCCTGTACATTTCTCTCCCGTGCTGACAGCACTTATGCAACCCCAGACGCTGATTCTACCACCATGCCATTAATTGCAGGCAAGGCGCAGTTATCTTGGCACTTGATTATGTTGCCAGCAATTTAAACAATAATGGCTGTGTGTTGAGTCCTTTTGAGTGGATAGTAAATCTCCACTGCTATACAAGTTGTACACTGTTTAAAAGTATAGTACAGTTGCTTAACCAAATATGTCTTCATTAATATTACTTTAGCACAGTGCTGCACATTTAATCTGCCACTATACTGATGAAGAAAAGGCATCATAGTGCTTGACTAGCGTGCAAATAAATTTTCATGTAGACAGAACCTTCTTTAAAAACACAACTGAGAAAAACATTTTGGACCCCACCACATTTTTTAAATATCCACAAACCTGAGATGATGCCGGACAAAATAATCTCCAAGTACCGCTTATAAGCTCAAATACAATCACATTCTGTAAACACTAGTAAACACGAACAATGCAAGGTCCATTTTGGGAGAGTGCTTGATGAGAGTTCCCCAGGAACTGAAGCCTCAGCCAAGCTGAGGTAGCAGACCGATTCATGTGGATAAGGCACTGCCAAGAGGGTGTGGTAGCACATGCAGGCCGCCACCTTTGTTTGGACTAGACCAAGCTTATTTTAACCACGGGACATTCACATCTGCATGTGCTTGCGCTGCAGCCCCTCACATGGCCTAACGTAGCAGTCAGTGATCAGCTGGATGGGCTTATTCAATGTCTGCACTATGGAAGTGGCACTTTAGGAAGGTCAATACTATGCTAATTTTTCCCAGTTTGCCTTCAGCAGACCCGCAGCTTCATTTCTTCTAATACCGGTTTGTTTGATCAGTAGATGTTTAACTTCTCAGCAATGTGGAGTTGGTGTTATGCAGCACCTGGATACTTGAGTCTGGGCGTTCCCTGCCTTCGCTGTGCAATATCAAACCCAGGAGAGCACTGGTGCTCAGGAGCACATTTGAGGAAGTTTGTATGGTGCAAAACCTTACAACTAACGCCATCATATTTAACCCAGAAAAAGAGTGGGGGCTCCAAGTTCTTTTCTTACAATGTTGACAGAAATTAATACAAGATTTTTGGTTTTTCATAAACATTAACCATCACTGTTTTAGGTCTGTAAATTCCACTGCATTTTATTTAATACAGTACATCATTCATCAATTGCACACAATCAATATGGTGGAAACTGGGAAGGATCCGGGGCCTCAAACTTGCAGCCCGCAGACCATCCATATTTACATAAGTTTGGTGTTAAGTGCTAAGAAATGGTCAAGGGCACATGAGCTTAAAGGAAGCATACTTTTTATTGGGCAAGTCATAGACAACACTGAACTCACAGTGAGCTTGTCACACAGTGAAATGAAAAGAGGGGTCACTAGACAATCATGACAGGACAATATGTTTCAGGGAAGTAAAGACACATAGGACAACTACTGCTACTATGGGGAATACTGGGGAATTCTGGGGAATACTGGGGAAACTGTAACTTCAGCAACTTTTTACAAAACAAGTACCGCATGGCATGGGAAGCACTCCCGGTGACACAACAATACTGTATATCATCATTTAATATTTATGGGAGTTTTAAAAATAGTTCTATATTACATATATTGTGGACTACTTCATGGGGCCTCAGCCTCACTAGAATTTATCTCCAGTGGCCCCCAGCTAAACAGCAGGTATCACCAGTACAAGCCGGCTTGTCACCTCTATCTAACTGGTCAGTCTGGTTACAGACCACCCGTCTTGAGCAAAACATCCAGTAATTCTTGAACAATACTGGAGCTCATTTTAGCAAAGGAGCCCTGATGCACAAACATCATTCGCTTGGAAAAAAACAATTAAAAAGTTTGCTGTTAACTTAGTCCAGAGGCAGAGTCATCGTTTTAGGGTGACCTCCAGGATGCATCATTGTTGTGGACACATGTCAGACCTTTTCTTAGAAAAAAAAAGTTTAGAACCCATATTTGGGACAGTCCAAACTTTTGAAAGCAACATAATCAAGATATGTATCTTCATTTTCTAATTCTCTCTTCACAATTTTACCAGAACAAAATGTTTAAAGTCTTGCTGCAGAAGAGGAGCATGCTGGACTGGCCTGCCTTGCTAAATCCTGAAAATTGTAACTATATTTCTTACTTCTTAATATGAGTAGACACGCAAAAACATAAAAGCGACTTATTTTTATGGCAGTAGTCTTCTGTGCAATTACATAGACTGAATGATTGACAATGTCGGTCAATAAAACATACCTATTATCATTTCTAAAGCTAGAGTTACCTGTACGTTATCTCAGACTCATTCATTCATTTTCAATACCGCTTATCCTCATTAGGGTCGCGGGTAAGCTGGAGCCTATCCCAGCTGGCTTTGGGCGAGAGGCGGGGTACACCCTGGACTGGTCGCCAGTCAATCGCAGGGCACATATAGACAAACAAACATTCACCCTCACATTCATACCTATGGACAATTTAGAGTCGCCAATTAACCTAACATGCATGTTTTTGGAATGTGGGAGGAAACCGGAGAAAACCCACACACGCACGGGGAGAACATGCAAACTCCACACAGAGATGCCCAATGGAGATTTGAACCCTGAACCTCCTGACTGTGAGGCCAATGTGCTACCCACTCGACCACCGTGCGGCCTAAACTCAGATTAATTACGTAAATCGTCATGTGTAGAGGAGATAAAGTATCCAGCAGAAACAAGGTAGTGGTAAATACAACAATGATGTAAGCCAACAACAGCCTAAACAAAAGCTATGCAAGTGAGCTCGCTGAGGTTCGGACAGCAGTGCAAGTTGGCATGCTTCGAGGCTGCTATAGCCATGCAACGGCATGTCTGCTAGGGGAGCAGGCTACATTCCTGACAGATTGATAATTACCCTCAGAAGAACTCCTCAGTCCAAATTAGCTCCCCTCCTCCCACCATCTCTGGGAGCCTCCTTCACATCCACGCTAAGGCAAAGGAAAGAGGGGGGGACAACGTGGAAGCTCTAATGTTGAGGTTGTCCACGGGTCAGAATAGGACCAAAATAATGAGGGAGGGAGGCCTATGAATTTTACGGTGAAATCCTTACACCCTTTCGTAATAACCATGATAATCCCACGCCTATCACGATTAATTGGTTCCAGACACGTCAGTGACAAAGTAGAATTTCTTATTTATGAATCAAATATTTTTGTTAGAGTTTAGAAAACCTGTTTATGACCTTCTAAATGCAGTTTTTTAACATTATTAGAGCCCTGTCACCTTTACGTGCCTTAACTTATTACCCGATAGAGTTGAAATAATAACATAGACTCACACATTAGAAGAGATTCTTGTTGCTTTTTTTCTGCACAGCGTACTTCCTGCAGTGGCTATTGTCTCATAGGTGTAACATTACTGACATCTAGTGCAGATTACTACAGATCCCATCTTCTGAAAGCTTTAGTGTTGCGTACTTTTGCCATAAATAAATGTGGCTCGCCACAGATTGATTTGGCGCCACGTTTTTTAAAAAAAGGTTTGTCTTCATCGGTTCGCTCTCGCTCACAAACACGTTATAACGGGACTGTTTGTGTAGCTTCTCTGTGGGTAGGGTAACAACCTTGTAGCCTCATACGCACATTCAAAAACTAATTTGGTCGTGCATTACAAAGCACCTGTTCTTCAATATAGTGATATATTGGATGTACAATGATGATCCGCGTGAATGTTTTCTTTTTTTACTTACACGATAAAAGGGGAAAAGTTCTGTTTTCCCCTCCACAAACAAACACTGAGCTGATGCTGTCACACAGCGCCCACAACCTAATGCCACAGATAGATTGTAATCCTGCGGGAAACACTGGATGTGCGTTTTTTGATATGTATTAACACATTTACAAACATTACAAGAACTTTTTTCATGGGAGAAACTATTAAAATCAATTCAGAATTTGGCTATAACATCAAATGTGAGAAAGTTGAACTGGGTGAATACTTCTTCAGGGTACTGTATAAATCTTCCACACACAATTTAGCTAAAATGCATGTTATTGGAAAGCAGGGAGAACATGCAAACTCAGAAAACATATCAGTGTTTTGTGTCTTGTCTTTCAAAATGTAAATTCTCCCTGGAGGTACTGAGAAATTGCAGCAAGCATAGACACTGCAAAGATGTTTACTTTACTTCCAGAGATTGTCAGGGGTCCAAATGAGCACTTTAAGACCTATGAGTTGACAGGTCAGACAAGACTAAGCTGGACATTCTGCTTTAGGACACAGCGAGACTAAACACAAACGCAGCAGGTTCCTTTGAGTAGAAAGTTTCCCCAATTACATTTTTCTCTACCAAAGTGAGACATTGTAGGTAGCAAAACGTATTTTTGTATGCCAAATATTGTTTCTGATAAGAAGCTGCTGATGAGTTACTCATCAGCTAATCCTATTGATCAACAGTCACACTCATCAGTCTGGAGCTTCCTCTCACTGCTGGATGACACAAACACACACTTAATCTACTTTCAAACACATGATCACGAGTGCGTTGCTGTTGCGACACCCCATTGTTCTCCAAGTAACCTTCTCCTGGCCCCAAAGCTGAACTTAGCTCAAAAAGCTGAACTGGTTGTCCCATGTCAGGAGCCAGGAAGCACTTCCCAGAAGCCACATCTGTGTCATCATCTCGTCTCACACTTCATACACAGTTTCTCTCCTCCCAAGCCGAAGCATCTGCTGCGCCTCCGGTGATTACATAATTCACCTGTAATCTCCATGGGTACATGCCCCGGCATGACAGGCTGGCGGAGAAGGAGCACCAGTATGTGACACACCCTTTCTAAACAAATGTCTCAACCTCACCTTACCAGCAGGTACAAGAGCTTGAAAAACATTTTCCATGCTGTGTGACCTGCCCGCGCTGTCTTGCAAAATTTGGATTTCAGCTTTCAAAGTCCAAAGTGCAGCATAGAGAAAGAGGAGCACGAGGCATCACACGTGGTTTACCTATGTCAAATTAATCCAGGTCTCACACACTGAATGGATTAAGGCTTCATTCATACTTGTACACACTGGTACTCTGGTCTGGACCAAAAATGCAAATATATATATATATATATATATAGTTTTGGGGTTTTTTTTGCATTTTTGGTATATATATATATATATATAATATATACAGAGAGAGGGATGGGCACACCTGTATTTCTGTCTATGGCCCAAATAATAATAGTGAAATAATGACAAATGAATAAGCCAAGTGTGTGAGCTCCATGCTGTCAGGCCCAGTCAGTGATGGGAAACGACACAATAGTCTTGGCTGTCATGAGAGAAGCACGACAGGTCTTAAATTACCTTTGCTTAGGATCCCTCAAGGCCAAGCTAAGCAAATCTCCCACACCTACCTTTTTCCATGCATGCCAATACCCGAACTCAATGTTCTCGGCTCGGTTTCTCCTCGCCTCGCTGTTGAAGGCAACACCTGATTTTTTACTCCATTTATGGACAAAGTGGCTCTAATCAACCTTTAGCGACCCCCCCCCACACACACACTATTTGTATCTGTGTGTGTGTGTGTGTGTGACGCAGAGAGAGAGGAAAACGAACGTAAAGTGACGAACAAAGAAGCTGTCTACCTTGTTAAACTGTAATGGTCCGGGTGCCTTTTCTCTCCATTTGCAGCCTTTTTTCCCCCCTCCCCTCTCCCTGAACTTTCACCGACCGGAGGCAAACTTCAGGTGAAACATTTCCGCTGAAAAGGCAAAAAGAGTCAGGAACTTTTACTGGAGTCGAGCGGAGACGCTGATGTTTGTCGGGAATTCAGCTCAAATGTCTCCCGGTCGTTGGAGCGGCTCCGTCTGAGGACGCCCCACCGGGCCGCTGAGGGAAAATGGCAAGAAGGTGGCGCTGGAGGGAAGGGGTAGCGGCCCACCTGTAGGAGGATGGCCGCTCAGGTAAGGGCGCGGCCGCGCAGTCTGTGTGAGGAGGACATCTAGTGGGCAGTATGGAGAATTACACTTTTGAAACAGCAACTACCATGCATGGCATTTTTGAAAACAACAATACATTGTTGATATTATTGATATATGCATTTCAGAGCACGTTAAGAGGTGGAATGTCATTTTTTTTTTAATGCAGTGATAATTAATTACAGTTTTCTCCATTGGTTTGGCTCTTTTGTTCAAACAGAAATTACATTCTCAAAATAACATGGACAAACCCACAAACGACAGAATGCATTTAATCAAATAGCAAATGTCTCAGTACGCGTCTCAATGTCTAAGTCAGTGGCTCTCAGTTATTTTCGGTCACACCCGGGGCCAGAAATGTTGTTGCCCACCCCCCACCCCCTTTTTTGAAATACTATTGACAACTGATAATATCTATTTATTTATCTCTACTGTGCAAACTGATTTGTACAGTACACTAACAGTGAAAGTACTCCCTGCTTCTCACGGGGCCCCCCAGGGGGGCTCGCCCCACTATTTGTGAACCCCTCTAACTACAGCTTTAGAAAAATAATCAAGTACAGGTAGCTGACAGTTTCCAATTGAATGATCTTGGAGTTTGAAGAATGTAATTTCCGCCAAACCAAAAGCGAAAAAACTGTAATATTAGTATATAACAAGGAAGACGATGCCAAATCAAAAATATATATTTTCAAAATCTTTGTATTCATTTTTGTTTTGCTGTCCACGACTCACCCCTGATTGATCTGCAACACACTTTTGACCCGAAAGGTTGAGAAGCTTTTGATAGATATATAGGTAAGTAGGTAGCAACTTTCAATTTTTCTGTATGACATTGAGTTGAAAAACAAACACAAAAAAAAAATCCAATGCAGCCTAAAACTCAAATCAGAATCAGAGAATCAGAGAATCAGAATCAGAAAAACTTTATTGCCATTGTAAGTGAACAATTCACGAACTAGGAACTTTCTTTGGGGACTCAGTGCGACGTAGAATTCTAAGTAAACATAGAGCATTAAATAAACCTAGAACTAACTAAACATAGAACCCTGAGTAAAAAGGTGAATAACTGTAAAAGCACATGCACTATGTCCTAATTCCGCAAAAGATGCTGCCTCTCAATAGTCCGGACACAATATTTGAAGTTTTCTGCAATATAAAATGCTACACCTCTGTATCTATAAAACGCATGTCCCCAGGTTGGGCATAATGTATGTCCTGGGGTTATGTAAGCTGTCCTGCAAGAGGCACTAACGCCCTTTTTTGATCCCCTGTGGGGGTCTGACAGACTTCTGCCCAAGCCAAGGATAATGTTTCCACTCTGACTCCAGTTGTTATAAATAAGTGCAAAGCGGGTCCCAGTTTTGCTGGAGACATAAACAAGCAGGAAGAGCTCTGAAGCGGTGAAAGATTTGAACCCAACGTTTCTTTTCACAAACCGAGTGAGTACAATAAAGTACACACTGATTTATGTTACATGTTTTGTGTCAAATGTATATGCCCGATTTACTGCAATCGCCATCATGAGTAAACTGACTTGTTAATCGAATCTTTTACTGGTGTGATTCTTTCATCACCAACTGATTAATGGCTTTCTTCTGTCTTCTGGCTGGTCTTGCAGTCATCATGGAAAATGACATATCAATGCACGATGGTAAAGACACGGCACCGACCCAGGAGTCACATACGGAATTCACATTTGTTGAAGACATCAGACAAAACAGCTATGCCAACTTGGACATGGACAACATTCCAAAGATGGACGGGTCAGACATGGAAAGCCTAGGACAGATTTTTGAGCAATGCATGGAGCAGGTGTCCCGTTTGGAGATGCAGAGGGATGAGTTGATAAAAGAGCTCCGGTTTCTGCATGAGCCCATGATGAGAGTTGTGGAGCACTTGCGGGGAACGCTCGCAGAGAAGTGGAGGCTGGTCACACTAGCTCAGGTGGATTACATGGTTGTGTTACAGGAAGTACAGCAGGTAAAGAGGAAAATCTTCATCACTGCCAAAGACTGCATCCGGAGTCAGGTGACAAAGGCTGAACAAGAGTACCAGGTGGCTCAGGCAGCGCTTACAATGGTACGACTCTTGGACCTCTGTGATCATGCCCTGGTTTACAACCCACTGCAACATTTTATGTTGCACTGCTGTGCAGTAACAGAGCTCTTTAAAAGTATTTTTCAGAAGCTTTTCATGAAATCTAAGCTGGTAAATATGGTAGTGGTCAAGGTTTGGTTAATTTCAAACATGCCAAGTTTAGTGTACATCATATATTCACAATGTAAAAATTCAACATGTCCAAAAAGCAGAATGTGAACATAACCAGCATATTTACTCCAGAAAACTGCATTTTGGTTTGCAATATTTTATATTACTTCATACAATTATTTATATTATATTACACAATATGTCACAAAAGCTTTCTTTGAGCTTTGGCCTTGAGTCGTCTTGTAAGTAAAAAATAAATCTTAATTCTGGTGTCCCAGGCAGGCTCAGATGTTATACAATAAACTTCAATAATAATATTCAGGTTTAGGCATCTTCTTCTTCTCCTTTCTGCTTCAGGGGTCGCCACAGCGAATCAATTGCCTCCATCTAACCTTGTTTTCTGTATCCTCTTCTCTTACACCAACTACCTTTCATGTCCTCTTTCACTACATCCCTAAACCTCCTCTTTGGTCTTCCTCTAGGCCTCCTGCCTGGCAGTTCAAAACTCAGCATCCTTCTACCAATATATTCACTATCTCTTCTCTGGACATGTCCGAACCATCTCAGTCTGGCCTCTCTGACTTTATCTCCAAAACCTCTAACATGTGCTGTCCCTCTGATGTGCTCGTTCCCGATCCTCTCCATCCTGGTCACACCCAAAGAGAACCTCAGCATCTTCATCTCTGCTACCTCCACCTCTGCCTTTTCCTCAGCGGCACTGTCTCTAAACCAAACAACACCACAGTTTTGTACACCTTTCCTTTCATTTTAGCTTTTCTATCACACATCACACTCGACACTTTTCTCCACCCATTCCAGCCTGCCTGCACACGCTTCTTCACCTCTTTTCCACACTCTCCATTGCTCTGGACTGTTGACCTTAAGTACTTAAAATCCTCCACCTTCTTTATCTCTTCCCCCTGTAACCACACTCTTCCACTTGGGTCCCTCTCATTTACACACATGTACTCCGTCTTGCTGCGGCTGACCTTCATTCCTCTCCTTTCCAGGGCAAACCTCCACCCCTCAAACTTCTCCACCTGTTCCCTGCTCTCACTACATATCACAATGTCCTCACCAAACATCATAGAGAGTCCTGTCTAACCTCATCTGTCAGCCTGTCCATCACCATAGTAAACAAGAAGGGGCTCAGAGCTGATCCCTGATGGAGTCCCATCCTCACTCGGAACTCCTCTGTGATACCTGCAGCACACCTCACTGCTTTCTTACAGTCCTTGTACATGTCCTGCACTGCTCTAACATACTTCTCTGCCACTCCAGATTTACTCAGATTTACTACCACAGTTCCTGTGTGGGCACCCTGTCATAAGCTTTCTCCAGATCTACAAAATCACAATGCAGCTCCCTCTGACCTTCCCTGTACTTCCATCAACATCCTCAAAGCAAATACTGCATCTGTTGTACTCTTTTTTGGCATAACACCGTACTGCTGCTCACAAATGCTCACGTTTGCCCTTAGTCTAGCTTCAACTACTCTTCACCATAACTTCATTGTATGGCTCATCAGCTTTATTCCTCTGTAGTTGCCACAATTCTGCACATCTCCCTTGTTCTTAAAAATGGGCACCAGCACACTTCTCTTCCATTGTTCATGCATCTTCTCATTATCTAAGATCTTCTTAAACAACCCAGTCACTAGACACTTCCATACCTCCACAGGTATATCATCAGGACCGAGTGCCTTTCCATTCTTCATCCTCTTCAATGCCCTCTTTACTTCTTCCTTACTAATCTTTGCTACTTCCTGGTCCACAACAGTCACCTCTTCTACTTGTCGTTCTCTTTCATTTTCCTTATTCATCAACTCTTCAAATTACTATTTCCATCTTCCCATGACACTACTGGCACCTGTCAATGCCCTTCCATCCCTATCTTTTATCACCCTTACCTGCTCACATCCTTCCCATCTGTCTCTCTGTCTTGCCAACCTGTATAGATCTTTCTCTCCCTCCTTGCTGTCCAGCCTAGCATACAAGTCATCCCCTTGTTTGGCCTATGACACCTGTAAATGTTAAAAAAAAAACATGTAGCCGGTCATTGTGCCGGTCCCAAGCCCGGATAAATGCAGAGTTGTGTCAGGAAGGGCATCTGACGTAAAACTTTTGCCAAACCAAAACATTTTAATTAGGCATAAAGCACGTTTTAATACTTTTACGCCTCTTTCACAGGAGGACCTCAAGGCCCATGTCCAAAGCTTGACAGAGGAGTTGCTTCAGCTCCAGGATGCCCACCAGAAGGAGATGAACATTTTGAAGGACCGTGCCAAAAAGCCCTACAGATCGAGAGCCATGAGTGATGTCAGCCAGTGCCGCCAAGCCTCTGTCCGCCTGCAGCGACGGCTCAGCATTAACATGAAGGAGTTGGAGGGCTGGTATGAGCCTCGGCTCATATCACTCCTGAAGAGGAGGCAGTTTGGAGAGAAGGCCTTGAGAATGAGTAGGGAGCAGGCAGTGGGCCTGAGGGCTCAACTGGGGACCCTGAAAGAGGAGGTACAAAGACTGGAGAAGAAGCAATCTTCAATGGAGCAAAAAATCAGCCTGATGGAGCAAGAAAGGGAGGAGATGACTGCACAACACAAGGTACAGTGCATTTAAACTCTGATACAGTTACAGGCTGATAACTGGTTAAGCAACCCAACCGCAATCAAAGGTTTGTCACATGGATACGAATAATGGCTCTCATTGTGTTTTGCTAGATTCTCGAAGCTTTAGCAATGGCTTTATAACTTTGTCCAGTGATAAGGCTAAATTAGTTATGTTTTAACAGGGGAGGGGATTTAATTTAAGGACTGCATTTTGTATTCAGTTGTGTTGTCACTAATACAACACAACTGAATAATACTGCCTAGAAATTTGTTTAATGATCTAAATGTGATAAAAAAGAAGACACACTTTTCATACCACCGTATAAGAATGATTGATACCAACTGCTTCACCAATCAGGAAGCCGAGGAGGAATTAAAGGAGGCTGTAAGGAAACTGGTCCTAGAGTTTGGGACTCAAAAACGACGTACAAGAGACTTGCAAGCGTTCACAAACAATATTTTTGAAGAGCTGGCACAACTCAGGTGGGTTTTAACAAGACTGGCATTGCAAATCCATGGAAAGGGATTTTTTTTAACTTGTACAATATTTTTGACAATGTATGAATGACTATTTGACTTTAAAAGAAAATATGCAAAGATTGTTTTTCTTGTCCAGAGTCTGCGATAACTCAAGTGAAGCTCCTGCAAAGGAACCTCTCAAAGATTCTACTTGCAGTTCGTCCACCTGATCAGTCTTGACCAGACCAGTGAACTGCTTTACATCATTTTGTGTCAATCTAATATGAAACATTAAACACTTATATCGTGAAAGGGGTTTACATTTTTCTGACACTGTGCTGGGTTATGAAACAAAGCCCACCAATTTACTGCAAATATTTATTATGAATATACTTAAGTACACAAGACTTCTGATGTCGCACACAGAAACCAGAAAAAACACAGAAGGGAACAAATATGGAAGAGACAACACACAAGCTGGAAATTCTCACTACTTCTTTTGCACAAATAAAGTGAAAACCTACATATGTACATTCTTTATAAAAAATGGATTTCAGTAGAAATGTGTTGAGCACAACTAACCAATTCCAGAAAATATATCAATAATACAACCATCCAAAAAAAAGAAAACAGTGGAATGATGGTCAACTCTGATAGTTTCATCACATCAGGATTGAATAACTGGGATTATGACAAACTAACAGATCTAAAAGTCGGACCATTCCAGACAGATTTTAAATAGACCACAAGAGCATTTGATGATTTCCCCCCCCTGCCCAAAACACTGGAGTTCAAAATGAATATTAAAAAGACGTGTGTCTGCACCCAACAATGGAATTGGATTATTTCAACAAGCAAGTCAAAAATGTGCTGAATGGATTCATGCTTGGACCTCCGAATCTGCAGCTCCTTCTGGGTCCTCGTCGTTGTAGATGTTTTCAGCCTGCAGTAAAGAAAAACATTAAAAACATTTATTTTAAAAACTAATTTCTAATTACAACCAACCAACACTATTAAGCACACAACTATTACCATTTGCCACACTTGCATGATGTTGTCCTCTGACACAGAACAGATAACCCATGGCTCATTAGGGTTCCAAGAAAAGTCCGATATCTTTGCTGTGTGGCCACCATGGATGAACTTAATAAAGAACACATTTATTAGGCACATAACTTTTTTTTTTTTTTTTTTTTTTTAACAAATAGTTGTTGAAAGTCACCAGCAACTCAGGTGGGCCATCTTCTGCATCCTCAGGAGACTGTTCCTCTCCGATCTTACTTAAGTCCCAAACATTTAGCCTCCTGTCTGTGCCGCTGGAGGCCAGGATGGTTTCGTTATGAGGAGACCACTGCACCTATTTTTCCCCAGAGGTGGTACACGTTACATTTCTACAAAAACAGTCTCGCTACAAGAGTTTAACAGTTGGCTAGCCTAACTACTGATATGCTTTCCCAGTAAAATTAAATGTTAAACAAAAGGAGGACACAATTTAGTTGTCAAATTAATTTTTACCTGGAAGATCTCGTCTTTGTGAGACTCAAATGAGTGAAGCTTCAATTTCAGATTCCTCAGGTCCCACAGAGCCACAGTCTAAAAAAAAAAACATTGAAATAATCAGTTACCATTGATAAAATAATGACAATAGTGAGTGGTATTGGGAGGGCACACCAACCTTGTCTGCTGAGCCTGTGGCCAGGATGAACTCACTGTAGGGATTGAAAGATAAGCAGTTGACCTCAGCAGTGTGAGCATCCACTGCATGGCTGGGCTTGGAGGTGTTGTTGGACCGTGTGTCCCAGCTGTTCAAAAAAAAAAAAAAAAATCATTTTAAAGCAAAAATGTTTATGCTCTGATCTTGACATCAACTTGGCTTACATCATGAGTTTCTGGTCATCAGCCACAGAGCCAAAGAGTGACTCATGGAGCAGGTGCCAGGAGACATCCTCCACAACAGCAGTGTGGCCTGTGAAGATGGTCTTGGCATCCACTATCTTTCCCTCTTTAGGCACTGTGCTGATATCCCACAAACAGATAGTCTGCAGACAATATAAAGCAGACAAGGTTAAGAAACAAATTTTTATTTTGGCAAGAACACTTTTTAAAAGTAGAACAGTTAAACTTGTCAAGGTAAAAGACAGCCACATGGTGCTTACTCACATGGTCATCAGAAGCACTGAGGAGGCAGCCACTTAGGTTTGGATTCCACGACAGGCCATAACCCTCTTTCTGGTGACCTCTCAAGCGGAGGTCTGGGGTGCACTCTCCCGACGGGTCTAGTTTGACACAATATAAATGTTAAAAAGAGAAGACATTTAATTCAGGATTTAAAAGTCTGGTTTGATTGTCACCTGGCTTGGATGGATGCTTAGTATAATCAAAGACCAGCACATCACTGGTGGGGGTCTTGGTGGCGATGATGCAGGGGTTCTGAGGCATATAGCGGGCTCTGTTGACTTCTCCTTCATGATTAATTTTGATCTCAATCTCTATCTTGCCACTTACAGAACCAAACCCACCAAACTCTGAAACACAAAAAAACATGTCAGTACCCAAAAAGGATAATTTTAAGGTTTTATGCAAAAGTTTTAAGCCACCACTACAGTTCTTATTTTAGTAATCATTACCCACAACACAGTGAAGCAGTAATTTCTACCGAAAACACAGGAATTACAAATAGTATCACTTTTTATTACATGGCAGCACATCAGGAATACAATCCGCTATTAGCCTAAAATGTAATTGTACTTAAGCCTTTTGCACGATGCTGCGCCAACAGCAAAAACATAACATTCCGACAATATGACTTACCTCCTTTTTCACTGTCGTAGTGTGAGGCATCAAACTGGGCATCATCATTGGGGAGTTGAACACTAGCAATCACAAGGTGATTCTGCTCATCTGAAGTGTGTGTCCCTAAAACCAGCCTGTGCACACTGTAGTCCTTTCCCTCAGGTCTGTGAAAAGGCACAAAAAGAAAGTCAAGTAGGTCAAATTTGGTTTTCTTGCTACATTTTAATGCAGGTGTTCTTCAAATACCTGGTGACATCTGGCAGCCACTGCGCAGTGAGACTGGGCCACTCCAGGGCATGAGTCATAACCAGGTCATAGAGAAAAGGGGTATTCTTTTTCCAGATCTTGTACTCCTCATTGATTACCCTCTCCTCCACAGCATCATCAAATGCAGCTGTGGATGAAGAAAAACAGGCAAAACACTTTGAATTGGCATAACTGCACGTATCAAAGTTTGACTGCACAGTTTAATATAATTTAATACATCAAATAATTGGATGATGGGATATCACACGTGTAGTGACATTAGATTAAGAAGCTTGCCGTGGTACAAGTCATTTAAATGATTGACGGGTTAATTATACAACAACTACACAGTGCCTTACTTGTTAATTAGCTGCAAGGTTGATTATGCTAACATTAATTCACATTGCTACACAGCAAGTTGGCAAAATCCGAAAGTGCGACACAGCCCCCACAAAAACGTGGGCACGCGTCACCGTTCCAAGTAGAACAATATAATTCCACGCTTTACTACATTCAAAACATGATTATACAGCACTCTCGTGGCAGCTAACGCTACAGTAGCTAACAGCTAGCTCGCTAGTTTCTAACAATGAACTGAGATACGGGCAAGACGCGCCAACACCGGTCCAACTAGTCTCACAGTTTCCATCTTACCGGACGCCTGCAAACACGGTTCCGGTATCTAAATTAGAAGAGTCGGCAGCCTTACCGTCTTTGTCGGCCATCATGTCCTTGTTTAATAGCTAATACTTGTACAAAATGCCTATTTTAGGGGAGAGCGCTTTGAAGATAGCACGAGCGCTTGCAATGGCGCCAACTCCAGGGAAGACGATTAGCCAATCGTTGTGGAGTAAACTGAACCGGAAGTACGACACAGCTTCAGCGTTCCGCCCACCTTCCATGTTGTCTGCGCTATAGACCGACATGCTGAAAGTTTCTTTCGCAAGCTAAACGATTTGAGATCCAAATGGACGACCGCCAGCTAGACCTGACAGAGGGACAGAAAAAAACTAAATCCAAATACCCACCCATCGACAAGAAATATGAATGTGAGTGAAATGTTGTGATACCGGAACAGCTAGCTTGAATTGTCCTCATTATGTACATAGTTCACAGCAGCGGTGTCAAACTCGGGCCACGGAGGGCGGAGACGCTGCAGGTTTTCGTTAAAGCAGGTGATTTTAATCATGAACACCTTCAGTTTGAGGGAAGCGGGTCATCAATTCAACAACAGGCTGGAGAAACCGGTTAGAGACTAAACCTGGGGGTGTGCGCTGGACCTCCATGGCACGAGTTTGACCCATGTGGTACATACGTGTGGTATAAGGAAACATGGCTGTTGTACTGTACAATATTCTATAATCTCCTAAATAATATTTTTAGTATACAAATACACCCATCCATTTTCAATTCCACTTATCCTTAATATAATAAAAATAAATTAATATACAGGGTGATTGAAAAGTAACTCCCAGTACTTGTAATTTATTCCTGAACTGCAGTTCTTATAAGAAACGAATATAAGAAAGTTTATAGCATGGAATTTTATTTTAAATTTCAGTATAAGCAACATTCACCACATTCATAATAGATAAATAGGGAGTTATCACCCTGTATATATAATATAGAGCTAGTATAAAAGAGTGAGGGACAACAATGACAAAAAAAAATCCAGAAAAATGCGTTATAAATTAAAGAGTTATAAATTTATTTGCATTTCCATGAAGCAAACAAGTATTTGATCCCTTTGAAAAACGTGCTTCAGTACTTGGTGGCAAAACCTTTGTTGGCAATCACAGAGGTCAGCCATTACTTGTAGTTGGCCACAAGGTTTGCACACATCTCAGGGAGGATTTTGGCCCACTCCTCTTTGCAGATCCTCTCCAAGTCATTAATGTTTCGTGGCTGATGTTTGGCAACTCAAATCTTCAGCTCCCTCCACAGGTTTTCTATGGGATTAAGGTCTGGAGACTGACTAGGCCACTCCATGACCTTAATATGCTTCTTCTTGAGCCAATCTTTTGTTGCTTTGGCCGTGTGTTCTGGATCATTGCCATGCTGGAATACCCAATCACGACCCATTTTCAATGCCCTGACTGAGGGAAGGAGGTTCTCACCCAACACTTGATGGTACATAGCCCCATCCATACTCCCTTTGATGCAATGCAATTGTCCTGTCCCCTTGACAGAAAAACACCCCCAAAGCATAATGTTTCCACCGCCGTATTGGACGGTGGGGAGGGTGTTTTTGGAGTCGTAGGCAGCATTCCTCCTACTCCAAACACGGAGAGTTGAGTTGATGCCAAAAAGCTCAATTTTGGTCGCATCTGATCACAACACTTTCACCCAGTCTTCCTCTGAGTCAGTCAGATGTTCAGTGGCAAACTTCAAACGGGCCTTTGGATGGAATTTCTTGAGCAGGGGGACCTTGCGGGCACAGCAGGATTTCAGTCCTTCATGGCGTAGTGTGTTACCAACTGTTTTTGTGGTGACTATGGTCTCAGCTGCCTTGAGATCATTGACAAGTTCCTCCCGAGTGGTTCTGGGCTGATTCCTCGCCGTTCTCATTATCATTGAAACTCCATGAGGTGAGATCTTGCATGGAGCTCCAGACCGAGGGAGATTGGCAGTTAATTTATGTTTCTTCCATTTGCGAATAATTGCACCAACTGTTGTCACCTTCTCACCTTGGCGATGGTCTCGTCGCCCATTCCAGCCTTGTGTAGGTCCACAATCCTGTCCCTTACATCCTTGGAAAGCTCTTTGGCCATAGTGCAGAGTTTGGCATCTGGATTGATTGATTGCTTCTGTGGAAAGGTCTCTTTTATACAGGTAACAAGCTGACATTGGCAGCCCTTTCAGCTCGTTACCTGTATAAGATCCACCTGGGAGCTAGAGGTCTTGCTGACCCATAGGGGATCAAATATTTATTTCCTTCATAGAAATGCAAATTAAATAACTCTTTTTTGTCATTGTTGTCTCTCAGTGTTCAAATAAACCTACCATTGAAATTATAGACTGATCATTTCTTTGTTGTCTTACAAAATTAGCCGGGGTTCAAATAGTTTTTTCCCTCACTGTATCTGGTCTTTGATGTTAACATGTTGAGCTTGACTGCCCAATGGTTAGATAAAGACCTTGTGTTAATTCTACAACAGTAGATATGTGATATTGGCCACATATTGGTTTTGGTTTATATTGCAACCAGAAATTGAGGGTTGGACAATATTGGCATATTGGATATCGGCAAAAAGGCCAATATCAGACAACCCTAATTATGATATTATTTATTGGCCAGGGTATCCTATCCCTGCTGACTTCAGGCAACAGGTGGGGTAATAATAATAATAATAATAATGAATTTTATTTATATTGCACTTTCCATTTGGCAGGCAAATCTGTGCTACAGTCATTTAAAGCACAGAATAAAAACAACACTAGAACAAAATAAAGGGAAGTTAAAGTTATGAAAATGCTTTAAAAACTTACACTGACTGTGGCGCCGTCAGGTGGCAAGGCGGAGGGCGTTCCACAGGCGTGGTGCTGCTGCTTGAAAGACTCGGTCCCCCATCGTGTGGAGTTTTGTTTTGGGGATGTGAAGTAGGTGATTGTTGGTGGAGCGGAGGCGTCTTGTAGGTTTGTGGGGAGCCTGCAGTTCTTTTAGGTACACTGGTGCACTGCCGTGGACACACTGATAGGTCAGGAGACAGATTATATATCCCACCCTGAACTTAAAAGGTAGCCATTGGAGGTTATGGAGAATGGGGTTGATATGGTCGGTTTTGCGAACCCTCTTCAGGATTCTGGCAGCACAGTTCTGGGTACACCAGTACTGTCTTTGCTAGGATCGGATCCACACCAAAATTTGAAGTCAAGATGAAATCACGGGCAACGTTAAGTTAAAAACATATAAAACATAGATCCCTTACAACAGCCGTCTGGCGGAAGACAATGTGATTTTTATTTTGTCATGGGGCCCAACACTCCTGGATGTTTTTTTTTTTTTTTTAAATAGTCACAGTAACTAAAATGAGCATTGTCCAAATGTATCACCATGTGTTTGTTTATTACAGACCTGGATCATACAGCAGATGTACAGTGAGTCTTTTACCATGGCTAAATTACTACCCAATTTTTAACGTGTTGGTTAATATATGATCTTCCTTCCAAGAATCCACTCCTGGGGAGAGTCTCTGGAAGAAGCTTTTGAGCAATGTGCCATGGGCATGTTTGGCTACATGACAGACACGGAAACAGTCGAGCCAATCGATACTGTTGAAGTGGAGTCAGAAGGTGAGAGCACCGATGTTGGTTTTCTGATCAGAATGATTGATACTGTACAAGTAGGAATACTGTTTTCCTGCTGTCTACAGGGGAAGACATGGAATCTCTGCTCTTTCACTTCCTAGATGACTGGCTGTACAAGTTTAGTGCAGAAATCTTCTTTATTCCCAGGGTGAGTATGTTAAACAGACATTTCTTAAACAAGTGTTCAGGATAGGTTGAATTTATACTAACACAAGTCATGGTTGTCGTCTTCTTCTTCTCATGTTAAGTTGTAGTGCAGGTAGACCGACAATCAGTTGGCGAGTTATTTTCCAGTCAGGGTTGTGATGCGCAGGCACACACACCGCATCATTGTGTTTTTCATGAAATACTGCATGGCTTGATTTAGTTTTTTTTCTCCTGGCAGGAAGTCAAAGTTTTGCACATAGACAGAATGCACTTTAAGATTCGCTCCATTGGGTACGTCTGTTCCACCTCATAAAAATGTGACAGATAATGCATTACATCTTGCAGTCAACCATTTTTGTTCCTACATTTGTGTGTGTGTGTTGAAGGTGGGGTGAAGAATTCTCCCTGGAGAAGCACCCACAGGTAGGAATTCTGCTAGAAGGCTGTTCAGAGTAAAATGAAATCGTACAGAAAGACTGTTTGTCATTCTAGGGTACCGAAGTGAAAGCCATTACATACTCTGCAATGCAAATCCATGACAAGGAAAAACCTGAGATATTTGCAATTGTTGATATCTGATACTCTCACACGGTTTGTTTGCTGGGACTGCAATACTTTGTGGCCATATTACAGGGGCTCTGGCATGATTCATCAACTTTAAAAAAGGTGGAATAAAAATAATAATAATAAATAGATGAAAAATGGTGAAGAATACTATATGTGTGAATGCTGGAGGCATCACACAATCATGTAAAATATACTTAATAATTGTGTAATTATTAAGAAATTATGTTGTACGTTGTTGGATTTTTGAAAGTTAATGTTAACTTTGCAAAAATTACATAGTTGACTGGCTCTCGCTGTTGAGTCTCATTTCCGGAAACGATTCCATCGGAGTACTCAAAAATGGCGGTGAGTGAGACAGAGGATGTTTACAGTGTTTATAGAGAAGATTTGAGCGATGTGTCAATAGTTTTTTAAAAGGAAAAGAAGAAACATTTGGAGATGACATAGAGAATTGCACAACACGGACTTAAGACATAGAGATGGAAATTGGTCCCCTTCAGAACACAGAATGGAAAATGTAAATTACCCTGGTGTTTTTTATCCTTCAATTAGGGGTCTTCAGTGCCTGTTTTATTTTATATTTCATGTCATCCACAAACAAACAGGAAAAAATAAACTGAGCTAAGGAGCTGGCTTAAAAGCTAGGAAAAGCTGGGTTAATGAGGTCTAATACAAAAATACTAGAATAGCAAGTTGGCGTGCTGGGCAGGGGTCCAAGTGTGGACGAGGAGTAGGAGTCAAGACAAAGAACCAGTAGCTGTAAGCAGTCAGCGTAAATAGGGGTTAGAGTGATCAGCTTCAGGTGTGCCCAGCGTTCCCACCTTAAGCCTGCTCAAGGGAATCTGTAGCAACAAAAACACAGGCCAGTAGAAGGCAGGGACCAGCACCAAATTACAGAATGTGACGGTGTCGCGCCGATGACATCACTTCCGGATTGAGCCTGAACTGCAAAAGTGAGTTCATCAGGGGTGGTGCCATGAACTATTAATGTAATTTTTGCGAATTTACCATTTGCTTTAAAAAAATGTGTCCAATGTGAAACATAATAACAAACATTATATAACATATTCAAGCAAGGTTGATGTATCAAGTCAGGGACCCTTTAAGTGGCATTATTTTTATTTAAGAAATGTTTGATGTAAATTGTAAAATATTGTTTTCTTATTGTAGATTCAGTAGCAGATTATTATACTCAGTTGAGTATTGACTTCAACAACAAAACAAAATACCAGAGTAATTCAATCATGATCTAATTGTTTGAAATATATTGCTATTAAGGGATGTTTATACTAATGATGCCTCTTAAGTTAATCAACTCCAAACTCTTTTTTTTTTTCCTTTTTTCAAATGTTTTTAATAACTATGACGATATGTAAGTATATTGTAATTGTGGTTTACAATGCTAAAAAAAAGTATGTTTTTATGCAAATGTGAACTTGAGTTTCAGAGTACTCATTTGCCTTGCTGGTTCAAAGGAAGATTTTGGAAAATAAAATGTACAGACAAATGTGGATTGTTTAAGCATTAAAAATATGAAATTGAGACACTATTCAGTCTCTGCCTTATTTCACTTTGTGTCATACGTAGGGATGTCACGAGACACTCAATTCATGAGACGAGACAATACACAAGATTGGGTCCTACAAGAGGAAGAAAAGAGACACGCATGCACATGGAAATTTATTGACGCTGGCAAAATGAGCCACTTCATTTTCACTTATTGTGTGATTAAGTAATTTCATTATTATCGTTACAGGACTAGTGCCCACACCTTTTTTTTCCTGAACGAGAAATCTTGTCCTGTTTTAATCTGGCAAGATTTTGTGAAACAAGATCTCGTGACACCCCAATTAGATACTAATGGGAAGGTAACAGAATAAATAACTGCAGATGTAGCGGCAAAGAATAGAGCTCTTATGAATATCCGTTGATGCATTAATGTTCCCCCTAAAAGACCGGTCCGTAGACCGTTATAAACATTGAGATGCAATAAAAAAGAATAGACACACACTTTTTTTACATATATTTTTATTTTTATAAATAACCGTTAAATTAAAAATAAATATTCTGCACTGTTTAAGGTGGTTTCTTTTAATTAATAAAAACACAACATTTATTATACTCTGACGTCACCTCCATGTGTATATGAAGAGGAAAACCTCAATCTTTCTCACTTGGGCTGCTCAAAAAGTTTCCTGGGTCAATGAGGATAATGGGGAGAAAAGACTGCAAAGTTCAGCAGAAATAATGACAGCAGCTTCTTGAAATATGGTTTTGTTGCTCCCAGGCATGCTAATGCGCCAAAGTTCCGTATCCTCCCTCATTTCAAATTACAGTTAAAAGGAATCATCCAGAACTTTCCCCAGCAGCACCGATGGTGTGGTTTCCATTCCCCGTCCTATTACTTGTTCGTGTACTTATTTGATATTGTGCTTTTTTAAATTTTATACAATGCGTACACTACTATAGAATAGGATTACTGGTCAAGCAAATTTAGGTAAATATATGTATGCTAAGATAATGTAACAAAACACCCACATCTTAACTTTGTGTTACATGTGACAAAGCAAATTAGTAAAACATTTAATAAAACACAGTGGAACTTTAACTTTTGTATGCCCTGGTTTTTGTTTGATTCAGTTTTTGAAGGAAATTATTGCCACAAAGTACGTCTCAGTTTTCGTGTGGCCAAACTGCCTAACAAACTAGTCGAGTGGCCAAACAAAGCATTTACATGTTGGTGACTCGGTCTCCATGAAAGATGGATAGTGGTTCTGTTAGGACACTATAGACATATTACGGCCAGAGAATCCTTTAATCATCTGTATTATTTGTATGCGTGTGAGGCTCATTTCTTCATCGACGCGTGCAGAATGATAAACTATCGGTTTCCTTTCTTCCTCCTTTCATGCATTGTGCACTTGAATGATGTGAGGCGTTCGAATGCACTGCGTATTTCTGAATGTTAGAGGAATTTGTGCTTTTTAAAAATTATATATGGTTGAAAAAAAAAAGTTACATGTGCCTGAACTTTGATATAGAAGGTGAGAAACACTATTGAATTAGGAAAGTACAAAAGTAGCATCTGTTTTTATGAATTGTAAAGTGAAAGAACCTGTCCACGTTTGCATTTGAAAATATGAGACATCTCCCAGAAAAACAAGGGATAATCAATACATAATTTGAGAATTTGAGCAGGCATTTTAAAAAATATAACAGAAAATCTACAAACAAATGCGCCACAACAATATGACGTTACTTGCTCCTGTCTACAACCGGTTTGTTTTTTAATGGCAAAAATAAATAAATGTAAAAAGGGATACATTTCATTGTCAACCTGCGTCCGAAGCTGAAAAGGATTCTGATGCAACTTGCATACAGTAGTGCCGGTTCCAAAGAATGTTTTTTGATTTGTACCATGCTTTTAAAATCATCCATCTGTTGAGTGAGAAACTGCTCAGGATGGGTGTCAGCTCATTCGCTGTCTCCTGCATTACTGATTAGTTGTCTGAAATGCCCCAATTTGTGCTGCCGGTGCCCCTCCCTGTCTGATACTGTGGTCAGTAGTGTAGGGGCTCTGCAGGAGACTGTCCTGTGCCCATCCCTGTTCACTTTGTACACCTGATTTTTGTTAGTTCCGGCAGAAATTCTCATGACTGCGGTGGTCAGGTGTATCAGTGATTTAGAGGAGGTGGAATACAGTAGGACACTGATCGCTGACTTTGTAGAGTGGTCCAAGGCAAACCACTTGCTCCTGAACGTGGACAAGGTCAAAGAGCTGGTGATTTAATTCAGGAGGAAGAAGACTTCAGGGCCGGGAGGTGGCAGTTGTGCACCAAGTAGCTGTGAGTCCACATGAACAGCAGTTTGGTCTACAACAGCAGTGCAGTCTTCAGGAAGGGCATGAGCTGACTCGACTTTCTGAGGAAGCTTTGGTCCTTCAATGTGTGCAGCAAGCTACTGACAGTCTGTGGTAGCAAAGCCAATGCCCTGTAGTTTGCATTGGCTTGCTCATTCACTCACTCATTCACTCATCATCGTACTCACCAACAAGTCTTCACTAAAGGTAAAGGCGATGTTGAATGTTGATTTGTCCATTTCATTTGTGATTTTTATTTATTTGTTTTATACATGTAAAACAAATGATTATGTATAAAGTGTATTTTTGTTGGATTTCTGGAATGGATAAAATCGATTTACAGTATTTAGAATGAAAAAAACTGTGTTCGGTTTTCATCTGACCTTGTGAAACAGATTAATAACAAAAACTGAGGTTTCATCCCTGAGGTATCTCACTGATAACTTTATTTTATATTCACAATATTCCGAGGGTATGTATAAGAGAAATAGGTGTACTTAGAACATCCCTTTGAAATAATTAATTAATTGGTATTTTAAATATTTAGCATATAAAGTATTATAATTTTAATGATTTATACAGGCTCATCTTACCTTCTTTTCTGTGGGCGTTACCTTTGTGAGCCCAGGCTATGACGTCATTCCCTCCCGCCTGTCTTCTCAATCAAATACAGCTGCGCCATTTCCTCTTTGTCTATTGAGGAAAGGCAAGCGCTCGCAGCGGACGCTCCACAAGATTGAATTATCACGACGCTGTCGCTCGGGAAGCCTAATCCTGTTGTTATTATCATCCTCATTTTTTCAGATTCATTTTATTCTCGGCGTAACAAACGACGTTTCGTTTGTTAAATTAGCTCGTGTTCGCGGGTTATGAACCAAGCTAGTGCTAACAAAGGCCAAACCGAGTCCGCCATCGCGCTCAGCCACGAGCAGAAGGAAGCCAAAATGGAAGACACTAAATACTTACCTGAGCTCCTTGCCGAAAAGGACAGCCTGGATTCATCGTTCACACACGCAATGAAACTCATTTCTGCCGGTAAGTCGATTCGGTTGCTGTATACCTTTTGTGTGGCTAACCGCAAATAGCCGGCTCCGGGCCCTCGGCTTTTATCGTTCGGCTGCACTGAACAATGGAGAATTAAACACGTGGTTTAGCAATGTAGGTCAATCTCTCCAGCTTTTCACCGCCTTACTAATGTTATTCATTCAGCAGACATTTACTTTACAGACATTTGCTGTAATTAATGGATTATTTCTAATATGTTTAACACCCGCCCAAATTACCAATTTTGTGTTGAAATTCTGAGATTTGGTTATTTCTGGACGTTTTTTTTGTTTCATCTTCGACGTGGTGAATGCAGATCTCGTTTTCACTATCGTTCTACAGAGATTGAGAGGATCCAGAAAGGAGAAACCAAGAAAGAGCAAGAGAAAGAGACCTACTTGGACTTGTTTGCCACTAAGACTCTCAAACTCAAAGAACGAGTACTCATTCCGTCCAAGCAGTTTCCCAGGGTGAGCAATGGTTGTTTTTCTTGTAACAGTTTTTAATATTCTTGTTAAATTTACTTTTCACTGGGTTTTTTGGTCTTTAAATGACCCATAACGGGTCGTGCACTCACATTTTTACATGCAGGAACTTCAGTGGGAAATGAATAACTTGTCTTCATTCCCAAAAAGGTCAACTTTGTTGGTAAGCTTTTGGGACCTCAAGGCACCACGATCAAGAGGCTTCAGGAGGAGACTGGTGCAAAGATTTCAGTTTTGGGGAAAGGTTCCATGAGGGATAAGAGCAAGGTATGTTGAGTTTCTCAGTTATATACGATGTGATGCACCCAAAATGCATTACAATGTGAATTGCCTTTTTAGGAGGAAGAGCTGCGAAATGGTGGCGAGCCTAAATATGCTCACCTTGCTATGGAGTTGCATGTTTTCATTGAGGTGATGGCACCCATCCCAGATGCCTACCTTCGCATGGCTCATGCTATGGATGAAGTGAAGAAGTTCCTGATCCCGGTATGTCAGTGACACTTGACAGCACATTATCTACTTCAGTATCCGATGCTTTACTAAGTGTTTCTATTTAGGAACCTGGTGAGTATGATCCATATATGGACCCTCACTTCCTGAATGGATCACAAGATGGTTCAGGCAGAGGACGTGGGCATCCAGGAAGAGGTCGAGGTGTGCCACCAGGGCCGAGGTAGGTCATGCAAACTGTGCACATACTGTATTGTCTCTGTGCTGTTAAGGTTATATTTGACACTACTACATTTCTAACCAGCTGCAAATTGCTGTATTTTCAGGGGGCGTGGGATGCCACGCGGTGGGCCTCGTGGAGCTATGCGTGGTGGAGCCCCACGAGGAGGAATGGGCCGGGGGAATGGCAGAGGTGCACCATCTGGTAGGGGAGGACTGGCCAATGCTTCTGTTAGGGGTGCAGTTGCATCACGCTCCAGGCCCCCTGCAGCTGGAGCACCAAGAATGCTTCCCTCTGCTGCCCTTTCCCACCAGCAAGTTCCCCCTTCGGGGTCTCAACCCAAACCTGAGTCCTATGAAGACTATGTAAGATGTTAACACAGATTTCCTATTTAGATGTCTCAATAAATGGTTATTCAAACGCAAGGCTTGACATCTTTTTGCCATGATAATGTAATCCGTAATTTATCTTCCTTCTAGCCTGCTTATGAGGATTCATATGCAGAGCCAGCCTATGAGGGGTATGAAAATTATTATAGCCAACAACCCGTGCCGGCGTAAGTGAAGATTCAAACACACACCAGTGTACAGAAACTAGCACGTTTTGCTGACATTTGAAAATCTTTTTTTCAGGGATACCGAATATTATGACTATGGACACGGAGAGCCCCAGGAAGCCTCTTATGAGCAATATGGTGAGTTAGCACCCACCTCACACTTGGGCACACCATTCCCGTGCACGTTTGCACTTTCCAGTAATACCTTGTCTGAAATCTCTTCCCCCTTGTAGCTCAAGAGGACTGGGAGAACTCATGGTCTGGTGCTGCAGCTGGAGGCAAGGCTGCTCCGGCCAGACAGACGAAAGGAAACTATAGAGAGCATCCCTATCCAAGATACTGAGCGGCTACTGGTAGAGAGTTGCTATAGCAACTGTCTTCGATTGTAACCCACTTAACGTTTCAAAAGTAATTTCCTTCTTGTTTTCCCTCACCTTTTTTATAGTTTGTTTTTTTAAAACTTAGTACAGATTTTGTTGGCTGTCTCAGTTATAGGGGTAAAAAGTTTGTCTTTACCATATTTCCATTTAATAACTGTTACAATAGAGTAGTTTGCAGTTGAGGTCCAGCGTGACGTAAATCTAAGGCATTCATATTTTAATAATTGCTGGTTATTTTTTAAGTGTACCATAAAAGGTAAATGTGGCGAGAAAAACATAAGGTCTAATGACGGATTTTTGTAGACATAAATTAGCCTTGTTTGATTTTTGAAAATATTGTTTATGGTACAACACAAATCTTACAACTGTAGTATTTTATCAAGTGGTAATCTCAAGATGTACACCAGTAAACAAAGAAAAAATTCGGATACTTTGATATATTGCACCATTTCTTGCAAAATAAAAGGCCAATGTGTCTGTGTATTGGGAGGCTGCAGCCACCTCAATATTTTGTACATAATGTTAGGACAGTGTGTTTGAAGCCGCACTAAAATGCATAATTGTGTACTTCTGGCTAAATAGGATACTAAATATACCCCCAAATGTCTTTGCAGTGCGTTTTTCAATAAAGTTTGTAGTTTCAGTTAAAATGATTTAAACGTGTTATTTTGCTTTTGTTGTACCCAAAAGATTTCCGTTGGAGAAAGTGTACCAGTGTATTTGACGCTGACTAGGCTATGTATACTGTACCTTTTTCTGTTCTTAAAAACCAAACAAAACTGTTTTGACACTGAGCTTAGACTGTTTTTTTCCCCAAACTTTCTAAACTACATCTGTAATGTCATCTACAAAAATAAAGCTCATCATTCCATGAGGTAATGGTCTGCCAAATATACACTGGACTTGATATATTGCTTGAATATGTATTGTCGTCAACCTCCAACTCTCAAAGGCATTATCTTCAGCCACTTGCAGTAACTGAATCTCAACAGTATTCCAAATCAAGCTTGCAGGGGTCTTACTTGACTTTGAAGCAAAGTCATGCTGGCTGCTTTTAAAAAAAGAAAAAAATCGCAGAGGGGAGGATTCTAAAAGCCAAAAGATCGCCACAAGAAGGTAAAACTAACACTCATTTATTAGCAATATTGTTTTATCTTATGTGCAAAGCATAAGAAATGCAATGTGTCATCCAAAACATAAAAAAAACTATTTGAAGTGCAAAATATGCTATTTGTAGTTATTCCATCAAAATAAGCCGTAAAAAACTATCAAATGGTTGTGATGCAACTCAAAAATGGTCTTAAATTTTCACACCATAATGATTTAATATGTTGTAATATCACAATGGGAAAGAAACTTAATTTGAGTTGCATGATTCTTAAGTAGCATAATGTTTTGCATGTCTGCTCACTGTTGTAGAAGTTTTGTATGCATGCGTGTGCAAGCTGAGATCTAGAGCTCACTGGTTTTTCTTCATAGGTTGTCAGTGAAATATCAATGCTGTTGATGCAGCTTCCAAGTCGCCAACCACCAAGGTCAGTTTAAAGACCTTGTCCATTTGAGTAAAAACCTGTTTTTGACATCACTGTACATTTTTCAGGTCATTTGGTGTATCCTTGGAAAGAAAGACTTTCAGAATGTGGTTCTGACCGCTCTACTCTTCAAGATGTTTACTAAGACTCATCTTCTGATGTATTTTTCCTCTAAGAGGAAGTCTTTTTACCCTTTTTTGTGGGGAAGAATCCAGATTTACAGCCTTTTTTCACATGTAAATAAAGTGTAACTACCAACTGTGTTTTTTTTTTTTCAATCTACATTACCATTATCAATTTAATCCTTTCATTAGATCTGATCAAATCATGGATTGTGGGCTAAACAAACATTACAAATGAAAGTGTTACCATCTTGCATCAGTGTAAAATTTAAACTGAAACTGTACTTTTCAGTATTGTGATAGTCATAGTACATAAAAAATACTATGGCGGTTTAGCCATAAAGCACAAGAGACGAACGTCAGAACAAGGACAGTGTTGTGCTTCCTCTTCCTGGTTCCACTGTGCGGCACTGTCCCTTTAAAAGGGACTCCGCCCACTAGTTGCTAACGTATCTTTGCTGCGGTCTATCAACGGGCACTTGTACAACAACAATGAACGTCTTTGGTCATTTCAAGGAAAAACACGCCTGCTTTCCATCAATAATTTTGAAGTTCTATTGCTTTTAAGTAGAAATTGATGCCGCGAGTCAACATTTGACACACTGTCATCGGTAAGCTTTCATTTTCTCTGAGCCGTTTCATATCCCAGCTGAACGCTAGCTAGCTGGCTACTTCGACTTAGCTTAGGCCTCAAATCTTTGTATTTAATCAAGCATGGTCTTGGCGGAAGGACGGGGGTCCCCCATCCCCATGCGCATCACATCCCCCATCTTACAAGCCCCACGTTCTTAGCGCCTGATGCCTCATGGCTTGTGTGTTTACCCGCATACAGGAAAACATGCAGCTACTTGACGTGGTGCTGTATTATGTTTCAGGAAAATTGGAGGTGATGGATATGTAGCAAGGATAACTGGCGTATTGTACTGCATTGGCATAACATGCTGTGTTTTGTATTACATAAATATAATTCAAGTGTTTTGTGCATGTGTCGACCACGCCTTAGATGTTTCACCCGCCTTACTTTACGTCACAGTCATTTCAAGTATTTCAAGAACTATCTGTATCCTCACAGTACGTTTCATCTCATAAACAGGAAAGAAGCAAGCAGAGGAATCCCCAGAGGACGGAGCTGTGGGTGTGTGTGCAATGGCAGGTGGAAGGCGAGGGGCAAACCGCACCAGACCTCCACTAAGCAGCGAACCAGGCTCGGTTAGCAATGGCAACCACTCCACCAGCTCCCCGGTCACTGGAGTACGCTCTCGTACAAGGTGAGTTTGGATTCTCAGTTTGGTGACAAAGTAAAGAAGCGGTACGTAATTCCAGTCCCCAGAAGAAAGCAGGTGGACTTTTGAAGAGGTGCTTTGAAAAGGTACATTTTTCTTTGTGTTTGTTAAACACTTGGCCGTGTTATTTTACATTATTATGTACGTAGCTAATGTTCGAGTTAGACCAAGAAAAATGTACCTTTTCGTTACCTCTTCAAAAGTCAGACATTAGTGGGCATTCTTTAGCATTTGTTTTTATTTTCATTACATTTGTCATATGGTGTTTTAGGAATTTGGATTGCCCCCCTGCCCCCATTGGCAGCCATACATAATATTTTGTTTTTCTTGCAGGAGTGGTACAGGAGCATGCATGTCTAGCCCTCCACTGGCTGCACAGACAGTGGTGCCCTTGAAACACTGCAAGATCCCCGAGCTGTCTGTGGATCAGAACGTGTTGTTTGAGCTGCACCTTTTCTTCTGCCACCTCATTGCACTCTTTGTCCACTATGTCAACATCTACAAGACTGTATGGTGGTACCCCCCATCACATCCTCCCTCACACACATCACTGGTGAGTGTATCTTTTGGGATGCGTGAACATTGACATTTGCTGTTTCTTTGACTTGCTACATAACTAATTTATAACAACTATACCCATGTTCTGCCGCAAAGTCACAAGACAATACATATGCACAATCAGTCCTGGGAAAGCTGGTACACCTTTTCATTTGTATTTTGGAAACAAAATTTAACCGGTCTATATCAAATACAAATATACACCACCTTCTACCATAGGGTTTAAAAATTTACGTTTATCATTTATGCAGATTTGTCACTAGCCATATTGGGCTGAACAGTCAACCTTCTCGACTTGAGTACTTGTAAGCACATTGGACTGTAGTCTTTTGAGATTTGCTGACGTCTCGTGTGACTTTGTGGATGGCTTGACCTTGGAAGTTTTGTGCACCTTCAGAGGGTGATGGTTTTTTGTCAAATTCTGACTTGCATTCACAGTTTTGTTTGGATGTATTTTCATGTCATTGCATTGGCCATGTTTACATGCTGTCAAATAACCCCATTATAACCAATAATAACCCGGTTGCGCATGACCATGTAAACACCAATTCTCAACTCTTTTGAAATAACAGAATATTACCCCTCTTGTAATAATGGAAAGATATACTTACTTGTAAACATGGTGAGACGCAAAACCCCACACTACAGCTTCATTTATGTAAAGCTGTATACATGCAGTATGCAGTCTTACTCAGGTATACTCTGTTTGCTCACGCATGTAAACGGGTTATTCCAAATGTTTCAGACACCGGACTATTGACCTTGACCCAAAATATTGACTGCATGTAAACAGGGTCCCTGTATTAGTCACACCTGCAGTACTATGAAATATCTGCTCTACCTGCTCATTTTATAAGATGTGGTGACACCAGAATAGGTCGGAATGGCAACGTTTACCTTCAAACAGTTGTGTTGTTTTACAGAACTTCCACCTGATTGATTATAACATGCTCATGTTCACAATCATCATACTGGCAAGGCGATTAATTGCAGCAATTGTTAAAGAGGTAAGCTGTCGACACTTTGGTTTTTTTAACCTGAGTTTGAAGAAATTTGTGCACATTTTTGACAAAACCAGACAAAATACATTTGAACATTTCTCAACCTGCCTGTACAATCTAGAGAGATCTATGAGCTATAGCCAATAGTAGTTTAAAAATAATGGTTAGTCTTAAATATAACAATACATGTAGTAATTCAATGTTTAATAAATATTGTAATTTACCAATATGCTGTATGTATTATTGTGCTTGTAGTTTGCTTTGCTGTAGAACTGCACAGCATCATACGGAGAGGGGCTTCTAATATTCTGCCCATCGTAAGAGGAAAGGCATAATGGAGAAACCTTCAGTGTGATTATCTTGACTGGGTGTATGACAGGATCTGAAATCCTAAATTTCATCCAATATGGGAATTCAGGCAGTCTATTAAGTGCCAGTTAAAATAATGTTGCCACTTTGTGTCCTGGCTCTCCTGCAGGCGTCACAGAGCGGGAAGCTATCGTTTCCGCATTCAGTCTTCCTGGTGATGGCGCGGTTTGCTGTACTAACGTTGACTGGGTGGAGTCTGTGCCGCTCACTCATCTATCTCTTCAGAACGTATTCTGTGCTCAGCCTGCTCTTCCTCTGCTACCCGTAAGTACAATCAGGGACAGAATCCATGACCTATCTATTATTCATTATCATTCAATAATCTTTATCCTTAATGATGGTCGCGACAGTCAAGCGTTCGGGACCAAAAGAGCACTCAATATTGTACAGAATGGTTGTTGTATGCATATACAGTGAGGAAAAAAACTATTTGAACCCCAGCTGATTTTGTAAGTTTGCCCACTAACAAAGAAATGATCAGTCTATAATTTCAATGGTAGGTTTATTTGAACACTGAGAGACAACAATGACAAAAAAAAAATCCAGAAAAATGCGTTTCAAAAAGAGTTATAACTTAATTTGCATTTCCATGAAGGAAATAAGTATTTGATCCCCCATCCGTCAGCAAGATCTCTAGCTCCCAGGTGGATCTTATACAGGTAACAGGCTGACATTGGCAGCCCTCTCAGCTCGTTACCTGTATAAAAGAGACCTGTCCACAGAAGCAATTAATCAATCCAGATGTCAAACTCTGCACCATGGCTAAGACCAAAGAGCTTTACAAGGATGTCAGGGACAACATTGTGGATCTACACACGGCTGGAATGGGCTACAAGACCATCGCCATTTGGTGACAGTTGGTGCAATTATTCGCAAATGGAAGAAACATAAATTAACTGCCAATCTCCCTCGGTCTGGAGCTCCATACAAGATCTCAGCTCGTGGAGTTTCAATGATAATGAGAACGGTGAGAAATCAGCCCACTCAGGAGGAATTTGTCAATGATCTTAAGGCAGCTGGGACCATAGTCACCACAAAAACAGTTGGTAACACACTACGCCGTGAAGGACTGAAATCCTGCTGTGCCCACAAGGTCCCCCTGCTCAAGAAAGTCCATCTACAGGCTTGTTTGAAGTTTGCCACTGAACATCTGATTGATTCAGAGGAAGACTGGGTGAAAGTGTTGTGATCAGATGCGGCCAAAATTGAGCTCTTTGGCATCAACTCAACTCTCCGTGTTTGAAGTAGGAGGAATGCTGCCTATGACTCCAAAAACACCGTCCCCACCGTCCAATACGGAGGTGGAAACATTATGCTTTGGGGGTGTTTTTCTGCCAAGGGGACAGGACAATTGCACCGCATCAAGGGGAGGATGGATGGGGCCATGTACCGTCAAGTGCTGGGTGAGATGGGTCGTGGTTGGATATTCCAGCATGACAATGATCCAAAACACACGGCCAAGGCAACAAAAGATTGGCTCAAGAAGAAGCATATTAAGGTCATGGAGTGGTCTAGTCAGTCTCCAGACCTTAATCCCATAGAAAATCTGTGGAGGGAGCTGAAGGTTCGAGTTGCCAAACATCAGCCCTGAAACATTAATGACTTGGAGAGGATCTGCAAAGAGGAGTGGGCCAAAATCCCCCCTGAGATGTGTGCAATCCTTGTGGCCAACTACAAGAAACGGCTGACCTTTGTGATTGCCAACAAAGATTTTGCCACCAAGTACTGAAGCACGTTTTTTAAAGGGATCAAATACTTGTTTGCATCATGGAAATTCAAATTAATTTATAACTCTTTTTGAAACCCCTTTTTCTGGATTTTTTTTTGTCATTGTTGTCTCTCAGTGTTCAAATAAACCTAACATTGAAATTATAGACTGATCATTTCTTTTTTAGTGGGAAAACTTACAAAATCAGCTGGGGTTCATAGTTCATAGTTTTTTCCCTCACTGTAGCGTACTCATGTTTCTTTACACTGAGGAGTGTGTAGGCGGGGTGATGATATCTACATCAGCTAGTGCGATACAGTGTAAGCAGCCAAAGAATTAAACATAGAAGGGAACATGACACACTACAGTGTGGTGTATATGGAAAGACACAAATGCCTTTTAACAGACTCCAGTGTGTCTTAGTGCAGTGGAAGGATGAACCTAACACAGCACATGGTACCTAAACCAAAGGTCGTATGGTAAATATGGACAATTTTTATACCTTTTATGTTTTAATAATCAAAAACATCAAATATATTTTCGGAAATAATGGCTTATTTTTTAATAGATTTTTCCAAAATCTATTAAATCCAGGTTGATTACAAAGTCTTTGTCTGCTTAAAAAACTAAAAAGCTGTAGCTCAAATAGACAAATCTTTTCCTGCCGCCTCAGGAGAGAGTGTAAGATGGTGTTTCTGGGCTGATGGAATTATGTTTGCTGTAATTGATACTATGTTGTGATTTTTTTTTTTGAAACAGACCACACTACCTGCAGAGCAGGCATGGTATCTGTAAAGCGGAAGTTTACAGTGGAGTTGAAAGAAATAATGTAATTTCTGTTGACCACGTTGTCATTGTCACATTTCGAATCAGCCATCAAGTTCACATGCACAATATGTTATTATCCCGGTTTTGTCTAAACATTAGTAAAACTTATAATAATAATAATAATAATAATAAACCCACCACACAAAAAGTATCTTGTTCAGCATTCCTGTACATGCTCTTCATCAATATGGAGGACCCATTCTAGCCCTCTCAGTAGCAAAAGGTCAAAGGAAGATGATGATGATGATAACACTTCATTACCAATCCGCCAATTACATTTGCAAGGTGAGAAGATTACCCACTGCAACCTTTTTGAAAATGTGTGAATTTCTTTTCTCTGCTTTTAAATGTAAATATTAGCTTTTTTTAAAATGACAGCTTAAATAGAAAGTGCTTTAATGGCGCTACCTACAGGGGACGAAACAGTGAATGAAATCTATTCACTCAATATTTTCCAGCAAGAAGATTCCTTGACAAGAGGGAATGTTGTGTAGCTACACATTTTGTAAGTACAGTACGGTATACCACTACTCTACAATCAAGCAAGGCAAGAGAGGAGGAGCTGGTAATTGTGTTACAACAGTCGCAGCGTGCGGATATTTTGGAGGTGTCGCTTGCGATGCGAGCATGCGGCATGCGCTGGTACCTTCGAGTTTCAGGGACTGGGCTCAGACCTGGGGATGGCACTGTTTCTTAATGTGTAAACATGAATTTAACTGTGTGTGTGTGTGTGGGGGGGGGGGTTATATTGTAAGGTTTGTAGTATTAATTATGCATTTTTGTGGGTGTGAACATTATTCAGTTTTTAGCCATTTCATTCAAAAATATTTACTATTGTTATAAAATGCATAAATAACATATAGAAAATGCATGTATATGTCTAATGCTTGTACAAATGTTTTTACTGTACAGAACTGAAACACACTTAGTGGAAACAGGGTTCATAAGACACAGCTGACCCGAGTGACCATTAAATTGGCGGGTGGTGCTGCAGTCGGCTTTGTCAATAGGAAGAGGCACTCTTGCATGTTAGTGAGTTCCCTGCTTGTTAATTGAGGCTGATAATGTGGACTCTGTGCACAGACACAAGAGCACATTGATTCTGTTTGGCCCTCTGTGGCCTGCTGTCGCTGTCTCTAAACTCGCTTGCACTCACTCACCACCAGGTGGACACGAAGATTACGTCATTCTTATCTTCCATGACGGGCTGTGATCTGGATGATAATCTCCTAACAATTTTATTAAAATGCCTGCTCTCTTGTTCAACAGGTTTGGCATGTATATTCCGTTCTTTCGATTGAGCTGTGACTTCCGGCGGGCAGGTCCCCTCTCCCCCATCGCCAGCATCGGCTCTAAGGAGGTGGGCAGCATCGGCCGGGGGCGAGACTACCTGACCGTGCTGAAGGAAACGTGGAAACAACACACCAGCCAGCTTTACGCCGTTCAAGTCATGCCAACCCACGCCTGCTGCCTCTCCCCGGACCTGATCCGCAAAGAAGTGGAGTACCTAAAGATGGACTTCAATTGGAGAATGAAGGAGGTGCTGGTCAGCTCCATGCTGAGTGCCTACTATGTGGCCTTTGTACCCGTCTGGTTTGTCAAGGTGAGACACATGCAGGTTTCTGGCATACAGGGGAATCTCTTAATTTTCAATGCACCTAAATTCTTTCCGTTTTATGCCGGAAGATGACGCCTCTAAAACCACAGATGATGATGACATGCACATATCTTGCAAGACTTTAGCAAATCTCATCAGAATTAGGCCCAGACGGCATCTAAAGTTTAAAGTGTTTTTTTTGCTCAAGGCTACCAATGATGGCAAAGAGGAAAAGTGTCATTGCCACCACAGAACTTTAAGTTGGCAATCCTAGTTGCAAAAAAGAAAAACAGTATGTGACTCTCCATGTAAGCTCAATAAGTAATTTCTCTCTGCACTTTTGTCAGCACCTTTAAAGTTTTGATGTACAGCGGTTACATTTCTTTTTATGCTTGATCACAGTAGAAACCTTATAAAGTGTCAGGCAGAATTGATCCTGAATACTTTCTTAAAGGGTTTAGTTTGATTTGGCTTTATTTCACAATGGTTAACATTTTAAACGTGCAGGACAGTAAAATACAGTTTGGCCGTGGAACAGGTTCCATTTCCAGACCAAAGCAGTGACCTCAGAGGTTCCGCTGTACCTGAAGATTGGTGTCATCACCTTAAATATGTTGTTACTTTGTTTTTATTTAGAGCACGCAGTATGTAGACAAGCGCTGGTCTTGCGAGCTCTTCATCCTGGTATCGGTCAGCACGTCAGTCATCCTCATGAGGCACTTGTTACCGCCTCGCTACTGCGACCTGCTCCACAAAGCTGCTGCGCATCTCGGCTGCTGGCAGAAAGTTGACCCCTCTCTCTGTTCCAACGTCCTCCAGCACTTGTACGTACCTCTCACATGTAATGGACGAGATGCTTTGAAAGGACATTTGGAATGAATTGGGTTGTGTTTTCTGTGCTGTGTTTCCTTCCATTCAGATGGACAGAAGAATACATGTGGCCTCATGGAGTTCTGGTCAAACATAATAAGAATGTCTTCAAAGCTATGGGCCACTACAACGTCGCAGTACCATCAGATGTGTCCCATTATCGCTTTTATGTGAGTAACACTAACAAATCAACTGGCGACAGAATCAAAATTTGCGTGACGGAAGTAATATGCAGAAACAAATGATTCTGATTCTGTCTTTTCTTATTTTCCGCACAGTTCTTTTTTAACAAGCCACTACGGATATTAAACATACTCATCATCCTGGAAGGAGCCATGATATTCTACCAACTCTACTCGTTGATATGCTCGGAAAAGTGGCATCAGACGATATCACTGGCACTGATCCTCTTCAGTAACTACTATGCCTTCTTCAAGCTTCTAAGAGACAGAATCGTCTTAGGAAAGGCATACTCCTACTCAAACAGTCCTTCAGACCAGAAAGTCAGTTAGAACTAAGTTATTGTGGGTCGCTTTAAAGGAAAAAGATGCTTAGGACCTTTGTATTTTTTCTACAAATTTCATTTTGCGTCATGCTTTTGTTCGGCTCTGCCATAATAAAAAAGGAGATATTTTTGTATTACTTCAAATGTGTGGTTGTTGTTGGTTGTATTTTTTTGTCCAAACACTTTAAATTGACTCCCATATGCCATGAACATGGTTACATTTTTATAAATGGTGTCCCAATACTAGAAGAAACACCAATTAGTTCACTAAATTATAGCCATAGTCATAATTTGGTTATTTAATGTGCCATTTTTTGTGCGTTACGGAGCATTTGTATCACAGTTTTTAACTATGAACCCATACGGCAATTGAACGTAACTGATGATGTAAATGTTGCAATACACATAGAACACATGCTTTATAGTGAGACGTTATTTTCCCCATACTCTTTAAAAGTAAACAGTGTGTGGGCTTAATAAAAAAAACGACCCACTGGACACCCCGGTGTTCTATGACCAGCCTAAAGTTTGTTGAGTAGCATTGTTTACAGTAGTATTGTAGGGACATAAACAACAATACTTGAGGACATAAAAAATCATTTTGTTTTATGTATTTTTGCTTTTCTCCCGACTAGCGTGGCAAGTGGATAAATAGTGTATGGCCAAGCCTTGCTGCTGCTGTGCGGCGCTGGATAATAACGGCCGGGGAGCCACAGCAAAGAGGTTCTTTGTACCTGTGAGTCAAACAGCAGGGTAAATTGTAGGCGCACACGGTGTACTGCCCCTTTAAGAGGGATAAAGCTCGCAGCTGCGCAGAGACTGTCGCTCACCTCAGCCGCGCTTGGCCATTTACCCGGATGCTCCAATGAAGGAAACGTTCACCTAAATCATTCTTTTACCCTCTTAAACGAGGAAACTCGCATAGGGAGAAATGTAATGTTCCGACCGATCCATTTCCCGGTACACTCCTGATTCGGTAAGTGTCGTTTGTCCGTCTGCTGTTAGAACCCCGAATGGTATTGCGTTTGCACGCGCACCGTGGACAACACAAAGAAGTGGCCAATGCGCGTGCCAAGCGGTCGTGCTCGTGGGAGTCTTAAGTGAGCCGGGATTGGTTTAGATTGACCCGCAGCACATCGTAGAAATGAACTCGCACCAAATAATTCCAGCAAAAATGGAAACACTGGAGCAAAAAGACTAAAAGCTGAAATGTTGATACTAATCATTATTATAACAACAATATTTGTTTGTCAACTGTATGCATGTTCCCATGCAGCCTATCCTCTTTAGGGTTGCAGGGGTATGCTGGAGCCTATCCCAGCTGACTTAGGGCAGGGGACACCCTGGACTGGTCGCCAGTCAATCGCAGGGCGCGTGTAAACAAACAAGCATTCACACTCACATTCCTACAATCTAGAGGCGCCAATTACCCTAACATGCGTGTGGGAGGAAAACCCAGCCTACACACTAAATATAACTACTTTATTTTAGTGGCTGCACAATTTTTGATACATTTCTGGGGTATGGCATCTTATTGGATTGTGCAGATGTGTGTTTTGACATTTACTGTCATTCATTCATTTCTATGCCGCTTATCCTCATAAGGGTGGCGGGTATGCTGGAGGCTAACCCAGCTGGCTTTGGGCGAGAGGCGGGTACACCCTGGACTGGTCGCCAGTCAATCGCAGGGCACGTATAGACAAACATTGACAAACAACCATTCAAACCTGACCCAAATATAAGACGGCGGATTTGTGACAGCCTCTCAAGGCCCGTTTGCGTTTTTAAATAAACCACCTTATATGTTGATAACGAAGCTCCACAGGAAGAACTGATCCCTAAGTAGGCGATGGAGGACAAGCGCAAAAAGCGGAGCCCCAAGGTGTCCCTCCCACAGCCCCCTCCTCCGCCCATCAACCCACGCAAGCTTTCTGTCCTGCCTGCCAGCAAAAGCGCCACCTTCTCGCTGGGCCTGCCGCAGCCCCCGTCCCCTAAAAACCGAGGGAAGTACAAAAGGTCCGTGGGAGTGGCAGGGCAGCCCAAAGAGGTGTTCGCTGGCGTTGTCGCTCCCTCAAAGACCACCAGGTAGGTGGAAGTGTAATAGATCATGCTCGTGTGCACAGTATACTTCTTTTCTTTTCGTCTTATCCCTTCAGGGGTCTCCACAGTGAATCAATATTTATTTATTTATTGCGCATACGACACTGGATTGCTTTGGCTGGTTCTCTCGTATTAGGATCACATCTCAGTGTGATGCATCGTTTGTTTTGCAGGACCCACAAGGAGAAGCCCCGGGCTCCTCAGCCCGCAGGGCCTAGTAAAGTCGTCCAGTCGTCCCCGCTGCAGCACTCCTTCCTTACAGATGTGTCAGACGTGCGAGAGATGGAGGGAGGCCTTTTAAACCTCCTCAATGACTTCCACTCGGGCAAACTGCAGGCTTTTGGTAAGAAGAATTTAATTAAACAGACCGCAAAAGTGTTGTGGTCTTCCCAGGATGAAAATGCAGCACATCACATGAAATTATTGTTACATGGAAATGCTCAGTGCAGTCGTTCCTCAGCACTTTGCGGTTTCACTCTATCACAGAAATAAAAAAAATCATGGTGTCTCCTGGTTGAATACAGCCTATTATTAGTCAAGATGTTTGCATAATTAAGCAAATGTTAAAGAACCCCTGATGTCACTTCCTGTCTGCCACATTTATATTGGCTTATTTACTCATGTCTACTATTGGGTAACACAAGTGTAAAGGTGACTATAGGGGTGTTAGGTAATGTTTAGAAGACTTTAATAATGTTAAAAACGGTATTTAGAAGGTAGTAAACAGGTTTTATAGTTCTGTTTTCCAATTATGAATAAGTAATACAATCTGCGGAAATTCACTATATGAACAGTGATATATGATGATACTGTACAGTATTGCCTATAGGACTGCAATGTATCTGTGGCAGTGGGTAGCTGAGGGGGATTAGATGACATCACCTATTTTGCATATTTCTCAACGATGCAAAACGCTGACTCGATGTTTGTGTGGCTTTTTGGTTTGTGTTGTAAAAAATGTGCAATTATTTTATGTATGCTGATGTAGAGGTATTCTGGGGTTGCACTGGTTTCACTTTTGAGCAGGCAGCTGCTTGGCGGCCTTTCTGTAGGGGGGGTCCTTTAGTGTAGCAGAGAGGTTGCCTAGAAACTTTATCTCGCTGGCCGCTCTCACCGATCCATTGAATATATGGGGGAAACGCTGATATGTGATACTGTTTATGACATGTAGAACCAGGTTCTGTCCTGTAGCATAGATGATGCAGGCATGAGCAAAGTTCTGTGTGTGGCAGGTAAGGTGTGCTCCTTCGAGCAGCTGGAGCACGTGCGTGAGATGCAGGAGAAGCTGGCACGGCTTCACTTCAGCCTAGACAGCCACGTGGAGGAACTCTCTGAAGACCAAAGGAAGTGCGCCTCCGATCACAACCTGGAGCACCTGCTGTGCAACGTGAGCGTGAGCCGCAGTCTGCTCTTACGTATCAATGCCATGTCCGCTTCATTCAACTCCACTTGGTTGAATTTGTATCAGCGAGCATGTCCAGGACCACCCTCTAAGCAAACCAAAACAGAAATCAAAAAGATATACTTTTGACTAACAATATGTTGAGCAAAAATCTGCTGCAGGCTCCAAAATAGATGAGATGAGACAATCTCTTTAGAATAATGAGAGGTAGAAGACTGAACAGAACTTGCATGCAAGGAGACAAATCATTCATTCATCCATTTTCTATACCGCTTATCCTCATTAGGGTCGCGGGAATGCTGGAGCCTATCCCAGCTGGCTCTGGGCGAGAGGCGGGTACACCCTGGACTGGTCGCCAGTCAATGGCAGGGCACATATAGACAAAGACATACAACCATTCAAACTTGACCCAACTATAAGACGGCGAGGAGACAAATCAATGCAACCTTATAGACAGCTTCTATAGAAAATGTCTGACCACTCGTGCTAAAATGTTTACTATAGAAGACAGTATATGGGTGGAGGGGCATCTCGTCTTTCGGAGACAGACGACGAAGACTCACATGCCCAGACACACAAGGCCTTTTGAATCAGGTGATAAGCACGTGGAGGACTTCTACACTAGGATTCTGATGAAGCACACACTGCCTGGATTAAGTAAGCAAATGGGTACGAGGTTGCTGCAGTTGGTCAGGTCTAGGGTCAGCAACACTATGTGCTCAAAGAATGAGATCAGCTGACTACCTGGATATACAGAATGACCAGCTTATTCCATCAATGGAATTTTGGAACGGGTTCCAAGATGACAATGCCGGGATTCATTGGGCTCAAATTGTGAAAGAGTGGTTCAGGGAGCATGAGGCATCATTTTCACCCATGGAGTCCAGACCTAAACCCTATTGAGAATCTTTGGGATGTGCTGGAGAAGGCTTTGTGCAGCGGTCATCATCATCATTGCAAGATCTTGGTGGAAAATAAACACAACACTGGATGGAAATACATCTTGTGACATTGCAGGAGCTTATGGCACATGTGTGCCGTAATCAGAGCTCCAACCAAATATTAAAGTGTATAAACTTTTTTTTTTTTTTGTCCAGGCAGTGAACATGGTATGTCGGCATTTGAGGGAGACTAAAGACACATAAAGCAAATTGTATTCACTATAAGGTGGCTGAATGGGTAGCATGTTGGCCTCACAGTCAGGAGGTTCAGGGTTTGAATCTCCGTTGGGCATCTCTGTGTGGAGTTTGCTTGTTCTTCCCCGTGTGTGCGTGGGTTTTCTACAGGTTTCCTCCCACATTCCAAAAACATGCACGTTAAGTTAATTGGCCACTCTAAATTGTCTATCGGTATGAATGTGAGTGTGAATGTTTGTTTGTCTATATGTGATCTGCGATTGACTGGCGACCAGTCCAAAGTCAGCTGGGATAGGCTCCAGCATACCCACGACCCTAAATGAAGCGCTTTTCGTTCTTTTTCTATGCGGTTTAATCCTCAGTAGCGTCACGGGGGTGTGCTGGAGCCTATCACAGTTGATTATGGGCAAGCCAAAGAGGCGAGGAAAACGTGATTAGTAGCACGCAGTATGTGATAACCGTAATAATAGTATCAAGTTATGCAATGTTGATTACCATCAATAGCCTTTATAAATGATTTATTTTTTGTTTCATTATGTCACCCCGCGACCCTAATGAGGATAAGAGGTATAGAAAATGAATGAATAATTATGTCACGTCATGATTCCCCCTTTGTGAATTCCTCTTGGAGATGAACTCTCTCTGTTATTTACTGTTATTGCACCATTTCCACACATTACTGCCTGCAGGGGAGAGGTTACAGCGCCACCTAGTGTTGATTTCAAACATATCACCAATATGTCTGCTAAACTAACGTTACAATTCTGAAAAAATCTACCACCGTAATTGCAACTGTGCACCCTCTGTGCAGCACTCAGCAAGGGCAGGGTTGACACACTGAAACATAACAAAACAGAAAAGAAAAGATACAAAGAAAACAAAACATGAGCATTTATTGATGCCACTGTAAATTATTGTCTCAGTTTCACTGACTGACCTTTAAGCTGCAGCATCAATTTGCCTCTGAAAGACACTCAATGAATGATTGGAAAAAGCAATTAGGCCACTGGAGAGCACCGATGCTGTCAATTATCTGTCACGGAAAACTCATTAAATATTTAATCAGAGCCAAAAAACACTGTAATGGTGAGGTTGTTATTCCATATCAGTGTCTGAGTTTCGTGCATACACAGAAGAAAGGCATGGGATTGAAATACCGACAGCACATTTAACAATCTGTGTGGTTTAACTTCTGTTCCTGTCTAACTTCCTTCTGTTGTTCTTATCCCATAGCTGGAGGAGCTCAGCACCTCAATGTATCCTTTTGTTGTATTTCTGTTTACAAAAACATCCGCAAATGAGCTTTGCATGCATCTTTAACATGTGTACATTCAGACAAAAGCTCCACTTGGCTGAGAACCAGGACTTGCCCAAGACATCTGCTCTTTGATGGAGAGGATGCAACATCCCCGGTAGCACAGGTTACCATGGCGTTCCTCCCTGCAGTCGCCCTTGTAACACAATGGACACATGGAGGGGTTGGGGGTAGTGATTGTTTTGCTGTGAGGGGACGGGAAAAAGAGCAGTCAGAGAAACAAACATTGCATTTCTTCAATCTACGTTGCATTTCAAAAGCACATTTTAAAAGGAGGGGGGAAATACCACATTTTAGGAAAAGATGTGTAAGTCTTGTATCTACCTGACTGATTTAAACAGAACTGGACTTGTATCTTTGATCTAGAAACGTGTTACATTTAATACTGGAACTTTTTTCTGGATTGAAAAAGTGGCAGCTATTTCCAAATGTTGGGGTGGGGTGGGGGATATAGATAACAAATGCGTTAGTGCTGGCGGAGGACCCTCGCTAAATAAACACAATTGGGGATTCAAAAAACCCACTGCATCTCTTAAGTTCAATTTGTTACCTCGGGATGATAAACATGAATTTCTCTCTAACTCACCTACCACGGACAAAAATAAGGAGACTCCACACTTAGTTTTAGAACTGAAGAACCCTTTTAAAGGTGAAAGAGTCTGGATGCCTCCGTTCATCTTTTGTGAATTACCATGACCTGAAAGACTGAAAATCTTGAGACAGGCATCGCTGATCAAGTGCGAGTCATAAACATATGAAAAATGCATATCAAAAGTTAAGATTTAGAGAAATATAACATTTTATTTATGTATATATATATATATATATATATGTATATCAATCTTTGTCCTTGTCCCCAAACAAGTTGAATATAATTTAATGGAAGTTGAAAGGCTACTTGAAGACTGGCACTGTACTGAGAATCCTCCATCTGTGCCTTCTTGGTTTCTCAGGCAACGGGAGTGAAGCACAACCTTTTCTTTCTTAGCCAACCTTGGTCCAGACATCAATACACAAGAGTTTGCTAACAGTGTACCTCCTGCCAGTAAACTGGCCATGCAAAAAAACAAAACGCATCATCATGATGATTAAAAAGGGCTACACAACAAATTGTTCACCTTACGATTACAGAAGAAGCTAATACTGTGCAAATACATATCAGCTGTACAAAAGTATCTTGTACTATTCTTGTAAATCTCCATTCGCCACTCTGCAAAAAACAAAACAGCCACATAAACATTTAAAAAATATCAAGACATTTGACGACAGCAAAAATTGTGCACTTTCCCTGTCTTTGTCCTTTTAGTGTGCATTTTATCTATACATTCTGCAAATGGCTCTCTGGGTCGTGGTAAAGTTCAGAGTGTGATGAAAAGTGACAATTGTATGAATTTGATGTTCATCTTAAGGAGCTACCTTATCAATGTGCAAAGAGCAGTGTGGTGTGTATGTGGGACCTGATGTCAGCAATAGTCTGAGCTTCTGTACCAGAGGAAGAAATATCACTGAGAAAGGAGTAAAAAAACTCCTAATCAACAAGGACTTTTCTCTTCAAAAGTGCAGGCACGAAGAAATGTAGAACATCTCTGTCTTCAAGTAAGACCAGTGTTGTCTCTAAGGTTTTTCTCAAAATCCACTTTATCTTTTGGAGACGCTTCTCAGAACCTCGCTTATCCCTTTCTGGATGTTGGCGGACTGGGATGCGGCACACTCGCTCAGGCCGGTCCCCATCTGCACGTAAAGAGCCTGGCACAGACGGCTGGTGGCGGCTCGTATGCCGCTTCCTCGGCCGTGCACGGTGCCGCTGTGGCTCGACGTGCCCAGGAGGTGCCACAGCAAGGGCAGCGCTTTCTGCTCCACCATTTGCGGCTTGCGAGGGTACAGCTCGGTCACAAGATCTGCAAGTACAAACGGGATGGGAATTAGCAGTAACCAAAAAGGTACATTTAGATTTCTGAATGACTTTTGATTATCACAACTTACCTGCAACCTTCTCAACAAGATCCACCTTGGCCTTACCGCTTACAAACTGAGCCTTGGTGCAGAAAGGCTGAAGCAGGAGGATGTTATCTGCCAATGAGGGAAAACAAGGTAACTCCAGACAGTGAATCACATGACCGCCTGAGTTCATACCGAGATTGAGGATAAGTGCATCGATGGTGCCGATAGCAGCAGAGTAAATGGCGTTGTTTTTGGAGTTGAGGTGATTGTCCACAATGGCTGGGACAAGAATGTTGACCACTTGAGACAAGTTGTCCCTCATCAAGGGGATGATTTTCTGCAGCGACTCGAGGGCGTATTGGTTGACCTTGGTGTTGGATTCCTGCAGCCTTGCCTTGAAAGCATCGAAAACCTGCAAAAATAAACCCAGCGGAGGTCATATTGAATGTCTCCTCTTTTTAAAAGTGTATGTTAAAAACATTTAGGTGGTTGTTTACATACCGGGAATAAACTCTGAATGACAATGTTGGGATGGTGCTGGCAGTCAGCCACTAGCTGGTCCATGCCCTTGAATCTGTCTCTGAAGTCCTTTGACCCCAGCAGGCCTGTTATGTGCTTGATGTATTCATTCTTGTCTGCTACACTCTGCGTCTGAGATCTGCTGCTGTAATTACTGTTGGCCGTTCTGTAAATGACACACAATACATCAATGTCAATCCGAATCCTATGCATCTTTAATAAATACAAAAACAACGATCCTGTACTTCCAACTATGGGATAACAGTTAGCAAAAACTATAAAATGCGTGAATTTGGTGTGCACCTGACCCATTAAAACAGCATTGGGCTAAACTCCTGTTGAAATTGTCAGTCAGGCTCTCTTGTCCAACATACAAGATCTAACCTCAAAAATGGGCTTCTGGATGAACGGACCTAAAAATTTCAGATGGTAAATTATGTAGAAAGCCTTCCCGTTTGTAGATGGTCCTCAGGATACAAACAAGTCCCGTTCCTAGACTGTCATGTAAGTCGGGTTTTAGAGTAAGTCGCAACTTATACCTTAATTGACTCACAAGTCACTGACACTGTACGCAGGACAAATACAATACTGTCATAAAATGATTCAATAGAAGAATTAAATAAAACTGAAAAATAGAACTTTCTTTACCCTCTTAAAAAATTATCCCAGACAAGTCTGGTAGGATAACCTCGTCTCCTCACAGATCTCTTTGTAACCGTGCACGGAATCAATGACCCCTTGCATTCATTAGTCTCTATCCTTAATGATGGCCATGACAGTTCATTTACGTATCCTTTCCTTTTTCTGTATACTGCTGCTTGGGAAACATAATGAAGCCCAAAGAGTTAACAAATTAGCTGTGTTATTCTTCTACAGCGTAGCTGAGGCACACACTGTATTGTTCTGCCCTGCCCGAGGCTCACACTACATTCTTGTGCTGCGCGTGGCGCATATTCTTCCACTGGCGCGCACTGCACCACTGGTAGGTAGTGACGTACATACCTGATGGTGTGGTTGAACGGCTCTCTTGTGAGAGATGAAGCTCGGACTGTACCACTCCCTGGGAGGGAACGTCTGCCTCTGGCTGACTGGGTGTCCTGGGGCATCTCACCGAGACCCTAAAGTCAGTCCCAATAGATGACAATACCACTTGAGCAAAAACCTGTTTTGGCCTAAAGAGGCAGTGATTATACTGCACCTTGGTCTTTAGACTTAAAATTGTGTCTCTGGTAGTCTGGAGGTCTTTCGAGGGAATAATTCTTTCCAGGATCTTATCAAAGTCTGGATGGTAGGAAAGGAACAACAGCATTCTGCGGCCATAGTATCTAAAGGTAAGGTAGCAAGGTTGTCTTTGTCAATTCACTCAAAAGGTCACAAATAAATATGACAAATATTATTTTGTGCACTAAGAGAAGTAAAAGGCTCTACATACCTTGCTTCCTGTGAGGAGTCTTGCGCCAGCTTGCTGACTGCAGGTAAGATTCTTTCAGTTAAATCTTTACCTCCAGAAAGGAGACGAGCAGCACCGACCTTTTCCACCAGACCGGCCAAGTGTTGGGCGGTGCATTTCCTTACCAATGAATTGAGATGACTACAAGCCGCAACAAAAACAAATTATTTTAACGCCTCATTTTGTAGTTCATTGTTGTGGTGAATGTATTCTGACCTTAGTCCACCAGACAGTAAAGCATGGATGCTTCGGGTGGGAGTGCAGTGCTGCACCATGCAGTCTAAGGCTGCATCAACATCCTGCCGAATAAAGGCATTAGTTTCCCCCGCCTTGTGTAGCAAGGCTTTAACGGTCCCTTCCAGCTCCTGATCCATTGCCTTCTGTAGGTGCGTGTAAAGATCACTCAGTGTGCACACTGCAGCCCTGGAAACGCCTGACCGAAGGTTCTTTACCTGAATCACAAAAGTCACATGTAGACAACATTCAGCCTCAAATAACATAACATGTTACAGTACCGTACTTACTACATGGAGGTGTGCAAGAGTGGTTAATGCAAATTTAATAAATAACAGTAAAAAGAGTATATTACAGAAATTAAGGTTCTGAATTTGTTTTGCAATACATGTTTCACAAAGACCAGCCCCAGCAAGAGATTTTACAAAAAGAGAAGGATATACCGTACAGTACACCACTACATGTACTTTGAGGTGCCGCTGTACTTTCATTCCATATTGGAATTGATGGGATTTCAGTTACCTCTTCAATGAGGGACAGGCAGACGTCACGAAGCCTACCCTGGAGAACGTCTGAGTGGTACTGAGCCAGAGAGCGCAGGACTTTAAGACCTTCAATCTTTTTCTCCCTTAAAAGAAAAACCATATGAAAATGTTTCAACAATGTTGACCACAAATGTAATGCCAACTGTTAAGTCCTAAGCTTCTTTGTATACACAGCATCTCACAAAAGTGACATTTCAGTGATAATTTTCTTTTATCTTCAAGGGTCAATACTGTGTAATTTATGATTTATTGCAAATACTCAATATCCTCTCTGAACACAAGCCAACACACTGCCATTATTGTCTAAATAGCTGCGAGTACTGCAAGCCGTACAGTGAACATGTCCAAAGTGGGAATATTTAGTGTGAACACCCATTGTTATCTACCAGTAATCCACTTGGGTGTGAAATTCACCAGAGCTGCACAGGTTTTCACTAGAATTCTTGTCCACTCCTCCTTGACAACATCATTGAATAGGTAAATGTTAAGACAATTTGCATTCCTGCACCTTCTGCTTGAGGATGCCCCACATACTTGGCTGCTGCATCACCTTCACCTTCCTCGGCAAGGGACTGGACATCTTGGTGGTGTGTTTGGGCTCATTTAGGCCCAGTGTCCCAATGGAGGGGAGTCGTTTTCATTAGATAGTAAACCAATACCGCAAAACCAACGGTACACTGACAACTGTAAATTGTATTCACGTGTCATTTTTTCTATATTTATTGTCCCTTGAGAAGAATGTAATTAAATGGTTGCTGATATGCAAGACGTTTACAGTAATCCCTCGTGAGTTTCTGCGATGCATATATAAGTCCAATATTTTTCTAGTTAGAATAGGTAAAATCTGTTTCTAACCTTGTAAATATGTTTTCAACATTAGAACCCTACAGACTTGAAATAACACCACCATAATCACCATTAAACTCACATTTCCCGACATAGAGTAGTAGACATACAATACGACATAAATAAGACTTGTGCACGTGTGTGTTAGTGTAAACGTGTTTCAGTGCTAAGGGAGCTGAGTGTAAGGCATACTGGAAGCGACGTTGGGGGTTCAGAGTTAAGTTACAGCTAGGCGTGGGTTATGGCCGCAACAGTAGCCAGTGTTAGGTACCTAACACTGGCTACCTGCAATAAAAGCCTGTTGTTAATGGGTAATGACATTACACCCGTGATCAAATCTGGTGCTCGTGTGTCTCACCAAATATTACAGTTAACATTACCAACACCCCGCGACCCTAACGAGGATAAGCGGTATAGAAAATGACTGACTGACTGACATTACCAACACAGACTGCCTTGAATGCGTGTTCTGAATGTCTTACTTTTTGAATTTTAGCTAATATAGCCATTTGTATGTGTGAAAATGCCTAAACAAGGCAAAAACAGTTTTACTAACAATAGAATGTTTTTTAAAAAATGTGAGCAAAGCCACAAAATTCTAAGCGCAAAGTGGCAAGAGATTACTGTACTCATACATCAATGACACATTACTTTTTAAGAATGAACTAGATGGATTTAAGTTATCAGTATGATGGGAGGGATTTTTGTTTTTAGCTATTTCTCACCAGTGATCTGAGCTCAGCAGGTCGAAGCTCTGCACCAGTGCGAGGTCAGGTTTGGAAAAGGGACATAGTTCTGGCGGCTGAGAGAGGTTTTTCTTGTGGCCCATAGTTGCAGAGGAAAGTTCATCTAAGAAGACCAAAGACAAAACATGACGCACACATCTCATTCAGTCTCCTATTACAACCCTATCAGCCCCAAAACAAAGCGTGCATGCTCGTGTGGGTGAATGAGTTGGTGATGCACTAACAGTGAGCTGTCAAAACAAGGCACATCAAATTAGTGGATTTAGCGGTTTAACTAATATGCAAGGCGAAGCCCTGTTTTGTCTTCATATTACACATAATATGTGCAAACCAATTTAAAGAGTTACATCAGCAAGCACACTGGGCAAAGGAATGAGTACACCTGCACAATCTACTGACATCCAATACATTTGCTACATCATATCTTAAGTTCTGTCAAAAAAAAAAAAAAAAGAGTTGGCCTTCAGTCCTGTGGTTGCCTGAGAAACAGTGAAGACAGCAGTTAGTTCAGGGCCAGCCAAGCCAACAATTCTATTGTTATATCCAGGTTGTTTCTAAATTGAAAGATAAGATGCAGGACAGTTTGTACACTTCTGCAAATGCCTCTTATCTCTTACCAATAAAACGTTAATATTTATAATAATCATTAGGACAAAGCTACGATTGTGCAGGAGTACCTTATCTTGTGGCCTTTGAGTGGCTTCAAAGCCAAGCCAGTTGATCCCCACTGACCTGAGCTGTGGGACAGCGAGGGTCGTGTCCTGCTGAGGCTCGGTGCCCTCCTCACACGGGACTGGTTTTGGGGGTTGGGAGGCACTGTCGGGGGGCTTGGTTGGTGAGTTGGAGTGAGGCACTTGATGGGGCTGTGGGGTCCAGATGGACTGAGCGGGCTGGTGGGGCTTATGGGGGACCCATCTGAGGTGAGGTCTGCTGTACAGGATGTGATTGTGCTTCCGTTCAGATAGTGATCTAGAACGTACATGATCATCACAAAAACACTCATTATGTAAGTGTCGTGCCTTGGAAAGGCCATGTTATCAACATCATTTTCCATCCAGCCATCCATTTTCTATTCCGCTTATCCTCAAACATAAAATATATTTTCAGCCATATTATTTTAATATTTGACCAAAAAGTATAAATTAACATTTAAAAAATAAAATAAAAGTGGGGATGAAAAATACTGGATGTTTTTTTCCCCTCAAACAGATACCTAAACTTTCTGCTTCTCAAGACCGCCACCAATATGATAAGTTATTTATAACTATTATTTTTTGTACATTTTGATTTAAATGCTAATTTGTACACACCTGGAGGTAGAAACTCAAAGGCATATTAGACAATCTATACTGTAAGATTTGTCCTAACTGAATGTGACATCACTATTAAATTATTTTGTGAGATCTTATATCACCAGCCAAATTTGATGCAAGCAGACAAAAAAAAAAACACAGGCAGTGACCAAAGCAACACGAGGCCATTTACAGCTCTAGCGGTCCTTGGGTGGCCCGCAACATCCTGACAAAAATGGGAAAAATCAGAAGATGCACGTGGCCCTCAGACAGCACACAAAGCCCGCACAAAGAAAATTGGTATGCAAATTATTTTCTGCGTGGACGCAGGAAAACCTTTCACGCAGCCAGTTTGCAAGGCCAAGGAAGGGGAGGAGTGTGTGACCCTTGTATATTTTGTACATTGCCCGACCAGGGCAGCAGCTCCTCTCGCGGCGGGCATCTCCTCCACGCCTTCACTCTGTTTCTCCCAATCGCTGTGGATGCACGGAAGCTGTTCATATAGTGTATTCGACAATAATTCACTGACTTAAGTAGTACCCAATGAGGATTTTCTTTCATCACGATTACAGATAATGACAAGGTCTACCTGTTTCATGCTTGTACTCGGCAAAAATGCATAATCTGTACCGTATACTCGTCTAAAAGTATCTGGCTCCGTAGTTGAAAGGCATTTATAATAAATGCCTTTCAGCCGTGGAAATAAACCAATATTAAATCGGTGACCAATCAATCGGAGCATCCCTAAACAAATGTTAATCCATATGAATTAAATGTATTTTTGCACGATGACCTACCTTTAATATTTGTACTCTCTTCAGTGGGTGAGTCGGAGAGCATCTGCCTGACACGGTGCCGAATTTTGTCCCTATGACTGGACTGCCCCTCAAATTGATCCGGATGCTGCAGAAGGATCTTATCATGGCTGGACCGTGTATTAGTCATCTGCTCACACATTGGTGGGGTGAGAGAAACACATCAGGCTGTGATAAATGTAGACGCCCCATTGCGATTTACAACATAGCGGAAATCGTTACCTCATCAGGACATGGGCCGTCATCACAAGATATTTGATCGCCAGACAGAACATGGAGGACTCCTGGGGGAACAGCAGGGGGTTTGCTCACAGAATCACCCTGCTCAAGTACCAAGCCTGAACGAGGGGAGGACAGTGTGACACCAAACATCCCTAAGACACAAAATGAGGACATTTGGAGATAAATTTGATTATAATATGCTGCGAGAATTAGTGATGGTCAAAATTTCACTTTGTATTAGTAGCTCAAACAGTGCTGTTCAGAATGCTGAGTGAAAGAAGAGCAAACATAACCCATGTTTTATACATACCTCTTCCGATGACTCCTTCAGGCATGTCTGTGGCTGGTAAATTCCTGCTTCCATTGCTCCGAGTTCCTAAAATAAATACAGATAATTGTATCAATGTAACCCTAAAATCTTCCATTTTATTTCCCTGATGGCTTACCTTTAGTTGCCTTTAGAGCTCTGAATGATTCAACTAATGCTGGTTTGACCAATGGCGGGGATGGTACTGTAGTGTCCTCATTAGCTCTGATAGTTCCATTGGAATAAGTGACTCTCTTCCCAACCACGCCCACCTCAGATGACAGTTCATTCTTCTGTGATAATCCTTTGAAGTAAAAATAAAAATAATGAAAATCATCATCACAAGGACACAGACTAAACCACAAATACCACTTCATACCTGGAAGGCTGCTAAAGTCCATGGACACAGAGGACCTCAGTTTTGCAGAGGGCACTCTTGCAATACGAGGTTTTACTCCTGGGGAGGCCATGCTTGTAGGACTGTTGAGATGGAAAGAATTAGAGCCTAGGCAAGAAAACATTCTTGCACACCAAAATATATTCTACATTAATCATTTTTCCTCCAGTAAAATCAAGAATACTCAACCTATTAGTATCTGTCATATTGGGAGCCACTTTAAATGCACCTGAATCCAGTGAGACAAACCATTAATAGGTGTGTTCTATGCTATTTTATAGCGCTGATTTTACTAATCCAAATAACAAATATCAAATGTATTTATTTTATATGATTCAGCCATCTTTTGCTAGTGTTACCTTTGCTATTCGAGACAAAGTTCAAGGGGGACTGTTTGAAAAGCTGCCCAACCAAACGTGACAAGTGTGCGGCGGTTGCTAGTGTCAGTAGGTTATCAATTTTTTTGTTCATTTTCAAAGACTGTCTACAGCCAACACAAAGGGACTCGATATATGACGGCGTCTTAAATGGCTGACTGGATTGATTTTTTTGTCCGCAGGATCGATGGCACAAGTCGCCTGTTTCCACTGATCACCCTTGAGATGTTTCTACAGCTTCATTTGAGTCCACGTGTCGTAAATTCAGCTGATTGGATATAAAAAGGCACTTGTCCAGTGAAACAATAGACTAGGAAGCATAAAAAATCATGGCCAAAAGGATTAGTAAAAGCTTACAACATTTTATTTTTGTAAGCTTTTACTAACCCTTTACATTCTACAGCAAATTCATCAATAAGAACTAAAGATAAAATAAATTATTAGAGCTGTGTGTGTTATGTGGAAGACATGAAAGAAGGGAGAAGAGGGCAATTTAAAACATTTGAGAGTTAGTACACCACAAGCGGTACCTAACCAAGACAGACAGCACCTTAAACACGTACCACAGTGGGGACACATTAAAAGCTGACCTCCTGTTACCTTGTTTTGATGCCAAAGACGCTAGAGCTGGTGAGACTCAAACTGGAAAGACCACTCTCACTGGCTGAGCTGGTCAGCATGGAAGAGGTGTGCACAGTTAAGTCTTGACTCAGGTCCAACTTTAAAGAATCCAAACTGTCCTGGTCTGGGTCTGTGCTGCTGAGGCTCACTTTGGCCCTCTTCTTAGCAGCGCTGTTTCTCAGTGAACGCAGAGAGTTCAACATCTGTAAGCACACCGGATTGACAAAAAAAAGCAAAAAGAGGAACGCGTAAGATTAATCATCCATCATCTATGCCGCTTATCCTCACAGTGGCGTGGGAGTATGCTGGACCCTATCCCACCTGACTGGTTGCCAGTCAATCGCAGGACACATATAAACAATCATTCATACTCACATTCATATCTATGAACAATTTAGAATTGTCAATTAACCCAACATGCATGTTTTTGGAATGTGGGAGGTAAATAGAGTACCCAGAGAAAACCCACGCACACACGGGGAGAACATGCAAACTCCACAGGTAGCCAACGGAGATTCAAACTAAGATCTTCCAGATCTCCTGACAGTGTGGCCAACATGCAGCCACAGGTAAGATTAACATAAATATTAAATATATCTTTTAAATAGAATGTATTTTTGGATATTATTATTCACGTAATTGGCCATCATTTATAATAAACAGAAACCAGGCCTATAATGTACATAAAAATACCTCCTGCATGTCCAAAGGATCCTCCTCTTGATTATCATGTGTCGAATTAAAGCTAACAGGCTCCAGGTGAAGGTCCCTCTCTAGATGCTGATTCTGAGGGCTGCACTGTGCATTGGACCTCTGGTCATAAAAATGGGGCTGGTCTCCTGAAGGAATGACTGGTGAAATGGAGCGGGCTGTCCTACTACTGTTCAGGGCCCGGCGGAATGACAACGTTGAAGAACTCTTTAGGGAGGCACGGTTCGGCCGAGGAGAGCATCTGCTAGAGAGGTCCTCTGGCTCGGGTGAGGGCAAAAAACAGATTATTACAAAATCATGCCCATGCTAATCTTACATTCCTGCTGACAAGACAACTCTTGCCTTGTACTGCTGTGTCCCTCCAGGAGCTGGTGTCTCGCTGGTGAGGGCTGCTTTCTCGCTTGTTAGGCCAGGTGTTGGACATAGAGAGGGATGAGTCGACATGGCGACGGGACAGTGTTGGAGTGAGCACGCCTCCTGGGAGTGGAGCGAGAGGATAGGAAGGCAGCAGGAAGGAACCTGATATTTTGTGGTTTGATGGGAGAGAAAGCGTGCGCTCAACACTGGGGTTCCTTGAGAGGATTAGTCCTTTGGAAGATGCTGTAAGACACATTTCTCACACATTATCACATCAAAAAAACAAGGGTGATTAAAACTGTATGACAACAATGCATTTCCTCAGTGACAGTGTCAGTTGTTACTGAGCATTTGCAAAAAATAAAAAAATAAAAAAGATCCGTGCTGTCTTTATAGTGCATTTAAAGTAACATTTGTCACTTTAAAAGATTGATTAAAAAATAGTTGTACAGTATCTGTTTTTGCAAATGAACACGTCATACTGTATTATATGTCACAGATGGATAGGTATCCAGTGTCAACAAGTAAACCATATAGTGTGAAATATTAACAATAATATACAGTATTACCCAGAAAATTTGAATATCCTGAAAAGCAATTCAACTTAAAAGGTGAATATTATATAATCAAATAATATGAGAACCGGTATATTTCAAGTTTTTTTTTCTTCTTTGCACGTAATGGCTCAATAAAATGTGAGTTCCTCTTTTATGTTAAATTGCCTAAAAAAAACAACTTTTACTTGACATTCAAATTTTTTGGGTAGTACTGTATATGGAAACATATGTATATGTATACTCATTTTCAAACATGTGCAGCTGTAACCATGTGACGATCTTTAATGTGACTCGTTAAGCATGTTTAAAACTAATAAACTTTTTAAATAATTCTCATGGACCTCCTTGGATGTGTATGTCCCACCAAATGCTTGCTAACTTTTTTTCCCTCACTTCTTCGGTGACGGATGTTGTGTTTTAATCCGTGGACGTCTAGTTTCTGGACATGGGTTGAATGTTTAGTAACTTTTTCTATGGAATGCATAAAGCAGCACTTTTGTTTTTACTCCACTGTAAAATTCAGCTTTTCAGATGCCATGTTATGCCATGTATGCATGCCATTAATATGTTATGATAAGGTCCAGATTACCATGACAACCGGTAGTATCAGATATATGAATTTAGTTACACCACCACATGAGATCTAGCATTGTAAGAAATATGGTTAATACATTAGGATAAAAGATAACTTGTTTTATGACTGGTTCCTTACCGCTATCTGTTTCAGTGTAGTTTGTGGTTTTAAATATGTCAGGGTCTAAGTTGAGGCTTCCGCTTCTTCTCAGTCGGGCAGGAGACAGTCTTCTCCTGGAGGTTTGGGGTGTCTGTGGTTCTGCCGAACCTTGAGACAAAGTATATTTTTCATTTGTCTGCAGTATACTACCTTTGCAAACTAACATGGCAGGACCTGTCAACTCATGGTGGGAAAAGATGAATTGCAGAAAAGCCAATTAAAACAATTGTTTTTTTTACTTCGCAATAATTGCTTCTGGCAAGGTTGCCTGGTATGACATTATCATCTAAGTTTACTTACAACCACACACGTCTCACAGCTTTCTGTAGCATGTGGCCTTGTGACTCCTTTGACTCAGCATGCTAGATCCAATTCAAAGCAGCTCTAAAATGTGCCAGCTGAAGTTGACCGTGTGTGTCACCTCAGATTAATGAAAGCATGAGAGAAGGTTGAATTGGTACTTACTAAAAGTTGGTATGTAGGTCTCTGGACTCAACTTCCTGGACAGTGGAATAACATCTTCAATGGTTACCTGTGAATAGATAAAGGGGTTTTGCATTGATTAGTGTAATCAATTGATTAGTGTGTAGTGTAGTGTAAACAATAGGACATAGCAGAAATGTTGATGTACCAGAAATGGAAGATGCACTTCCATTGCTGCAACTGATCCCGTCAACTCATCTCGGTTCCATTACTACGCCACAGTGCAATTTGTCGAACCGATTTTTTTGAATAGAGAACTAAATCACAACTAAACAGTAATGAGAGCTTTTTGCCTCTTTAGCTCACGCACTCATTTTGAGAATCTGGCTGAATTTGATGGGACTGTCTGCTTGCTTGATCACACTCCAGCACTTAGTGAGATTGCAATCAATGTTAGAGCTGTACATAAGCCATGTTTTGTAAGTCTAGCCTTGCGATATTACCAAATATACTGTATATACTGTATATACTGTCACACACACACACACGCGCACGCACACACGCGCACGCACACACACACACACACACACACACACACACACGGGTATGCACCCATAAGAGGTGCTCTGCGGTAATGGGGTTGCTGGGAAACAGATGCTGCTGTAAACAGGTTTTGAAATGAAAGCTTCTATACTGGGCAACAATTCCCAGAACAGAATATAGTCAATTATCACCTGAAAAAAAAAATCCCGATCATGGTCGTTATTAGAATGTGTCAAATAGCATTTTTTTGTGTTATGCATGCATTGTGCTAAAAAGCGTGTGAAAACAAAACACCACCAAAGTATCTTCCACAAATAGTATCACTAATTGCTATTGTGAGATTCTACTGTAGTTTGTACTCTTTTTAGTCATTTGTGTCTCTGCATCCCTTTAGATGTATTTATTTATTCATTCATTCATCTTCTACCGCTCATCTTGTGGTGAGTTGGAACCTATCCCAGGGCCAGAATACACCCTGGACTGGAACCCAGTCCATCACAAGACACAAAGTATATCTGGAAATTATTAACAGCGCTTTACTTTTTCCACATTTTGTTATGTCACACCCTTTTAAATTCAAAATGCAATAAAGAATTTTTGGAAAAAGTGAAGCACATTAAATACTTTCTGGATTCTCTGTATCGCCAAATGACAACATCTCATGGGGACCTAGGATAAGATAAGATAAGATATGCCTTAGTCCCACAAGGGGAAATTCCAGAGCTAACCACACTTACATTGTCTACCCCTGCATTGATCTAATGACAAAATATGCCATTGTTCCATCCATCCATTTTCTTCCGCTTATCTGAGGTCGAGTCACAAGCCACCTCATCTGGCTCCTCTCAATGCGGAGGAGCAGCGGTTCTACTGCGAGTCTCTCCCGGATGACAGTGTTTCCCACCCTATCTTTAGGGGAAAGCCCAGCCACCCTGCGTAGAAAACTCATTTCGGCCGCTTGTACCCGCAATCTTGTCCTTTCGGTCACTACCCAAAGCTCATGGCCATAGGTAAGGGTAGGAACGTAGATGGACCGGAAAATTTGCCTTTTGGCTCAGCTCTCACTTCACCACAACAGACCGGTGCAGAGTCCGCATCACTGCAGACGCTGCACCAATCCTCCTGTACATCTCACGTTCCATCCTTCCATCACTCGTGAACAAGACCCAGAGGTACTTAAACTCCTCCACCTGAGGCAGGACCTCATCCACGACCCAGAGATGACACTCCACCCTTTCCAGGGCGAGAACCATGGACTCGGACTTGGAGGTGATGATTCTCATCCCAGCTGCTTCACACTCATCTGCGAACCAATCCAGTGAGAGTTGAAGGTCACGGCTTGATGAAGCCAACAGGACCACATCATCAGCAAAAAGCAGATATCGAATCCTGCGGCCACCAAACCGAAACCCCTCAAGTAGGTAACAGAATCGGTGACAAAGGGCAGCCCTGACGGAGCCCAACTCTCACTGGAAACGGGTCCGACTTATTGCCGAAAAGGTAACGTGGGTCCCATGAGCTCACCACTCATGGGAGGGGCCAAAGGGGTCGGGTGCAAAGAGAGCTGTGTGGCGGCCAGAGGCAGAGGCAGAGGCCTTGGCGGTCCGATCTTCGGCTACAGAAGCTATGCCATTGCTACTCAGCAAATTCATTAACTTTTGACAGTGCAGAAAAAACACAAAAAACGTGATGCACACTATGTTTGGTATGATTTGGAGTTACACATACAGCTCAATTGTTGACTGAGGTCGACCAAAGAAATCACAATCACAAGTGTGTGTCAGTCATCATCTTTTCCTCTATTGTCGCAGTGTTGGAATTAGGAATGATAAAAAAATGAATGAACAAATAAATGAATGAATTGTCAAAAAATAACATGAACTCATCAGTACTAAGAGTGGTAGGGATGAATGAGTTGATGGTGCTTTGACACTTTGTTAACCTAGCCACAGTGCTGAAGAGGAATTTGTGGTTTTCCTGGCATTACACGGGCCCTTTCTATGTATTTTTAGGCTCTCTTTCCAGGCTACACAATTTTCTTGTGCGTGGGTAAAACGCCATTTCCGCTCTCATTTTTTGTGTTTTACGTTTCAGCTCACGGGTATGGCAGCTGTACCATGGGGCGGATTTCTTTGGATTTCCCTTTGTCAAACTCGTTGTCAAACTCCTGGACTTCTTTGAAAGTCCAGGAGTTTGACAAAGTGCTTTTTGGTAATCTCCGATTGACAAAGGGATCTGTTGTTATGTGAACCACATGTGAACTACCACTCATCGAACGGAGGCTGACAAGGTTTGAAGAAGAGATGGGAGCGTGTGGAGTTTATCAAGAATATAAACATAATTATAATTGCTCCTCTATGCTGCACACTAGTGTAACCAGAAATGAAAGTTAAAAGCAGTGTACATTTACATCCTGGCTGCTCAGTACAATATGGCCAAAGCACCAATGAGTCGACATAAAAAAAAAGAACAGCGGAATGTTCAGCACAAGGTCTTAGGTATTTACAGTAATGCACGATCAGTGATTGGTGGGTACGAAATGAATTGTTTTCATGTTGTATTAAAAACATGATGCATGACGTTTACTCACATTCAACATCTTTTCCTCTCCACTCTGCAAATTATTTTTTGAACACATTTTAAGACTGCTTAAAACATTGCCTGTAATGTTTATTTTATTAGCGATGAATTATGTTTATATTTAGTTGTAAACAATTATTTTGTATGGGAAAGTGGATTCTAAATTTTAACTAATCCGAAGTTGAGCAGCACTCCCAACCAGTCAAAACAAACTGAATCAGCAAAACAGGTTGGATCTTACCTGCTCGGCGCACTTTCCACTGGGGGAGCTGCACTGATGATTATTTTCAGTTGAAGAACAGCTCGACATCTCCCACGGTAGTTTGTTCTTTCCTTTACCTGCGCTGACAATCCTCCGTTGTGAAGGAAGCTCATCAGTGAGGGAGCCTAAGCTGCCGTAGCCATACAGTTGCTCACAGTCCGATTCAGTTCTATTACTCTTTGCACTACTAATCCGTCCTCCATTCATCACCCAGTCCAGATCAGCTCCAGAAGTAGCCTGGGGTGAGCAACGTAAGCCTGTTTTGGGTGCCAACAGACCATACTCCACTACCCCCTCTGGTGAAAGCTTAGGGAGGACGTGCCTTGCTCGTCGGGCCTGTACAGCTGCCATTAGACCCTCTGCTTCCTCATTCAGCTCAACAATGTCCAATGCTTTTGTGAGAGGCTGTTTTTTCCCCATGTCTAAGCAGGAGTCAAAAACTGCAAACAGCTCAAGGGCGGCATGGCGGACCTTCTTTTTGCTGTCTGCCAGGTACGGTGCAACTTCAAAACAAAGCTTTGGGATGTTGAACTCTTTCCGGGGATGAGTGAGCAGGGCTGCAATAATAATGTTCAGAACATCCTCCCGGACCCTGGAGTTTTTGTGTTTCAAATTTCCGATAACAAGATCTAAAACTAGTTGCGGGGCAACACTTTTCATCATTTGTTGAAACATGTTCATGTATTCATTCCTGGCAATGGTGCGAGTGTCTCCTAGAGCCTTGAGGGCGACCAAGACAATCTGTTTGACATATTTGTCAATACTTGTATCTAATCTCTGAATGAGTACATTTAAAACTTGTAAGGTGCCACACAACACTTTAAAATTACTGTCATCCAGAAGTCTGGGGAGAAAATTAATTAACTCTTCAATGCTGTCAGAAGGTACCAATTCCAGGTTCACCTCTGACAGGAAATGTTTGAGCTCTTCCACGCCATTTGTGCGATTCTGATAATTCTTGGGGTCCAGAAGCTGCTGGTACAACTCCTGGGAGATTAGTCCAAGAATCATTATTGATGATCCAGTAGATGAGGTCAAACATGAGAAGAATCCAGCGCAATCTTGTAAGGATGGTTATATTCCTTTTGTCTCCTGTTGGCATTCATCCTGAGTGGTTGATGATGGGGAGCCGCACAACTGTGAAGGTAACAGAAGAAGAAAAAGGACTGTCAAATTCAAGTTGCTTTCATAGACTGACATCCAAGGGTTGGTGGCGACTTAACCTCCTTGTTAAAAAGAGGCCGGTACCTTTACTATGTTTACGCTTCTGGGCTTACATTTAACTCTTATTTTTTGATGATTTTATCTCAGCTTTGGTTACATCCTATGGGTGTTCTGGTCTGTGTGTGCAGTCAGCCTTCACACATGCCTCACTCGGGATTTGGCCCGGGCTTTTTGGTCACTTGATCCAACGAACTGTACAAGCAGAGCAAACGGACTCTGGCACGTTTTACACGAACCAAAAATGACAGTTTGACAAAAACGGCAAATGCACCCTGGATTATGTTTGGTGCCTAAGAGTAAATTATGGAGCCGAAACGATGAAGATAACACCGGCATTGATATACACATGTTGCAGCACTGATTTATGGTAGCAGGTCACAGTAGAACACAATGCACTAACTCCTACATGCAACCACTTGTGGAGCTCTGCCACCCTGCAGCATGGTTCAGATAACATCTGCTGATGTGCACCATTCCCTTCTAATGTAACATGCCGACGTATTAAGTAACAGAAATGTAGACTGCAGCCTTGGGCAAGTAAACCACGATAGTGGCCTCAGCAGGTCTACAACAACATACCCCTGCCTGTATACGCCACAGTAAAGAAGGCGACATAATCAATCGTGATTCATTGAGGCTTTAGCACTTAGCATTCAATACAGTCGCATGGACGGTGCTAAGCTAGCTACTCTGCTCGTTGTATGCTGCCTGACGCGAGCTAGCAAAGTTGGGAGTAACAAGAAAACAGACCTTGTATTTCCACCCGATGACACTTCGACGACGTTCGTCGAGACCATTGAACGTTACGTAGTCCATGTTCCCATGTCTACTTGCCCGGCGTGCGTGGAGCGCGCTAGCTGTTGTCCAAGTGTAAACCTTTTTGTCGCGTTGTAGCTGATGTGAGGAGTGTGGCGTGCTTGGAAGCTACGGAGGTATTTGCACCGACAGGCGCCCACGCGCGCACACATACATACATACGCACGCGCGCGCGCGCGCGCACCCCCGCACACCGCACGCACGGGGAAGCAAAATGGCGTCTTCGGGTCGCAAACGGAGCGCTTCCATGGTGACGAGCTAAACTCGTGCATGCGCGGTATCACACCGGTGCACGCGCAACTGCAACGGAAAGTGAACGAGTCACACATAACATAACAAATCCATCATATAACATTCCTACAAAATAGTTGTACTTTTGACCTTTATTATTTATACATTTTACAATGTTTGTCAGTCTTGTACTCTGTATGCATGTGTTACTTCACCTTTAATGTACTTCTTTTTGTTTCATCATTGCTAAACATTATTTTCCCTCACACAAGAACAAACTATAAGGGTTGGGATTAACCCTTTTCCAGAATGGTTTGATTAGTTTGTCGATATTGCATGCTTAGAGTTAAATTGCTCACAAACGCGTCCTGTTTTGTTGGGATTATGATTAGGATCAATGATCTTGAACAAGTTTCATTAAAAAGTAGCGGGATCAGAATCTGCAATTTTTTTGGTATTTACTTGATCGATACTTAAACAAATTTGACAGTATCGTCCACCCGAAACGTGTGAGATAAAACGGTGGTTCTCAGTTATTTTCTGTCATGCCCCCCCCAGGGGCCAGATATGTTGTTTGAATTTATTTATTTGAAATAATATTGACAACTGATAATATCTGTTTACTTATCTGTACTGTACAAACTGAATTTGACACTGAAAGCAGGAAAATGCGACACAGTGGAGAGCGGTGAAGTGTATTCGAGAGTCAAATGGCATGTTGGGTGTAATAAATTTGGACGTATAGGCAGGTTTAGGCTCCTGCTTCTCGCGGCCCCCCCTGACAGGTCACCGTGCCCCCCCCAGGGGCCCGCCCCACTATTTGAGAACCACTGAGATAAGTCATCACCACCGCCATTTTTGTTTGAAAAGTATTTCTTCATTTAGTTCAGTTCACAAACAATGTCACTTTTCAGCAATATTGGTTGTCATTTTTCAGCCACACAGTGCAGTCGCTTGGTTTGCATTTGAAATGTTTAGCACATTTTCAAATTATTATTTATATATTATGATTTATTATTTTGATTCAAACACATTTATTTACAGTAGTTGTAGACATTTTCTTAGAGTTCATTAAAGTTACCGGTTCGGCGTGGCGCATGGATAAAACCCAATGCATATTTATTGCCGTTAGACCGGGCTTTTACTTTGAAACCAGCGGAAGTGGGTGTGCTGTTTACTCACTCCTTTATTACGAGACCTCATCTGTAGCCGTGTAGCTAGCTTGTCGGTTGTTTTCCCTGATAGCCGCCCGGGGTTCCCACTCGTCGTCACCGCTGAACTCCATCTCTGCAAAGTCGGTCACCACAGCGGCTCGCCGGGCAGACAAGAGGTTCCAGGTTCGTTTTACTTGCGTCGCAACGCAACTCACCTGCGGGCAACCAACCGAAACGTTACGTTCGGTGCCTGTCAGCCATGTTACTGTACATCAATCAATGATGCAGCTAGTGACCGTGTTTATTTTTAGCAGCTATGTTCTGCGGCGCCCCGAAAACGGACACATATTTGTGTTTTATCGCAATGTAATCGTTTCGACAAATCAGTGTTTCGATGCTGGTGCCAACGGGCTGTCCACAGAAACGCGTGAATGCTAATTTTGGGTTTGCTGTGTGCTAGCTAGCGCAATAGCATGTGCTGTGGTGAAGCTAGGCGTGGTTGATAGCATTTGATTATGACGGAGTCATATCAGTAACACCTTTCAGAAAGCAGTTGTTGTATCATGGCGGTGTTAACCACCAATCAACGTTTTCCTTCATTACGGTTGATTAACATCATCTTTCGCACTGGATGACCATGCCTCAACAGAAGCTAACACAGATACTTAGGATTATGGCTGCCTAACACCAATGTAACCCGTTACCAGGGAACAAGGCATGTTTCCCTGTGTGGCGTGTGTCACAGTATGTCTGACTTTTTGGGCATCTCGATAAAGAATGTTTTAAATTAATTGACCTGCAGTTAAACAATACCACTGATGGTACAAAAATGTAAACACAACGCTCATTCATGCAGTTCTGTTCTCAGATGGATCAACAGGACCAAGCCTATATGTTTGCCAGTCTTACACGGCCGCATTCCGAACAGCTGCTGCAAGGCCTTCAACTCTTGCGGCAGGATCACGAACTATGTGACATTGTGCTCCGTGTGGGTGACGCCAAGATCCATGCCCACAAAGTAGTGCTGGCCAGCATCAGCCCCTACTTCAAGGCCATGTTCACGGGTAACCTGTCCGAAAAGGAGACAGCTGAAGTTGAATTCCAGTGCATTGACGAAACTGCTTTGCAGGTAGGACAGTTGAAATTAAATTAACCTATTTATTGTTCGGTTCTTCCTGTTTTTACTAATGACTTTTCCCCCCCACGTAGGCCATTGTTGAGTATGCTTACACTGGCACAGTATTTATCTCCCAGGAAACTGTGGAATCTCTGCTACCAGCAGCCAACCTTCTCCAGGTCAAGCTTGTACTAAAGGAGTGCTGCTCCTTCTTGGAAAGTCAACTGGATGCTGGGAACTGTATCGGCATCTCCCGCTTTGCAGAGACATATGGCTGTCATGATTTGTGCCTGGCTGCAACTAAGTTCATCTGTGAGAATTTTGAAGACGTTTGTCAGACTGAAGAGTTTTTTGAACTTACAAGGGCAGAGTTGGATGAAATTGTATCCAATGACTGCCTTAAAGTAGTGACAGAGGAGACTGTATTTTACGCCTTGGAGTCATGGATTAAATATGATGTAACTGAACGACAACAGCACTTAGCTCAGCTGCTGCACTGTGTGCGCCTTCCACTTCTCAGCGTCAAATTTCTAACTCGTTTATATGAAGCCAACCATCTCATACGAGATGACCATGCGTGCAAGCACCTGCTCAACGAGGCCCTCAAATATCATTTTATGCCTGAGCACCGACTGTCGTATCAAACTGTCCTGTCCGCACGACCCAGGTGTGCCCCAAAGGTGCTGCTGGCAGTAGGAGGCAAGGCTGGACTGTTTGCTACATTAGAAAGGTAATAACTCAAAAGTATCACCTACATTTTGTCACTTGTATGAAATGAACATGGGAACTAATATGTCTTGTACTTCCCTTCTGCCAGCATGGAAATGTATTTCCCTCAGACAGACTCATGGATAGGACTAGCCCCTCTCAGCGTACCCAGATACGAGTTTGGCGTGGCAGTGCTGGACCACAAGGTGTATGTGGTGGGAGGCATCGCAACACACATGCGCCAGGGCATTAGCTACAGGAGACATGAAAGCACAGTGGAAAGCTGGGACCCGGAAAGCAACACCTGGTCTTCAGTCGAGCATATGGCCGAGTGTCGCAGTACACTTGGCGTGGTAGTCCTTGCTGGAGAGCTTTATGCACTGGGAGGCTATGATGGCCAATATTACCTCCAGTCAGGGGAAAAATACGTCCCAAAGTTGAAGGAGTGGCAGCCTGTAGCACCCATGACCAAGTCTCGCAGCTGCTTTGCCACTGCTGTGCTGGATGGCATGGTGTATGCCATTGGGGGATATGGACCAGCGCACATGAACAGGTACGACCGTTCTTGTTTTTCTACATTTTGAAGTATGACTGTCAGTTTTCCTTGTCGATTTAAGAGCCTCCCACACTGCTAAACTGTATAAAATACAAAAGCTGTTACAGTAGTCAAAGTAATATACTGTAGATGCAATCTAGTCTGATGAACTTTGTCAGGGATATACCTTATTTAATCAACTTAAACAACAAGAGTTGCGAGAAAATGGCTAGGATCTTGTTTATGAGTGAAGTCAAAAGTGATGTGGTGGCTGAAGTTTCATTGTTGTTGGTGTAAATCTCTAGTTAGCACTGTCTCTGTTGCTTGTTTCCTTGACTCCCGAAAACCTTTGAGAGTTTCTGTTTGGACAGAGACTCTCTGGAGACTGATGCTTTTTCCCTTTCTCCCTATGGCTTTCATGCACGTGCCTCATGCAAAACACTCCCATATTGCTGATGTTCCAGTGATTCTTCAAGGGGACTTATTCTATTTGTAAACATGACCAGATGCAGGTTTGGAAGGAGCTGGTAGACTAGCTGTTAACTGTTATACTTTTTGCTTAACTTTGCAACTGTTGGTGTAGGTTAAATCAAAGCACTCAGGAACTGGTCACGAGGGTGTTTTTTATTTATTTATTTTAATTTATTTCTCTTTTTTATTTAAAGGTCTTGGTCAAATTGTAGTTAGTGTTTCATTATAGTCCTGTGGGAGAGAGTAATGTTATTTTGGTAATCATGTGATTCATTACCTTACCATCATTCATTGAGTTATAGTGATCCCTTGTTTATCATGGTTAATTGGTTCCAGACCCGACTACAAAAAGTAAATTTCCAGGGAATAGGATTCCTTCTTTATAAATTAAATATTTTTTATTTATGGCATAGAAAACCTGTTTGCGATCTTTTGAATATGTTTTTTAAACTTATTAGACCCATCTCGACATGAAATAACAACCCATGCAATCTTTCATGTCGTTAATGTTAACCAATAAGCCATTTAAGACAGGGGAGCAGCATTGATGGCGGACAGAAAGTGACGTTGGATGTTCACAGTTAAGTTTCAGCTTGTTGTGAGCAATGGCCGCAACAGTAACCCATGTTGGTTGTTATTTGTTTCATTGTGCCTGTTGTGAAAACCTGCAGTAAAAGACGGTTGATCAAATTTGGTGCATGGGTGGTGGTTTCTCCGAACAATTGCTGACACTTACACTCTGTTTACACATCAATAGAACAGTATAATTTTTTATTTTTTTTTTGAATTGCAAATTTAATTCCGATGCCACTGTTCTCTGAATGGTCAAGTTGCATATATTCGACGTACATCATCGAAAGTTATGGTTTATCGTGCAAAACGGTGCTCATTGATGTAGGCAAAAGTAGTAGTTCTCATCTGAAAATAGTTTTCATTAATAAAATGTGTTCGTAAAACTTCTGTCGTCAGTGTCTCGCCACTCCTACCAGACGTCGCAGCAAGTTGTCTATGAACTGCCATTTCCTAAATTATTTATCTCCTACACAGAATAATTTGGTTGAGAAAATATGGACTCCTGTTGCACAAAATTCTTGAAAGTGCCACAAATGCGTTATGGAGTGCACACTACTGATGTGCGGCTTGATACTTAAATAGCGATCAGTATATGTATCAGGCTATATGAAATCAGTATAGGTGTCACACATCACTAGAGCACACACTGCAGTGCTTTTGTGCATGCAACGACCACATAGAAAACTGGATTTTAACTAAAAATTTGAATTGGGCGTCGTTCCCTGCAGTGTGAACGTAGCCATAGTGACCAATGTACAATACTACATTCACAAGTAGGTGGTCATAATGGCTTATACTGTATTTGTATTTTTGTTAATTTTGCCATTTTGTGGCGTTTTTAGGGACGCCTGCACAGACTCTTCAAATCGATCGCACATGCAGTGTCAGATTTTTGCATCGCTAAAATACGGGGATTCTAAATTTTTTTCCTTTTGATGCAAGGAGGTGCCTGGATGGTCAGTGTTGTGAAATTCCATTGTGCCTTTTGTCATGTTGTTGTGGTATTTTACGTTACTTTAAAAATCCTACAAACGGCGAGCAACTTATTTAGAACATTTCCCTCTTTTGTAAAAGCCAAAGTGTTTCCGCACACTGGAACGCCATGGTGACTATAATTTATCCTTATGGTTTAATTATACACCTCTTTGGCTTGTCCTTCTCCGCCATGTTCTGTGTTGTCTGCTGGCGTGTGGCGATGACATCACACACAGGTAAACTGTATCGTGTGACTTTTTCATTAAGTGTGCTAAAAAATATGTCTATATAAGACCTGTCATGCTTAAATCCAAAATTGTGTTTCCTAGTATCTATGCAATTGATTGATTACCTTTTTAAATGATAATAGATTTATATGTTTACTGGAATGACTTGAATGACAACTTGATAAACACCCATAGTTGGATCGTAGGAATATAAAAATGTTAAAAAGAGCGATATGTTTTTTCCTTTTAGATACTCTAAAAGTGTCCAATAAGACCAGAAAAAGTCGCTGTATTTTTTTCCCCTACACTAATCTCTTTGCTACGTTTTCTGTTTGAGCGTTAAGACACCATCTGTGTGACAATATACGTTCACAGGGTGAACGGGTAGCGCCAAATGTATTTGTGGCAGTCCAAATTTATCCAAGGCGAGCTGAGACAAATTCGTTATAATATTGGAAGGTTTTATTGCCTGTTAGGAATATTTAAGTCTAAGGGATCATTAAGAATTCTGGCTTATGCTGTATTTATATTTTCGTTAATTTTGCCATTTTGGGGCATTTTTTGCACACTGCATGTGCGATCCCTTAATTACACACTAATCTGAAATGGGGAAAATTAAGGAATCAAAAAAGTGCCTTTACACTTGTGGACTACTAGTAAATATTTAATGGTGCATTTTCTATGCACAGTGTGGAGCGGTACGATCTGAGCAAGGATGCCTGGGAAATGGTAGCCCCCATGGCAGACAAGAGGATCAACTTTGGTGTTGGCGTCATGCTTGGCTTCATATTTGTGGTGGGGGGACACAATGGAGTCTCTCACCTGTCCAGCATTGAGAGGTACGATCCGCATCAGAACCAGTGGACAGCCTGTCGACCAATGAATGATCCACGGACTGGTGAGTGAATGTAATACAGTACAAGAAAATTATGTGGTTTAACTTTTTCCCCCCTTTTTTTAAATAACATATTTGGGAGGTTTTATACAGATAGTAGTCCAGACAAAATTATTAAATCATCCATACACTTAATTTGTTTGGAAACATACAAGCTGTTAGTGTATTAAAGAACATTTCTCAACCAATAGGACATACAGTGGGTTTCATGTTCATCACTGCCACATTTTTGTCCTGATTATTGATCACTGCTTTCTTTAGATACCATTAAAACTGGGTAATTCCATGTCAAATCAACCGGTGGGTGGAAACACAGATTTTGCTCAGATTTTTTGGCTTAGATTTTGCTGCTATTGACATAAAACATTCTCTATACCATACAAACCAAAAATTAAAAATATGTTTTCCAAAACAAGTTTTTGTGTTTGCCCATATATCGTATATAATCCTTATTTTCGCCCAAACTATTAGTGCTAGATTAATAAAACCTGGGCTTCTTTATTTAGTTTTTCATGCTTAATTCAAATCTGCAGTCAGATTTTTAACATTCTCCAAATCCAAATCTAAATTTTGGGCTCCAAAATCTCAGGTATCCCCAAACTGATTTTTTTTTTCAACTGTTTTTGGTACCTCTGGATGTAACAAAAAAAATGAGGACTGTGTTTTTTCTTTCCTTTTGGTATGTACTCATACTTTTCACTGTACCCTGACAACTTTACTGAAATGATGTAATACTTAAGCTGTTAAATTTCCCTCATTTTTCAACTTGAACTCAAATGTTGTTTTGGGTAATGGCATAACACAATGACGACAGTGACAATTCCCTTGAAACAAAATTGCAAATATGGACTCGTACGTCAGGTTTGGTTCTGTTTCTGGAACTGGCGCTCGGTCATGTAGGGCTTCTCCACTGGGTTGGGTGACGACACCGGGGGCCTTCTTTTGGCAGGAAAGGCTGAGGTTTTGGCCAGGGTTCACATGTCCCTGTTTGCGTAGGCAAAATCAGCACTTACTGTATTACTTCAGGAAAGCTGAAGTGCACTAAAAGGCCAAGCGTGCCAGGTTTAAAATTAGTCTTAGTAACATTAGTTACTAAGACTAATGATGTAACAATAGTCTGTCTTTCACAATAAGGTAATCAAACATCTTGCATGTGTGGCATAATTTATTCAATGCTAGGTCAAATGCCACATGATTAGCACAAACAATCCTTGGTATCCAAACTTACATGGTCATGTAAAACAGTTTTACACCCCCAAAACATAATTTTTATGTTTTAGAATATTGAACATTGTAGCTTTGAGTTCTGCATGAAAAACTACCTTAAGAAACAAAAGTTTGGTTAACCTGGCACTAATAGTGTGGGAGAAAATTAGGATTGTATTTAAAGATAGCAACTCTGCAGTCATAATCTTGAATCCTTAATTACTCCCTTATTAATTGGTGTTTTGAAAAAAACAAACATTTGGTTTGTATGCTATCCAGACTATTTGATGTGAATAACATCTGAGGGGGTGTGGTTGGTAAATGACCCCTCTATTGTTTAAAATTACATGGAATGACCCAACTTAATGTTTCGTAACTGTACTAGTTCTCAACAAGGGCGAAGAATGGTCTCTTTCTTGATTTATTATAAATTCATGACCTGTTTTAGGTGTCCATGTCATTAAAAACACAGTTAACAGACCATTTTATTGGCACTCCATTGTTGTTGTAGTTAAAATGGTCATTATTGTGGTAGAGCTGAGGTAATTGACTCGCTAATCCGAGCTCGCTGTTGCTAAACAAACAATGAGATATTCGTCTGAAAGCTTTTTTGCAACATAGAGTCTCTAACCCTGTTGGGCTTGTTCATACAAACATATATTTTATGTTATTTTAAAAATATGTATTTTGCTCTACCTTTTGGCCTGTCATCCACATATAAACAGGCTTTCTTCCCCAAAAAATGGCTCATTTGGGATAACACAAATAGACTTTCCAGAACTCCATCTTCAGTGTAATTGATATTACTGTGTTGCAGGTGTGGGCTCAGCTATTGTGGACAACTACCTGTATGTGGTGGGAGGTCACTCCGGATCCTCTTACCTGAACACTGTCCAACGCTACGATCCCATCTCAGACAGTTGGTTGGACTCCAGCGGTATGTTGTACTGTCGCTGTAACTTTGGTTTAACTTCCCTTTGACCCATGGCCCAGCCAGCTAGCACTTAATGAGACCCCTAATTAGACATGAAGACCCCTTCCCACCCCAGCTGTATCCTCTTACTGCTCCACATTCATCCTCCTGGTGCAACGGAGTGCCAACACCAGCATGACTGTCTGTGTGCAAGTAGGCTGCTGGACGGATGGATGTGATAGGCTAGCTAGCTGGCCATGGGGTTGGGCTGCGGAAATGATTAAGAGCTGCACTCTTCTGCGGACGAAAAGGTCTGATTGGATGTCTGCTCTTATGGCCACAAAGAAGATGGCTGCTCTGACTGCTGGACCACATTGAGGACTTGGAGCCATTTCCCAGACGACTGTGGGAGAAACCGTCACTTTTATTTGAATGTTTTGTTACTTTGACTTATTTTTTTTCTTCCATGCCTTGTAACACTTATTTTTCTAATTTCCCCTTGCTGCAGCAAGGACCATGTGTTCAACTTCTAGAGAACACCATAGTTTTCTTGTGAATACGTGTTTGTTGGTCTCGTAGATGGGTGTATGCTCAAGCGATATGTGCATGTCGGAAAGCATTGTTTTTGTTTGTTGTCTGCATGCAGAACGAATGCTCGTGCCTGGTGACTCGAGGTTCTGCAACACAATACAGTGGTGTGAAAAAGTGTTTGCCTCCTTCCTGATTTCTTATTTTTTGCATGTTTGTCACACTTACTCTATATATTAGTCAACAACAACATATGAGTCAACACAAAAGACCCCATAACAACATCCAAAGAAAGCCACTTGGCAAAAAGGACCTGCTTGGCTGTTCCAAATTGAAAAGTTTGCTGAACAAAAATTTAAATTTAAAGGCTTGTCTCAATTTTGCCAGAAATCTTAATGATCTCTTAGACCTTTGGGAAAATACTGAGACAAAAGTTTAACTTTTTGGACGGTATATGTCCCATTGCATTTGGCTTAAAAGTAACACTGCATTTCAGTAAAAGAACATCATACCAAGAGTAAAATATGGTGCTGCTAGTGTGATGGTCTGGGGCTGTTTTGCTCCTTCAGGACATGGGAAACTTGCTGTGATAAATGGAACCATGAATTCTGCTCTTTACCAAAAAATTCTGACGGGGAATGTCCAACCATCTGTTTGTGACCTCAAACTGAAACAAACTTGGGTTCGGCAGCAGGACAATGATTTAAAAAAGCCACCTCTTAATAGCTGAAGAAAAACAAGATGAAGACTGTGGAGTGGGCTAGTCAAAGTTCTGACCTGAATTCTATTGAGATGCTGTGGCATGACCTTCCAATGTGGAAGAATAATAAAAAATGTCATTTAAAAACTGCATTTTCAGTGTTGTCGTTGACTAATATTTAAACATTTAAGTGGGGCAAACATGCAGAAAAAAAGAAATCAGGAAGGAGGTATACATTTTTCAATACCACTTTATGTGCGTCACAAAATGAGGACTTGGAATATTTTTTCAACAAGGGCTGCTTTTCTCTATTAAATAGTGTAAATAGTCCAAATTCAATGTATAGGTATAACTATATCCTTAGTGCATCAACATGTAAATGTTTTACCACCCTTGGTCATGTATGTGGGACGAGGAGGTGATGAATTCTGAAGTCAACCTCTCGTCTGCTTCATTGTCTGTTTTGGGCTTCGTTGCATCTTTCAGGGCATGTTGTGCACTCACTCCTCTTTTTGTTGAACCTGACCCTCTTTGCACCCTTTGGTCTGTCTGCAACGCCAATTGGTGCTATTTTTAGGATTCAACTGCAGGTCTGTGGTGCCTCATGCAACTGGGTCAACCGCTGTCTGCTTCATGACTGTCTTAGGTGTTCGTTTGTTAAAGCACACTCACTCCACCATACAAAAATGAAAAACCCGCACACTATCACTCCCAATATTCTCTGTGATAAACAGTATATATATTTTGCTTTTTCATGAAAAGTCATGTACCCAGAATCATCAGTGGCTCAGCTGTAGGTTAAAACTTGGTCACAAATCTTAAGTGCTAAAGCATTATCCACCTTTGGTGCAAACCCTTGGTTCCCTCCCATCCTGTAATGGCAAAAAATTGCAGCCGGCATTCCCTGTGTGCCACAGCGTCAAGTTGTTTTTTTTTAAATTCTGTTTTATGGCATTAAATTTAGCCATGCTGTCAAACAGCATGCTGACTGGCTGACTAGATGTTGCAGGATAGTGGAAGTCTTGAGTCTAGTTTATGTTGGCACTTACCAAACTCTATGATACATATTGTATGCACATGATGTTTTAATGTAGACTAGCAGGATTTAGATCATGCAATAAGACTTCCTGTTAGAGTTGTGTGTCTCTTTGAAAAGCCAAGGCAATTTCTTGCTGTAACAGCGCATGTGTTAAACACTCATTTTGATGTATGACAAACACCACATGGTGTTGCTAACTTTTTGCCTCATCATGATGTGCATGTTTTATTTTGTTCATATGAATGTTAAATTTAGGTTATTTTTTCAGCTACAGGTAGATTGAAATGGACTGTTCCAAATATTGTAATAACCACATTTTTGGCATATGTGCTACACTTTTTAGCCAGGAGATGGTCACTTCCACTAGGTTCCTGTATATGCTAGAGTTAACCTTTACTTCCCTGGACTATAGAAACCAATAGTAACATAAGTCACATCCACCTTGCAAACTAACAAGGGTTTTGTTTAGTGTACTTTTAAAATGGTTTTACAATTTTGAAATGTAATATTTAAACAAATGTGAATTAATGAAGTATTTATGACTTTATGTTTTTGGTTAATGTTCTGTCATTTTGTTTTTTGGCTCCCTTCCTGAGCATGCAGTACAAATCACGCAGGCGTAATTGTGCTGCTGTCATGTTTAAAAATGTCTTTCTTTTTTTTGTGTACACCAACTGCTTTTGGAGAGAGGCTAATGAAAATTTCTGCAAACGTGAATCTGCAAAAAAAAAAAAAAAAAAGGACACTAAACCAGAGTTTGTTCTCTTGTGGCCTAACTAATGTCATTGCCACCACTCTCACCAAAGTGCTCGTTCAAAGAAGTCCAGTCCACTCGCACACAGTTTGTCTGGAGGAAAAGAAAACCCTTTGAAACTGATGTCAATGCTAGCCAAATGACCACTCTGCTTCTTTTTTTTCCATGTCTCATTGTACACCTGGAGTGAGGTGATGATCTTTAGTATCTTCTGGATGAATACTGGATGTACAATCTAACCCTCAAAACCGTAGCCTTCCACGTTTGATTGAAATCCATCTTACATACATAATAGTCTGTCTGTGAGGTGCAGTTGTACCCAGTTTTAAAATAAATGCTTGCCTTAAAAGGTACAGTCTGCTTTTTTCATGTAAAAAAGGTATGTATTGCTGAATAGTTAAGTTTCACATTTTTTTACTGCTTAAATATTTGCAAAAGCCATGCAAGCATGCATAAGATAATAGTTTTCTTCTAACATATTAGAGTATTGGGTGTGCCCGTTTGTCATCTGCCTGTGCAGGAGTTAAGTTTGCTTGTCAGCGGCACAGCTGTAGACTAAAGAGAGCTGCAAGAAAACATAACTTTTTCCTGTCCTACCAAAGCGATATTTGATAAAAGTGTCATGCACTACTGTAAATGTTCAAGCCCACCACACCATCACATTTGTTGTTTACGATATGAAGTACCATATATACACATTTGAATTCATGCACCGTTGTCGTGTTTTAATAGTTAGCGTGCTAATTCCTGGGTCATGCATGACATCAAGACAGTGGGTGCAGTTGCGATTGTGGGGAATGGACTTTAAGATATGGATTTATTATTCCCACAAAGGGAAATTCAAGGTTTACAGCATCAAAAGTACAAACGTGCAAAAGAGTAGAGTAAGTGTAAAATCAGTTGTATACATAATTTACTTTGCACGGTTTATTGTATGGTTATAGTGCAGGTACATTTTTTGATCAGTTTTTGTTGTAGCGTCTGACAGCTGCAGCAAGGAAAGACTAATTGGTCTATTGGAAATCAAATACATTTTACACAATTTTTTTATTTATTGATATGCATCTGTATATATTTTTACATATCCCCTGGAATCCTTCAAAGTACCCCCACGGTTAGTAGTACTGTACTCCAATTTCAAAACAACTGACATGAGATACACTGGGGGCAATGCACAGGGTGAAAAGTTAGGAGAATTCCAAACGCCCTTGGCTGACAGGGGTCCCAAAAACATATAGATGTGGTGAGCAGCTGCCTGCGGGGGCCCAATTCGATGCCCCTAAGGTACACCAGGGACAACAAAATACTGCATATCAAGTGTATGTTGCTATGTGCTGACAGTAGCCTGTTAGTGAATCCCCCGCCCATGCAGTGGGCGTCATTCCAAAGGAAACGCACGATGGGTTGTCAAGTATTGACAGGGATTCAAAACGCTGCTCTCCACCATCATAACATCTGTTTGCGTACATCCAAAGTACGTGCATCCAAATTCCTTAAACAAGATACGATCTAAGTGCTGCTTGACATCCTGTCGTTACGTAATTCCTACCGGAAACAGGGTGGGTTTTTCTCATGCTCGAGACATAAGTCACTTCCTCCATTGGCAGTTTTTTACGACAGTGCTTCTGAGATGTCACATGCTGTGGCAGTTTCCTAAAAGACTTTTTAAATGTAGGAACATAAACGGTGAACAACCACACTTCATACGTGCACTACATTGGGGGTTATTTTAGTTTGACTCCTTTTAAAATGCTTCTCTGTCATGCAGAGGTTTCTTTCTTTGTTCTCTAAGACTGAGCTACGTTAAAACGTGTCCGGGAAATGCATTGTGTTATATACTTCTCAAAAAAATTAGAGGAACACTTTGAAAACACATCAGATCTAAACGGAGGGGAAAATGATCTTATATATCTTTCCTGATAATAAGTAGGTGATATATTAGTAACAAAATGATGCCACATAATTGGATAGAAATGAAAATGATCACCCTGTAGAAGGGGGGAAATCAAAGACACGCCAAAAATGAAAGTGAAAAGCAGACTGGTCCATTTTGCCAAAATGTCATTGTAGCAACTCAAAATAATTCTCAGTAGTTTGTGTGGCCACCACGTGCTTGTACGCATGCCTGACAACGTCGGAGCATGCTCCTAAGGAGACCACGGATGGTGAACTGGGGGATCTCCTCCCTGATCTGGACCAAGGCATCACTGAGATCCTGGACAGTCTGAAGACCAACCTGGTGGCGCCAGATAAACCTAAACACAATGTCCCAGAGGTGTTCTATTAGGTTTAGATCAGGTGAACGTGGGGGACAGTCAATGGTATCAATTCCTTCATCCTCCAGGAACTGCCTGCATATTCTAGCCACATGAGGTCGGACATTGTCGTGGACCAGGAGGAACCCAGTTCCCACTGCACCAGAGTAGGTTCTGACAGTGGGTCCAAGGATTTCATCCCGATACCTAATAGCAGTCAGGGTGCCATTATCTAACCTGTAGAGTTCTGGGCGCTCTTCCAGGGATATGCCTCCCCAGACCATCACAGACCCAACACCAAACTGGTCATGCTGAATGATGTTGCAGGCAGCATAACGTTCTCCACGGCATCTCCTGACCCTTTCACGTCTGTGGCAAGTGCTCAGGTTGAACTTGGTCTCATCGGTGAAGAGCACAGGGCACCAGTGACGTAGCTGCCATTTCTGGTAGTCTATTGCAAATGCCAGTTGAGCTCTACGGTGCTGGGCAAGTGAGTACAGGGCCCACTACGGGATGTCGGGCCCTCACGCCACCCTCATGGAGCCTGTTTCTGATTGTTTGGTCAGAAACATTCACACCAGTGGCCTGCTGGAGGTCATTTGTAGGGCTCTGGCATTGCTCATCCTGTACCTCCTTGCCCAAATGAGCAGATTCCGATCTCGCTGAGGGTTTAAGGGCCTCCTACGGCCCTGTCCAGCTCTCCTGGAGTAACTACCTGTCTCCTGGAAACTCCTCCATGCTCTTGAGATTGTGAGACACAGGAAAACGTATTTGCAACAGTATGTATTGATATGCCATCCTGAAGGAGTTGGGCTACTTGTGCAACCTCCGCAGCTTCCAACAGAGATGTTGATCCAAGCCAAATGAAAAACTACAGCAGTAGCAAGTCAGCAAAAAAATCAGGCAAAAGAGATGAGGAGTCAGTGGTCTCAACCTGGAAAACCATTCCTGTTTTGGGGTCTGTGTGTATAAAGTTACCAGAAAACAAACCGAAGGATGGCTTAGATCTCACATTGAAGCAGCACTGCCATGAACACGTGCCTGCCGGAAAGTTTCGGGTCGACCGGATGTAGCTGCGTTCTGCGCACGCGTAGAACGAACCCGCTTCCGGTATAGATTGCGTAACGAGCACGCAGCCGAGTCCGCTTTATGTCACTTCCGTTGCTTGTGGCCAAAGTAAAGTTTGGGGAAGCTCCTTCGAGGCAGTGAGCCCGACCCAGATAATACTTTCTTCGAACGGACTGTCAACCCACCAAGATGTCTGCTCAATTCATAAGTGGCAAGGAAGTGTCGGCGTAAGTCAGCGTTTTATTCTGTGCTTTCGTTTTGAATGTCAGCGTTAGTTCCGACTTGACCAGCACAGCATAGCACGGTCTTGTCTGCTGGGTAACTTGGCCGCTAAATTAATGGCACATATCACCCATTCCACTCCTTCTGCGCTTTCACAAAGCACTGGGGTTTGGTTTTGTTGTTACAATCTCTGCGCTTCTTACCGGCAAATATCGTACATTTCTTCAACAACTTTAGCACTGCGTTGTAGCAGGTGATGACCACGTGCAGGCGCTCACAAGCTGCAGGGCATTACCCTCCCAGGACACGTGCCCTGTTTGTTTTTGTTAGGAAACCCAAAGAGTAAATAGCAGTCTCCCCCAAAACATCTCAAATCTGTCAGGCAAGGAAAGTTACTGTGCCAGAGAGACCGTGCATGCTGCAGGATTGTGGAAGAACTTGGGAGCCGACCTTTGGCCTCTTTAATCCATAGATGTTTGTTTTGAGGAACCTTTGCCAATGTTTCTGTTGGTAAACACAGGGTTTGATATTCCAATCGATTGTTTAAGTTGGTGATAATCGCATGTACCGGTCACAAGACGGGATAGGCGGTCCACTAACTGTTCACTACCACTGTCTGTACTGGATTGGCTTTCTATGCATGTTTTAGCTGATCAGGTATCTTTTGCAGTGTAATTTGTTGCACTGGTGCACTGCCTGGTACATATTGTAAAATTATAAATATTAGAAAACACAATTCAAATCATTTAAATAATAAATAGTATTTTTGATAAGATTCCTTGAAGCCTTATCTCATTTAAGCAAGAGATTTGGAAAGGTACAATTGCAAATATGAATGCAGAACAATCATCATTTTAAAACAATATTGTCCATGGGTCCTATTGAAATTATTTGTCTAAACAGCAAAGCTGAAGGTCGTACACCAACAAGCAAAAACAAGTGAAATGTATTTCTGTTTAGTAATAGTATCAGAAAGATGTCTACTAAGTAAAATGTCTAGTAAGTGTGTCTTCACTCTGGCTGTTAGACTGTTAGAAACTTCAAATTTCCCACTTACTGTGGTGCAAGTCATGTCATGCATGTATAATCAAGAACAGATAAGTGACCCGCTGAGTGCAACACACACTCACATCCGTCCGCTCCAGCCTAGTTAAATTGAGTCATATTAAAAGGTCATGCTTTGTCTCTCATGCTCCTCACAAGATCCACAGTGCGTGTCATTACAATTTGTGACGAGAACCCAAAAGAATGTGAGAAGCCATAAGCTTTGTTCACACAGAGAAAATAAAAAGACTTTTAGCTGCTGTGAGTTAAAGTCCAACTCACTTTGCGTCAGCGTCTTGAGCGTTTTATCTTTGATTGGCTCAGCTGACTGAATGGAGGTTTGTCTGTTGGGCCAGTGTGAGATTTTGCAGTGTCCTCGTCTCAACATCATGATTAAAGACAAAGGGCAACAATAGGACAATTGTTGCGTGTGCAATCATATGTTACAAGATAATGTAGATTAAAAAATATTTTCAAATTAAGGAACAACTCAGACACTGTACATAAAAAATTTTAATTGTAATTACTAAATCAAATACGTTAAATACTGTGATTAGATTTTTTAAACAATATTTTAGACAGTCTAATACAATGCAATTAATAAATAAACTTCAAAAGCCTTAAAACAGTAAAAAATTTATATGCCTTTACGTTCTCTGCTATACTGTATATACTGTACACACACGTACACGGTTTGGCTGTCAATCAATTAAAATATTTAATTGTGATTAATTGCATCCTGTTCATAGTTAACTCATAATTAATTGCAATTCACTACACAACTACTATATCTACATACAATTTTATGTAAAGGGATATACATTTTGGAAATTATTTTATTCGCAAAATAAGAATCGAAATCCCACAGTATTTGAATTTTTAATGCAAGTGTCAATTTGGCCTACTTTGACGGCCCTTGAACACAACTTCATTCTCCCACTGCACAGATATACTACTATACTGTAGTTTTACCCCTTTTCTTTAGCCTCATATTTGCTTCTGAATGCTGATACTATGTGGGAATGCATAAAGGTAAGATTGGATGACCTTATTGAGTGTGCATATCTGTGTGGTGCACCTCTCTGGACAAACAAAGTCCAAGCTCATACTATTTCCCCCACGCCTAGTATATACAGTATGTACTATATACTACATATACTGGGCTGCACGTTGGCCACTCAGTCAGATCTGGAAGATCTGTGTTTGAATCTTTGTTGGGCAGCTCAGTGTGGAATTTCGATGCTCTCCTTGTGCGTGTGTTTCGCCAGGTACTCCGGCTTCCTCCCACATTTCAAAACCATGCATGTTAGATTAGGTTCAAAATAATAATTTCTAATATTAATTCAGAATATTTAATATATCCATCCATTTTCTATACCGCTTATCCTCATTAGGGTCGCGGGTATGCTGGAGCCTATCCCAGCGGGGTAGATCCCGGACTGGTCGCCAGTCAATCGCAGGGCAGACATACTTTCACTTACATTCATACCTATGGACAATTTAGAGTCGCCAATTAACTTAACATGCATGTTTTTGGAATGTGGGAGGAAAACCGGAGTACACGCACGCACGGGGAGAACATGCAAACTCCACACAGAGATGTCCAACAGAGATTCGAACCTCTTGACTGTGAGGCCAACATGCTACCCACTCAGCCACCAATATTCAATCATTCATTCATTTTCTATGCCGCTTATCAATATATAATATATAAATTTAAAAATGTTCAAGTATTAATGGGTCATTCAACGGGTCAACCGTTCGGCTTTAGCACCCTGCAGTCCTTGCTTAATGCTGCTTGTAAATAAGTTGTACTACGTCTTTTTCCCCAGGCAGGTGAGGGAGAGCTTAAAGAAGGATGTAGAGCAGATGAAGCTTCAAGACGCCAACTTCCAACCAGGTCTAGTGATTTTACAGGTTAGTAGACAGGTCAAAGGGTAAAAACAAAAATGTACATGTCTTCCATTACATATAGTATGTCACAAAAATGAGTACACTCCTCACATTTTTGAAATATGAATATTTTTTCAAGGGACAACAGTAAAGAAACGACATTTAATACAGAGTAGTCAGTGTACAGAATGGGTAATTTATTGTCATAACAGACAGGTGTGGTTTGCCATGATGCACATGCATTCATAATGAAATGAATTGCAGAGGTATGAGAAAGGTTTGGGAATCACTGGCATAGAATATCTTTTATGTAGAGCAACAATTCTTTTTTTGTCACATTCTCCGAAAGGTCTTGCCATGTTGAACTTCCAGTGACCAGAATGAGAATGGGTGACGACCCATGAAGATATAAAGTATTTGCAAAAATGTGAGCGGTATACTCACTTTTGTGACACAGTCTTGATCAAAATTTTAATCCCAGTTGAAAATTTGCAAGATTTTACATTTTGCACTGTTGGATCTTAAGGAGGTTTTAAGTAGAGCATTGAAATGTAAAAAGAAGAAAGTGGTGTGAGACAAAATTTAGATTAAAAAATGTATTGCACATAACCATTAAACTGAAATAGGCTGTTCATCAGCTGTTGAAATGTTTAGGGTCTTAACTTCAAACAGGATGGTTATTCCTCTACAAGAGGCCTTTTTTGCCAGGTGGACATTGTCAACTGCAGTGGTGTCCTGTTGAAAAACCCAGTAATTACCACACAGACGAGGGCCTTCAGTCATGAGGGATGCCCACGTAGCCTGATGCTGTTTGACACCCCTGCACAACCTCGTTCCATTAATGGAAAAAGCACCCCAGATCATGAAGGTGGGACCTCCTTGTCATGCCAGCAGAAATAAAAACAGCAGAACATGAACCAAGAACATAAGGGAACTGTTAATTTAATGAGCCACTCAATTGAAAGTCTGAAATGTCCAACTTCTTTTTGTTGCCTGACCTATGACTATTGAAAATAGTACTACAATAAGTGACTTGTACAACATTTTGTATTTTTTTGACACAAGGCTAAATGTAATTTGACGCCTGTTTGAGTAATATGAATACATGTGGAAAATTCAGTAATATAATTTTTAGTTCAAAATAACACAATTAACAAAATGTTACTATTAAGTACTTTGACAAAAGGAAAGGCGAGGTGAGCTATTTGTGTGACATCCACTCATTTTCTATACTGCTTAGCCTCATTAGGGTCACGGGTATGCTGGAGCCTATCCCAGCTGACTTCAATCGCAGGGCAGACAAACATTTATACTCTAATGAACAATTTAGAGTGGCCAATTAACCTAACATGCATGTTTTTGGAAGTCGGGAGGAAACCGGAGTACCCAGAGTAAACCCACCCACGCACGGGGAGAACATGCAAACTCCACACAGATATGCGCAGTGGAGATTCGAACCCTGAACCTCCTGATTGTGAGGCCAACATGCTACCCATTCAGCTACCGTGCGGCCGTTTTGTGTGACTGCCAACATTTAAATTGTACTTTATTCCCAAAGCATATCTCCACTCAGGGTGCTCGTTCATTAAATACAGGATTAGATTTTGAATAGAACACTTATAAAAATACAAAGAGATGAAGCAAATATTCTTTGGTGAGGTACTCCACATCAGCTGGCAGTCTACTGCTAGTTTAGGAACTGCCTGTTGAACCAGAGAGGCAGTTATAACCAGGCAAAATGAGTAAACAAAGATGGCAGAAAGTCGTATGAGATTGAAGCATGAGCGATCACACATTGATAGGCTTAGCCCGTGACTAGCGGTCACGTTTTACGGACTATTTTTCATTATCACGATACTAAGAAACAAAGTACGGACTTTTTTTCATTATCACGATACTAAGAAACAAAGTGAACGTCAACTCAAGATGTGTCGCATACTTTTATCCGGTCACACGTACTCTAGTGCCATGTTTATCAAAATAAAGCACAGTGACACATTTCTGATATTTTAAAATGTTTTCAAACTTAACACTGTTTTCAAGTAAAAAATAAAATAAAGGTGTGACGGCTTTTATGTTGTCATGGTGGAGCATCACGATCGATTACATGTAGTGTAAACCTCGGCACCTTCAAGATAACTTAACTCTAGTTTTTCAATTTAAATGTGCAATTTTTTCTTAAAATAATTTTCTTGCAACTGCCTTCTGATGGTTTTTAGACCGCAGTTGGCATCAGTAACAACATTCGTTTGGTCCCAATATTGTCCTGTGTCTTGCTAGACAGACCGATTTTCAGTCTGGGGTCAGCGACATTTTTTGGGTCCACCATATGACTTTTTTGTTCAATAACCCTCAGGATCGTCTAAGAAGTTTTAAAATCACAGTCGTACTGCGTCCGACCTCAGTAACAACGGCATGCTCGTGAGAGGCCTTGCTTATGCAGCTCAACAATCTGAATTTGTTCAAAGAAAAAAAGACTTTTAATTTTGCCATCAGGAGATCACGACTGTGTAAATACCTTGCAGAAAATTACATTGAATCCACATTTTTGCCAAGATTTTGGCTTTTAAAGGCTGTTTTCTTAAACCTCTTAAACATTTTTTTCACTCTCAATGGTTATTTGCAATGAATTACTTCAACAAAATTCTGCCTCCCTCTCATTTCTTCTTTTTGCATTTTGAAGCCCTGCTTAGTGCATACAGTGCAAAATGTAAATTCTTGACATTTTTCAACTGTTAACATTTTGATCAGGAGTGTATATTGTAGGATTTTCCATGTACCCCCTAAAGCTATCTGGAGGTGCCCAGCAGGTGAGATTGACTGAACATGTGTTGTTCTTTTGCTGTCAAACTCCAAACAGTGTTGTTATTTTGTGACTATCACATGGATCGCATAAGATATCATCTCTGTACTTAGTAAAGCAGCACCGTTTGTCTCTACAGGTCGGAGATCGTGATGATTCCAATCTCTATATTGGTATGAAGTTGAAGGCTGCAGCTGAGGCAAATCATTTCATCGGAACCTCACTTCTTTTATGTGTTTGTCGCCACATCCAACATGACAGGTCTCTTATCTTTGCGCAGATTGGAATAAATGCCACACACTTGAGGCTTCCCAACACTGCAACTGAGGAAGAGGTGAGGAGGGTTTTTTTTCATTAAAGAGAACTTTTGGAACTCCTGAATTCAATGTTTTTGTTTTCTGTCCCAGATTCTAAACAGCATCTCAGAAGTCAACGAGAACTCGGCGGTCCACGGCCTTATTGTCCAGTTGCCTTTAGACTCGGTCCACAAGCTTGACACAGAGAAGGTGACTAACGCCGTGGCTCCCGAGAAGGATGTAGACGGGTAAGCGCAGGCAAGCTTAAAATCAAACTTTGATTCAGCTAAACACTTGGATGTTTGCATGCATCGTTCATGATCTACTAAACTGCTGAAAATACATGAACATTCGTGGCGAGCCGCATGGCCAGTGAAACACTAGTGCGGGAGTGTGTAAAATCCACGGTCATCGGCAAAAACAAAGTTATGCTGCAAAAAAAACAACAAAAACTTAAATTCCTTGTTAGACCCCAATATGCAATTTTGCATCTTTCCAGTGTATTCGCATCAATTCCCATAAATCTCTTATAAAATTATGCATGAATAATTTGGTGCTGATCCGTATTAGGATCTTATCATCCTTGATAGTGGTCTCTCTCTAAAGTTTCCTGACATTTATTGTGTGTGTGTGTGTTGTTTGTTTAAAGGCTGACAAGCATAAATGCAGGAAAGTTGTCTCGTGGAGACCTGAATGACTGCTTCATCCCCTGCACTCCAAATGGCTGCATGGAATTGATCAGACAGACTGGTAAACAGCAATTTAAGCATCTTTGCAGTAGCACTGAATATGCTACCTAGGGCCCAGGCGATATAGTATACTGTATATGGGCCCATTTAGGAATTAAAAGCATTGCTATATACTGTATATGAACATAAATGATATCTTAAATATGACAACACAAAAAAGCAGAAGACTACTACATTAAAATAATTAGTAACGCTGCCAACATAAGGACTTGCCTTTTTGTGATTTACTTGTGCCCTGGATTACTTGCACACTGCAAATGTTGCATCCACTGAAACACCGGTTACAATGTTTTAAGTGGTTCCACACCTTACTCTTTTTTTATTTTAACATAGACTTTGATACAATAGTCCACCATTTTAAAATCAAAACAAGTGGGTGGATTCAGCTGAAAGTGATTATACGTAGACTAATTTGCCGATATTTTCAACAAATTATCTGTTTATTAAAGACCTATTCACAAAAACATCATACCAATATCAATTTGTCCCATTTACCAGCTATTGGAAACTTCGAACTGGAGCCAACTGCGTATTTTCAGCTGAAAAACAGAAGCCGAAGCAGAAATTTAAAAGTGAAAGAAAAAAGTTGACTACAAAGTAGGAAATAATCAGAACATGCATCGCGTTACCAGACATAATACAAGGGACTGAGCTACATTTTATGTAATGTAGCTGCTTTCAAAACATGGCTGGAGGGTCAGGTACTCTCTATGCAGCAAAAAAAGTGAATATATTGATTTCATATTCCTTCAACATAACCAACCCGATTAATCGGCCGGGCTCTAATACCAACTCCAACAAGAAACAAAGAACTCTGTTTGTTTGGTGACTGCTGCTTCCCTGCAGGTGTGTCCGTGGTGGGGAAGCGAGCGGTTGTGATCGGTCGCAGCAAGATTGTGGGCGCACCAATGCATGACCTTCTGCTGTGGAACCACGCCACTGTCACCACGTGTCACTCCAAAACAGTGGGCCTGGCTGATGAGGTAACAACTGTTACGTGTGTGCTCTAATGACCTTGTTCAAGTGTTAAATTTGTGTTTTTGTGTTTCTAAGTTAAGAGTTAACACTGCAATGATTGTGTGTGTGTGGTGCTGTTAGTATGCATATCAATTTAAATGGAGTGTCATGTTGCGGTTTACTTAATCTAGGCTGCCACCAAGTGGCAGGTTTGTAAAACAGAAACAGCTGTTAGGATTATGCATCAATTGCTTTATGGTATTATTATCTGTAGTGAAGATTTTTTTCATGCATCCATCCAGGTTGGCAAAGCAGATATCCTTGTCGTTGGCATTGGAAAAGCAGAGATGGTAAAAGGAGAATGGATCAAAAAAGGAGCAGTGGTCATAGACTGTGGCATCAATCTTATTCCAGGTTCTTTTCCTTATTAGACTCGTCAGTTCCTTTCTTTTTTTCCTGTAATTAGACGCATTGCATTCATGCCAAAGGTTATATTTATGTGCCACAGATGAGAGCAAACCCAGCGGCAAGCGAGTTGTGGGAGACGTTCACTTCAACTCAGCTAAGGAGCACGCAGGCTTCATCACACCAGTGCCTGGTGGGGTGGGACCCATGACAGTTGCCATGCTGATGGGGGTAAGGTAACTTCTTAATGTGACTTGGGCAAATCGTTCAGTCCAGTTCTTATCAATTGCTGTAATGTAGGCTGAAGTGGAAATAAAGTTTTGCGTAAAGAAAAAAAGTTTCTGTCACTCGCCCAAAACAAGTGTGTGTGCGTGCGTGTGTGTGTGTGCGTGTAGAACACAGTGCTAAGTGCAAAGCGTTTCTTGGAGAGCCATCAACCAGGGCGGTGGAGTATTTCTTACACCAAACTCAACCTCCAAAATCCCGTGCCAAGGTTTGTTTAATGATTCACAAGCAGGATGATAGGCTAAATGTGTCAAAACTAATTTTGGGTCATCTTTTCAACAGCGACATTGTGATTTCTCGCTCCTGTGTGCCAAAGCGCATTGACCTCCTAGCAAAGGAAGTGGGTCTGCTCTCAGACGAGGTGGAACTTTATGGCAAAACCAAGGCCAAGGTCCATCTGAGTACTGCGAAGCGGCTGCAGGCACAGCCGGATGGCAAATACGTGGTGGTCACCGGGTAAGCTGCACTTTTACCTCCTCTGTAGTACTGACTTGATATATTTGACTCTTAAGACGTGTTAGCAGTTGTTTCACGTTTGAACCTTTTATTTTGATGCAGAGTAAATACACACGGTATGTCTTAAACTAAAAAAATAGTACACTTGGAAGTGCCGTTCAAGACATAAACGCAAGGAAAGATGGCAATATTGTGTGGTTTGATACACCACCACCAACTGCAACCACAATAATAAAAATCTTGTTTATCTATATTAATTTCTTGGTGACAGTCAATAAAAACTGATCATGTCTGTTTTTTTCAATACAGATCATGTATTGCATCTTATGATGCAGGTATGCACTTGCACTCAAAAAAAGTCACCCCCCTTGTCAATTACATTTACAGTGTTCATTAGATGTCAAAAAGTGTTCAATTTAAATTTTTGTGGAGTTCAGCTTTTGTTTTGTTGGTTTATTGCAAACCATAGCCAGTTTATAAACTTTGCAAAGAAATATAAATCACAAGGGAGGCTGAAAGGTTTTTGACATGATTTTCTGTATACAGTATTACCCCAACTCCACTGGGGGAGGGAAAGAGCACCACAACAATTGGCCTGGTCCAAGCACTGGGGGCCCACATGAAGCTCAATGTTTTTGCTAACGTCCGCCAGCCTTCACAGGGACCCACGTTTGGCATTAAAGGTGAGCAATTATTCGAAGCGGCTGAAATGTGAACCTTAAGTGCCCCAACCAAGAGGTTTGCTTTACGACCACAGGTGGTGCTGCAGGAGGTGGATATTCTCAAGTCATACCAATGGAAGAGGTTGTGTCTGTGTGTGTGTCTGTGTGTGTGTGTCTGTGTCTGTGTGTGTGTCTGTGTGTGTGTCTGTGTGTGTCTGTGTCTAATACATTAATATCTTCTTTTCAGTTCAACCTCCATCTCACAGGAGACATCCACGCCATTACGGCAGCCAACAACTTGGTGGCTGCCGCCATCGACGCCCGCATGTTCCATGAGTCAACCCAAACGGACAAGGTGACTCTTCTTTTTTTTGCCAGACGTTTATTGACAAAATATATTGAACAGTGGTAGTCATTGCTGTTTACTTTATAAACATGTAAGGCTCTATACAATCGCTTGGTCCCCGCCGGTGGAGGACAGAGGAAGTTCTCGCCTGTTCAGATCAACAGACTAAAAGTAAGTGATCTTTTCACTTGTCCTTCAACCTTCGGCACAGTGGTGTCACACTCATATTTTGTGCTTTTATTTAGAAACTGGGAATCGACAAAACCAATCCCACCACCTTGACTGAGGAGGAGATCGCCCGCTTTGCTCGTTTGGATATTGACCCGAGCTCGGTGACGTGGCAAAGAGGTCAGACTTTCCAGAAACTGTATAATCCTCCTATGTACGGGTATTATAAATATTGCTGCTTGTGTTTTTATGGCGTTTTCATGTCTCTTTTGTGTATATGTAGTTCTGGATACTAATGATCGATTCCTTCGGAAGATCACAATCGGGCAGTCACCTACCGAAAAGGGCCATACAAGAGAGGTAACAGACAAAAAGTCTCTCTTAAGTGGTAAATGAAATGTTTTTGTGGTGTTCGCTTTAAAAAAAAAAAAAGGGATTTTCATTATCTTTGCAAAAGCTTGACAATTAGAAGTATTTATAAAAGTTCACAAATACTGTAATTTTACCTTTTTATCTAGCCGTGAGCATAAATAACACGGAGAGGGATTTAAACAACGCAATGGTGGCTTGTTTGGTTTCTCCCTAATTGCTTGCAGTCTGGGTCCATAGCTCCTACCAAATTCTATTGCTCTGGCCGACCACCAGTTTATGTCAAGAAATAATGGTTCTGCACAGGTGAAGGTGTGCGTTCTCATAATCCTGTGTTAAGGACGAGGGCATTGTGGGTGTAACTTTATTACCTTGCGGTATGGTTTAAATACGGATGGTACAGACTTTAATATTTATATTTTAGTGTCGTCTTATTTGGGACATTGAGCATTTAGTTGAAAAGGCATGAATAAATTACAAATTATTGCAGAGTATTTTGAGATCCAACAATATGATTGTTGTCAGCAAAACTCCAGGATGTTCTTATGCTTCTTCATTTGATGAGAGAGACAGGTTTAACAGCCACCTTTTTCTGTATTTTTTTGGTTGATTCTTGACCTTGTTTTTTTACATGATGGATTATTTTCCTAATTCATGCACATGGGGAAACAGCGCATGAATGCAGCATTTCAAAAAAAAAAAAAGTTCACTATGATGCTGTGCACTTGTACACTACTGCAACCTACAATAACAAAAATAATGTCAACATGTCTGCATGCAGTGCCGGTAAATTCATTCATCTCTGAAAATGACAATCAACACTGCATTTTGTTTTGCCGTTCACTTAAAGGGGATGAAGTTGTTGATGTATTTTTGTTCCTTCAGGCCCAGTTTGACATCACAGTGGCCAGTGAAATCATGGCAGTTCTCGCACTCACCAGCAGCTTGGAGGACATGCGTCAGCGACTGGCCAAAATGGTGGTGGCTACCAGCCGTGGTGGACAGCCTATCACCACAGAAGATCTGGTCGGTAACCTTCACTTAACTAAAAATACTTCTTGGTATCTCAATACGACAAAGAGTCCATAGGAATGACACCATGCAGTTAAGGTGTTGTATGTCTTATAGGGGGTGTGTGGTGCGCTGACTGTGCTAATGAAAGACGCCATAAAACCAAATCTGATGCAGACTTTGGAGGTGGGTGCAACATGAACTCATTCTAATCTGGAAAAAAAATAATTTCAATTACCACAGTTGCCAGTTCATCATGTTTCGGGGAAAACAAAAGAGTGTGCATGAAGTCTGACTTAATTGTGAGTTTTGAGTCTAATCTGGCTTGTGCAAAACCACAGGGAAACCCCGTGTTTGTCCACGCCGGCCCCTTTGCGAACATTGCCCATGGCAACTCCTCCATCCTGGCTGATAAAATTGCTTTGAAACTGGTTGGACCGCAGGGCTTTGTCGGTAACTGCACGAAAAGAGTTTTTGTTGGGTTTTCTTATGAATTCCTTTGTGTAACCTTCCGGTTCTGAATGAAATTCACTTTCTATCTATTGTGCCAAATAGTGACAGAGGCTGGCTTTGGCGCTGATATTGGGATGGAGAAGTTCTTCAACATCAAGTGCCGATACTCTGGCTTGAGACCTCATGTGGTGGTCTTGGTGGCCACGGTCCGCGCCCTCAAGATGCATGGCGGAGGACCAACGGTGTGTTTCCTCAGCCTGATAACAGGATCATTGTTTTGTTTTGGAAACTACCAACATTAGAAGCGTAACCATTGGCGCAGGGGTGTCCAAACTTTTCCCAGCATGCATACCTTCCTCCTCATTTTTACTGTTTCTTTTTCCTTTTTTTGTAACTTTGTGACTTTAGTCCCACAACATTTTGGCTTTGTTTATGTAATATTTTTTCCCAACTTAATTTTCCAAAAAATTCAACTTTAATTCAAACATCTTTGATTGTATTTTTAAAATGGGCCACAGGTTGGACACCCCTCAATTAAAGGGTCTTATTTATTAGATTAATAATAGATTGGACTTCTGTTTTAGGTCACTGCTGGCATGCCGCTACCAAAGGAATACATTGAAGAGGTAATATACTGTATAGTAGCTGCATGACCGCCTTTGATTTTTCCACTTATGTATTTCTCATTCAGAGCCCTCGGTGACCCCTTCAAATAATTATTAGGGTGCAGCCACACTGCAGCTTTTTGGTTTGCCTTGAACAAACTCTAGTTAGTTTCTTTGGAAAAGCCACTTTGTTTGGGGAACTGTGATTGCTGACCAAACAAGTCAAAAACTGGGGATCCCAATTCACTTTCAGTCAAACTCACCAAACACACATGGTCGAAATTGTTGCTACATTACGCCAAAGAAGGCAAAATCCACAATAATGACTAAAAAACAGTAATTCATTGTTTATCACGGGTAATTGGTTCTAGACCCGACTGTGCTGTCTGAATTTCTGCTAAGTAGGAATCCTCATTTATAAATCAAATATTTTTGGTAGTTAGAAAACCTGTTTACGGCATTCTAAATATCCATCCATCCATCATCTTCCACCTATCCAAGGTTGGATGGCGGGGACAGCAGCCTAAGCAGGGAAGCCCAGACTTCCCTCTCCCTGGCCACTTTGTCCAGCTCCTCCATACAGACTCTGAGAGTTCCCAAGGAGGCGTCCAAGAGGCATTCTAACCAGATGCCCAAACCACCTCACCTCAGTGGAGTCTCTCCCTGATGACAGTGATTCTCACCCTACCTCTAAGAGGAGAGCCCAGCCACCCTGCGAAAGGTGTGTCCTTTTGTCACTACCCAACGCTTGTGGCCATAGGTGAGGGTAGGAACGCAGATCAAACCGTAAATTGAGAGCTTTGCTTTTCGGTTCAACTCTCTCTTCACCACAACGGACGGATGCCAAGTCCGCATCACTGCACCAATCCGGCTGTCCATCTCACGTTCCATCCTTCCCTCCTTTGTGAACAAGACCCCGTGGTACTTAAACTCCTCCACTTGGGGCAGGATCTCATCCCCGACTCAAAGGTGGCGCTCCACCCTTTTTCCGGCGAGAACCATGGATTTGGACTTGGAGGTGCTGATTCTCATCCCAGCCACTTCACACTCAACTGCGAACCGATCCAGAAAGAGTTGAAGGTTACGCCCCCTGACGCCCTGGCTGCGCGTGGAAATTCTGCCCATAAAAGTAATGAACAGAATCCCCATGAGACAACATCATTTAATAATGTGTTTTGGAAAAACCGTGATAAAGTGAAGTCGCAAAATTCGAACCACGATGATGCGAGGGACGAGTGTAAATGGACAGAAGTGACAATCCAGAAAATGTTACTAAAACTAATGAATGGAAATCAAACATTGTTTTTTTGTTGTTCGAGGGAACTTTAACAGTGTTTTTTTAAGTCTGCGTTTCTTTCTGTGTAGAACCTTGAGCTGCTGGGGAAAGGTTGCAGCAACATGAGAAAGCAGATTGAGAATGCAAACCACTTTGGAGTCCCCGTGGTGGTGGCTGTCAATGCTTTCAAGTAAGTATGCATTCATGTTATTATCAAGGCAGCATTTCCACATGATATAGGTTAGAGCAGACCACTGTGGTTTGTGCTCCCGCTGCATAGTGATTAAGTGTTAATATCGATGCACCAACAAAGTGTAATCTACCACTAAACTCACCGAAGATGGACATGACACGGGAAGACATCAATAGAAAACAACCTTCATTTTGTGGGCATGTGGGTGTATATTACAAGAACCACAAAATACTTTGTTTGGGAAAAATATGTAATTTATTGCCATTCATTATCATTTTTTTGTCTGGCATTACAGTATACCATTTGTGGCTGGTACATCAATGGAAGGGTGCCAAAAATAATACTCCACAGAAGTTTAGAACATTCAAAGAGAGAGTCTCCCATCCTCTTAAAACAAAATATTTCAAACATCCATCCATCCATCTATCCATTTTCTATGCCGCTTATCCTCATTAGGGTCGTGGGTTTGCTGGAGCCTATCCCAGCTGACTTCGGGCGGGAGGCGGGGTACACCCTGGACTGGTCCCCAGTCAATCGCAGGGCACATATAGACAATCAATAATTCACACTCACATTCATACTTATGGACAATTTACAGTCGCCAATTAACCTAACATGCATGTTTTGGGAATGTGGGAGGAAACCGGAGAAAGCCCACGAATCCAAGGGAGAACATGCAAACTCCACACAGAGATTCAAATGCAGACCTCATGACTGTGAGGCCAACATGCTACCCACTCATACACCGTGCGGCCATATTTCAAACATATAAAATTAAAAATTCATCAAGCTGATTGTTAATTTCTGCCGCTCGTAATTGATGAAGGACATTTATGCTACGTTCGCGCTGCGATTTTTGTACTCGTACCCAGTTTTGTGTAGATGGTTAACGTGAGCCATGTCACTGAAACAAGTACATTTTGGATGACAAGCATTTTTGTTTACATCTGTGAGTACCTTTTCCCAACTCTCGCACAGCTACACATGTAGCTCAGATATACTAATATACAATCAATTTGTGCTATCGGCAATTTGAAAGGATTTTGTGCAGCGGGAGTCAGTATTTTCTTAACCAAATGATCAAGATTAAGAAGAATTTGAAAATATCTGAATTGTACTGTTTACACTGACATGAAAAAATCAGATACAGGTGACATATGAGCAAAAAATGTTGAATGGACCTGCAGCATGTCATAGGAATGTTAACTCACTGAATTTTACTTGTAAATCTCTTTAATCCATTTAATGCTTATTTATGCCGCTGCTGTTGCTGCACAGGTCAGACACTGATGCTGAGCTGGACCTGGTCTGCAACATGGCCAAAGATGCCGGAGCCTTTGACGCTGTGCGTTGCAGCCACTGGGCTGAGGGTGGCGCCGGTGCACTTGCTCTTGGACAGGCTGTCCAGAAAGCCTCTGAGGCCCCCAGCAAGTTCAAGTTCCTCTATGACTTGGAGGTAGTGGTCCAAGGCAGTCCACAAAGTAAACACTTGTCTTCCGCCAAATCATTTCCCAAATATTTCTTCTCTATTAGCTCCCTATCACAGAAAAGATCAGAATAATTGCCCAGAAGATCTATGGCGCAGATGATATTGAACTTCTCCCAGAGGCCCAACGCAAAGTGGAGCTCTACACCAAACAGGTCTACATTTGAGCACATTTGATGTAGTTTGATGAGTGTTGAGTTGATGTAGATGATGTTTTTACATTGATGAAAGCAGGTGTGGGCCTCGTTCCCTTTTTATACATTAACATATACATCTTCACAGTTATCTAATGATTTTACGTAGAAACAAGCAACGCAATCAAAAATCATAACTCTTCAGGGTTTTGGCAACCTTCCAATCTGCATGGCGAAGACCCACCTGTCACTGTCCCACGAAGCAGACAGGAAGGGTGTGCCAACTGACTTCATTGTGCCAATCAGAGACATCCGAGCCAGCGTCGGCGCTGGCTTTCTCTTCCCGCTGGTCGGCACCGTAAGTGTTTGTCTATATTAGCGCAGCCTCGTTAACCTTCCGTGTTGTTTCCGGTGGGAAATAAACTGTCCCTTGCTTCTAGATGCCCACAATCCCTGGTCTGCCCACCAGGCCTTGCTTCTATGACATTGACTTAGATCCTGAGACTGAACAGGTCAATGGACTCTTCTGAGCTTCTGCACCGGATGTTGGTAATATAATATTAGATGTATGATTCATCATACATCAATATTTTTCTGTTTTAATATTGTATTATCTTTTTTTCCTTTCTCAGTTTACCAAGGTGGTCTAAGGTTGCCCCCAACTGAGTTTTAATGAAAACAACGGGAAGCACCTTCAGCTCCATGACTGTAAATAACAATTAATGTTGCCCTGCTACTAATTCCCTTAAGAGCACAATTAATCACTGAACCATCTCATACCTTGTGATGAGTAATTTATGATTTTCTTTTGTAATGCTGGGAGATTCTGCTCTCTCTGATTGGTTTGACAAAAAATCTCCGTCTATGTCTTCATAGCATGAACTCACATGTGAAAAGCATTCCATATCATTTCAAAGGTAGATATCATTTTGTCGATAGATTTTTCATTAAGTATTTCTAACTTTGTATGACCGTGCCTAAACTTCTGCACTAATAAAACATTTGAATACAATGATGGCTCTTGGCCAACATAAATGTCTTTACTGTACTACGAGCATGAGTTTTATTTGTGTCTCAAATGGCTTATTTACTTCATGTGTACTACGTTGGGTAATACAATATGAGTGGAAACGCGACTATAGGGGTGTTAGTTCATTTCTGGAGGGCTCCAATAATAAGACCTGTTTTAGGAAGGTCCTAAACAGGTTTTTTTTTAATGCCATTAACAGCAAAAATAGGTTTTTGTCCAGGTCATGGAACAGTAAGGATAGGCTCCAGCATACCCTAATGAGGATAAGCGGTACAGCAAATGAATGAATACATTCTACGAAGTGAACAGCTGGGACTTTGATGTTATGGCACCTTGTATTAGAACAAAACACTGTAGGATCATGTTTGGCCAACACGGGGCGATATCACATTGTGTCCTGAGCGGGGGCTCACCCAAATGATATTTTGCAGGGAATCATCCCCCTTGGCTGTGGAGGATATTATATGGAGACAACTCCACACTGTAGATTGATTGTCTGGAAGAATGTAATGTTTGACTGGCAGAATTGATGTATTGTTTTTTCAGGACCCAACATATAAAATACTAGATTAGAGAAAAAACTACAGTATTAATACCGTTATTACAAATCATTAATTAAATATATAATGAAATGAATGACAGAATACTACATTTAAACAAATGCACGTTGCCTCCTTCAAATATCTTCATTTTGAAAACCTGGTCTTAGTCTTTCATGGCTATTTATGACTTGTGAAGTCCTTGTTTTGGTTTTGCTGCAACAAAACAAGCAGGGAACATTTTATTCAATTCTATGTCTGTGATATAAATGGCAAGTTATTTCCTGTCTCACTTGCACAGCAACACTGAAAGGAAAAATACTGCGAAACCTTCATTTTTGTTCCTGGAGGACTCAGTTTGTGTCGATAATGATTGCCAAAATTATGCCACAGCTTTTGTCCGTTCTCTCCACTCTGGTACGGCCAAACAGTGCATCCAATTAGTCAGCTTGCGTGTTGTTTCACAGAATTTCGTGCCCATACAAAACATCCACGCATCGGTGACTGTGAAGAACAGATTGGGTTTTTTTGGTGTCAAACATACGGCCCGCCTGGGGGTTTGGTACAGCCCGGGGGATAAATCTGCACTATAAAAAAAAAAAAAAAAAGTTTAATCTGCAGTTCCTATATTCTCTGCTAGGGGCGCTGTTTTAGTGAGCGCAGACATAAAAGCAACACTGCGGTGGAACTAACAGCAGCTGAACTTCGGCAACTGTTGGCGGCAATTGATTCTATCGCATTATCCACTTTTCCCGCTGGCCCTGGCATCTCATCAGCGAAATGTCTTGTGTCAAAAAGGAGGAAAGTGAACACGAATAGCATTAGCATCAAAGCCGTACAGCGACGGAGAGTTCGTCAGAAACTGCATGCTGAAGGCTGCCGAAATTGTTTGTCCTGATAAACGACACGCTTTTGCCAATATTAGCTTGACGAGAAAAAACGTGGCATACAGGATTTCGGAAATATCGGCAGATTTGAACGGCCAACTGAAACGCAAAGTGGAGTCATTTTTGTTGACCTATGACCGGCCGCACGGTGGCTGAGTGGTTAGCACATTGGCCACACAGTCAGAAGACCTGGGTTCAAATCTCAGTTAGGCATCTCTGTGTGGAGTTTGCATGTTCTCCCCGTGCATGTGTGGGTTTTCTCCAGGTACTCCGGTTTCCTCCCACATTCCAAAAACATGCATGTTAGGTTAATTGGCGACCCTAAATCTCTCCATTAGAGTATGAACGTGAGTGTGAATGTTTGTTTGTCTATATGTGCCCTGCAATTGACTGACGACCAGTCCAGGGTGTACCCCGCCTCTCGCCCAAAGTCTGCTGGGATAGGCTCCAGCATCCCCGTGACCCTAATAAGGATAAGCGGTACTTGAATAATCTTAACAAAATGTTGCAAGGACGCAAAAAGATTGTAACGCAGTATTATGACAGCATACATGCATTCAAGTTCAAGCTCAGGTTATGGAAGACGCAGGCAGCGACCCTGCTCATTTTCCGTGTTTAAACGATATATGTACGCAGCAAGCGGTAATTCTGATGCCAAACGGTACAAAGACAAGATTTCGGGCTTGTTGAGGGAGTTTGAGAAACGATTTCAGGTTTTTAGCGAACTCGAGACAGAATTTGCAGTTTTTCACGCACCATTCACAGTCAGAGCTTCTGATTTGCCTGCTGACATGCAACTTGAAATCATCGGTTTGCAGTGTGGTGTAGAATTGAAGAACAAATTTGACTCTGTGGGCTTGGACACCTTTTACAAGAACCTCCTACCAGGCTATCCTACATTGACAGCACTGGCTGCAAAAATGTTGTGCATGTTTGGGACTACCTACCTTTTGTGAGCAAGTTTTCTCACTAATGAATTGTAATAAAACAAAGCTGCGCTCAAAGCTCACACATAAGCGCTTACACGAGATTCTGAAATTGGCTGCTACTCAGGACATGATGGCTAATATTGATGCACTTGTGCAGGATAAACGATGCAAAGTTTCAGGGGCAAATACTAAGCAAGACGAGTAACGGCTGTCATTAATTTGTTCAAATTGCTTTCCAAATGTTGGAAAAAAAACATTGTTGCAGTCAGTGTGACCAGTTTTTATGCATGACACGCTTAAATAAATGTTAAACTGAATAAAAGTGTTTTTAAAATTGCACACTTTTTTATGTTCTTAGGTTGTTCGTAAAGTATTTACTAAAAAGAAAATTAATTTAATGTAAAGATTTTTTATTGACTTCTTATTATCATTAGTGACTGATACAAAGAAAAAAGTGGACTTATTATTAGTTTTATGTAATTTTGCAATGAGTTTACTGACCATTAGGCAAACACACCAAACGTCTCATAAAAACTGATTATTGATTTTTCTCCCCCCTCCATTTAAAGAACATACTACTGTATAGTCCTAACTCACCTTCTAAAAAATACATCCAAATCCGTAATTTTTCATAAGCTTTAATAATAATAATGGCTTACACTTGTTATGCGCTTTAAAAAGCCTCTCAAAGCGCTACACTGAGGTCATTATTCATTCGCTCCACACTTATGGTAATAGTCAGCCACTTATGTAGCCACAGCTGCCCTGGGGCAGACTGACGGAAGTGCGGCTGCCAGTGCGCGCCATCGACCACCACCGACCCTCACACACACCACTTTCATACTAGTGCCTTGCCTAAGGACACAAGGAGAGTTTATTTCCTCCCGCTGTGGCACCAACTATTCGGGGCGCTAGGTCATTGAGACTAGTGTTATACTGTAGCAATGGCATTTACTTTTTGAGTAGGGATTGTGCTGTTTATGCTATGACAGGATCAACATCAAATTAAAAGCACTAAATGAATACTCACTACCATCCACCTTTTCTTCATTTTTTAGAGAGGTTGTGTACCACAAATATGCACGTTAGTACTCAATAACATCATCAGATCTTACCTGCAAACAAAATGTGCAAACAAAATGGGTAAAAAATACGGTATAGTCATCTATCTGTGCAGCGTGTGAGAATGTAGAAGGTGCGTTCAAGAACCATCAAACAGTGGGACAAATTGTCACTCACATTAAACATTCAAAAACTGATAGATTTCTAACTGTATATTATTTTTGAATAAAATAATCATCTATATTGCCAATATTGATATCCCTCCACACAAATTTATGTGGTTATGAGAGAAGCATATGAAATTCATTTATTCATTCATTCATTTTCTATACCGCTTGTCTTCATTAGGGTCACGGGGATGCTGGAGCCTATCCCAGCAGACTTTGGGCGAGAGGCGGGGTACACCCTGGACTGGTCGCCAGTCAATCGCAGCATATGAAATTGTTTACCTCAAAGAGATTGTTGGAATTGTTATAGATAAACTTATTTTTAGTTGTGATTAAATGTGATGAACTATGAGTTAAGTATGGACTAAATGCACATATGTATGTGTGAGTGTAAATGTGAGCCTGTTTATATACACAATATGTGTATATATACCGTGCGTATTCTGAATTACAAGCTGTATTGTGATTTTAAGAAATGTATAACTAAAGAACCATTTTTAACTCATAATGAAGGACGCAAAGTCAATATTCAAGCCCATGAGAAGTGTATGCAAATTGTATATGTAAATCACAGATATAGGAAGCACACGGACAAGCTGTTTCAAACCTTTTGTCCAAAAATTTAATTGTGAGATTTTTTTTACACCGGATGATGACTTCAATGACCAAATTACTCAAAAAGGGAAAATCTTTCAACACATATGAGGTTCCATAAGTAAACAAAAGCATTTAAATAACGCACATATAAATGATAAATATATAAAATAAATAACAGAACAAATATAGGCTACATCGGTAAAAAGGTGACTTCATAAATAAATAATCTACATTCAGAATCAATCATTTTCATGCCATCATATCCGTTTATAAAATCTGAATGCTAACATGGGGGAAAAAAATGAGCAACAGCAAAAAATAGTTGATTCAGATGAGCATAATATAGAATTGTATACTATATATCTGTATATATATATATATTTACAAATAATGAATATTTGGCATTATATTCATCCTCACTATAGATGCTATACAAGAGATGAAAATAGTTTTCACTAAACAACTACTTTTGACATTATTCCCTGTACTCATGGAATTGTTTCACATTCCAAGTCCAAGGAAATCTTAAAAGTTTCTCTTTTCACGTCAGGAAAAATGTCCCCTTTTTGAAATAGTTGACATCTCAGCTCTGCTCTGCCGTTAAGAGAGTCGATGCAGAAGTGCGGCCACAGATGAAGCATTAGAAATATGACGGGGGATGTGTTCATGGAGCAGAGATGATTTGCTTATGGGAAAGAAATGTGGCTGTGTAATGATTTTACAGTATGTCTTATAGGTGGAAAAAAAGATGGCACTTGGAGTGGATTGCTGCCCACGTGCTTTAAAAAAAAAAAAGATACTATCATTTCTGCCCTTTGGGTTTTCACAAGGTTACGGTGGCTGACTTGCTATTAATTCATCAGCACTCCAGTGACTTCCTGCCAAGGGAGGCTGCCTTAAGGTCTCACTTCATCACATGACTGCCACATAAGCATCCTCCAGAAAACAGCCACAGAGGATCTCCCAGCACACAACTTTGCCAATATTTATTAAGTTATATACTTTACTCAAATGTCGCTGCTTTTGAAATTACATAAAATGATCTTTATTTGATTTCTTCATTGATCAACACTTTCAAAACACACTATATGTCCTCAAATACTGTCTGGGCTTGGTGCTGTCGGCTGATGTTGGCATAAAAATGAAATATTACATAGTATTTGTATCACTTTTTTGTCCAATAATTATATCAGTAAGCGGGCGAGGCCTCATCAACCTGCACTGTGCTCCTCGGGAAACCTTTCAGTATGTATGTGTAATTATTTCCATGTTTCGCGGATTGAAAATATGTCATTGGAAAGTGGTAGGTTTTGCTCTTTACGTGTAATGTGGCTCTACCAAAATCAGGGACTTTTTCCACCCAGGGCTGCAAACTGAAAAATCAAAAGATGCATCATATATCAAAGTGGCACCTTGCATCTCTTGATTTTGCCCTGCGATTGACTAGCGACCAGTCCAGTCCAGGGTGGGCTAGGCTCCAGCGTACCATCGTGACCCTAAGGAGGATAAACGGCATAGAATATGGGTGGTGGTTGTGTGTGTGTGTGTGTGTGTGTGTGTGTGTGTATATATATATATATATATCTCATTGTAACTGACAGCTAATTAAAACCCCAAATTCAGTATCTCAGAAAATGTGAATATTGTGAAAAACTTCATTATTGAGATCACCTAGTATCCCATTCTAATCAGCTAATTAACTCAAAACACAATCATGGGGAAGACTGCTGATTCGACAGGTGACCAAAAGAAGATCATTGGCACCTTACACAATGAGGGCAAGACACAAAAGGTCATTGCTAAACAAGCTGGCTGTTCACAAAGCTCTGTTTCCAAACATAATAAGAGAAATGTGCAGGGAGGGAAACGATTGTGAAACAAAACCCAATTAAAAATGTGGGGGAGAGTGGACTGTAGCTGTCAGTGTTTAGAGAGACGTATCAAGACATGGGTTTCAGCTGTCGTATTCCTTGCGTCGAACCATTCTTGAACAAAAGACAGCATCAGAATCGTCTCACCAGGGCTAAGGACAAAAAAAACTTGACCGTTGCTCAGTCATCCAAAGTTATGTTCTCTGATGAAAATTGGCATTTCCTTTGGAAATAAAGGTCCCAGAGTCCCACAGAGAAGAGGTTTAGGTCCAGTGTAAAGTTTTCACAGTCAGTGATGGTTTGGGGTGCCATGTCATCTGCTGGTGCTGGTCCACTGTGTTTTCTGAGGTCCAAGGTCAGTGCAGCCATCTACCAGGTACCAGAGGACTTCGTTCTTCCCACTGATGTCCAACTTCATGGAGATGCAAATAAATGTTTCCAACTTGCACACAGTGCCAAAACTATCATTCCTATCATTAATTGGCCAGCAACTCGCCTGACCTCAATCCCATAGAAAATCTATGCAGTATTGTCAAGAGGAAAATGCGATATGCCAGACCCAACAATTCAGAAGAGCTGAAGGCCAATATCAGAGCAACCTGGGCTCTCATAACACCTGAGGAGTTCGGATTTCCCGAGATACAGAAGTTGGGATTTTCATTATTTTTTAGTTCTAATCATCAAAATTAAAAGGATAAAACTTTCAAAATATATCAATCTGTGTGTAAATATGTATATATGTTTAACTTTTTGGTCATATTCTAATTTATTGAGCAGCACCTGTGTGTGTATACACTGTATATTTAGACACTGTGTAAAGGCGATATTGGTATCACTGATGAAATGATGGACAATATCAGATATCAGTAAGAAAACATCATCTCTAGTTACAATAATAATGTAATGTGGAACTGCCTCACATGAGAAGTTTCCGTGTGTTCTTGGTTCTTACGATGGAGATGAAATAATTGTGCTTGCTTGAATAGCACAGCTGGAGTAGCTTCAGACTAGCTGGAGTAAATTCAGCTTTTTACTTACTTATCTGTTGTCTTATTAATTCTTGTAAATCATTTGTGTGCTTTGGGAACACTACAGAATGCAAGGAAACTAAGCACTGTTTTAAAAATAATGCAAATATAATGGAGAAGCTCATCCACACACTGTTCCAGTGGGAGAATCAAGTAGGACAATAGGGGGAAATGAAATTTGTACTCCTTGGAAAGCAGTACATAATTACTATCTGGAAATAAGTCAGCACGCTGCCATTTTTGTCTAAAAAGCTGGCAAAAATGTCAGGTATTCACACTGTCATGTTCTCATGATGGAAAAGGCAGAAAAGCTTGCTCTCTTTGAAAGCGGTCGGATTGTTGGCCTACATAAGCAAGGCGGCTTGCCGCAGCTGCTGAAAGATGGAAGAAAAAAGTCAAGCGCTAGACCTAAAGTTAAGTCACTGGCCCTGAGTCGGACGATCCGGTTGCCTGTCCGTCAAGATAAGAGACTATTCTTGGACCAAATGAAGGCTGTTAATGGTGCCAAGTACAGCCCAGTAATCATGAAACATCTGCGAGAGAAGGGTTTTAAGAACACCCCAACCCCCACTCAACCCATACTTTCCTGTCAGGTCCGGCATCGAAATGTGGTTCAACAAAATTCATAATAAAAGTCAATTTGACTTACATGCAGCTAATATGATGGAAAAGGCATGCACAACAAAAATGTCTTCAAATGCTTTGTCTCCTTGCACGCCACAAAATTGCCCATTTGGAATTTGCACCAGAACACCAAACGTGGAACATTGAAAGATATTTAAACAATAGTGGCATGCTGGTGAGTTGACCTATTTTCAAAGAACAAGAAATATAAATACTGCTTTCCAAGCTGCACACTGACTACTCTAAATTATATACAGCATTGCACCCTGAGGATATATGCTAAACCTCTGCTGAAATGCGAAGGTTGTACTGACTTCCTAGAGATATAGTAAAGTCTCGTTTATTGGGGTTGATGGGTTTCAGGCGAATATTTTCGGAGCTACAACACAGAAAATCTGCTCTAAATAGTTTTTAAAAAAACAATATAGCCTTTTAAAAACACCCCTACAGTCACCTTTACATGTATCCAATAAAGTAAATAAGCCATAAAAGGCATAATTAGGAATCGTGCTTGTGTGTGTTGCTATAAATGTGTTCCCTTTGAGAGCAACGTTAGTGACTGAAGAGATGATGGGCTGAGTTTCAGTTTTTATTACGGATTATAATTAAAACCTGCAATAAAGAAATCCAGTCTGGTGATTGTGTGTCTCACTGAACATTACAGAAACATTATTGACACCTAGTGACTACGGTAGAATACTACATTAGTGATGTGTCGGTCGCGAACAGAACGGCTCTTAGAGCCGGGTCTTTGAAGTGAACGACGGGAGCCAGATCCTGATTGGGAACCGTGTTTTTTCTCTCGCTCTCACTTTTTTCGCTTCAAGCGGCACGTGATTGGTCAAGATGCGTTTGCATGGTCGATAGTTCAACTCCAGGAGCAATAGCAAGACAAAAGAGCCAGGGCTACCAAGAGTCAACATGGTGAGACCAGGAAAATAAGTAAAATCTGGAATTTTCTTGACGATACAAAGACAGAATGTAGACTCTGCAAGAAAATAATTTCATATCGAGCAGGCTCCGCGAACAACATGCACAGGCACCTGAAAACTGTTCACCCATCAGTGCAATTGGAAGAGAAAACGCAGTCAGTTGAGTTGTGTTGGTTCACTTTAAATTTGTTTAAAAAATAAAAAGCTGAAAAATTAAAATAGTTAAAAGTTGAATTGTAAATCCTAGGTTTTGTATTTTATATTATATCTTTTATAATAAAAATATAAAAAAAC